>OY288282.1:78478755-79078755 GCA_958450335.1 Hibiscus tridactylites
ATTTTATTCAGAAAACGATATATTATAGGTTTTAGTGACAAATAAGTGTTCAAACTATATTATTTTTTAAGATAGGCGTCTAAAGTATTTTTCGGGCCAAACATGTGTCTCACTTTTCAACGTTACTCAAATAAGTGTCCGCCGCGAATGTTCGTTAAAAAATCTCGTTAGCTAATAAAAACATGACACGTTGCAATATTAACATTATTAAAAAAATAAATCAAAAATTTTAAAATATCTTAAAATTTTCAAATAATCCCAAAACAATCCTCAAATCCCCAACCCCAAATCCAGCCACTACCATCAGCATTGATCGAATTTTCGGCGACGTACTGAAGCGCCCTCCTCTCGCCGAACAACCCACACACCGTTCATTGTCCGTTATGACGTCGTTCGTAACAAATTATTCGAATGAACAATTCAACAATTTTAGCGTTTCGCACGACGTCGGTCGATTTTCGGCGATGAGATGGTGGGGTAAATGGTCGTGATGGTCCAGCCACCAATGTGGAAGACGACGGCGTGGCAATCGACGGCGAAATCATGTCAAATCGAGATTTGGGTTTTGTGATTTTAGGGATTTCAAATTGTAGGACTATTTTGTGAAATAAAAAATATTTTGTTTTTATTAATCTTTAAAAATAATTTCAAAATTTTAAAAAGATGAACCGTGTCATTTAACGCTAAAAATTAACGGACGTTAATAGCAAACACTCATTCTAGTAACGTTAAAAATGTTAGGCTATTGTTTCACCAAAAAAAAACTTTTAAGCACCTATATAAAAAAATAGTATTATTTGCCACTTAAACCTAGATTATAATATAAATATATAAGAAATTTATTTTAAAAAACCATTTAATTCAAAAATAAAATATTGAAATACATCAATTTCAAATTTTAAAGAGTGAATTTGGTGAAAAGGATGATATTCTCTCTAAATGATCCAGATTCACTCATTCAATTATATTGTCCTAACATTTCAACTGACGATTACGCCGTGGATGCTCCAAATGCATTTGATAAGAAAGAAATCAAGTGTTTTAAAATCAGAAGACATCCAACATGAAGCAAATCCCACCTATACATATCATGGCTTCTCAGAAGCTTAGAGATTAGAAATAAGTTTTCCAGATTCATTAATATTAAAGAGCTAACATATCTATAAGAGGCAAAGTCATGTTATTATCTACATAACTTTTAGGTTTAGTAAGTCCCAAACATCTGTGACTGTGCTAGCTTCTTTGGTTAATCCTCTAGTAATCTGGTTTCCCAGTTTCCACACATTGCCTCTGCTTCAGTCTCTCCTTGTACTCTTTCAATTCTCTCCTGTATCTTTCCTTGTCTTTCAATCCAATGTTCTGGTACACCTACACTCAAATACACATTAATCATCCTACACAAAATGTATATATTTAAGTTATGTTCATCTTTTTGCAATTACCATCCTCTCTTCTGGGCCGAGACTGTTCCATGACTCCCCGATCATTTTCGTGAACTCCCTCTCTCGGTTTGGATACAGTGATTTGAGCTTATAATGCTTTTCTGCAAAGAAAAAGTTGTAGCCACTCCTGTTGGGTTTTGGATAGCTGGGGTCTTCTGCTCTTCGGCTTCTCCTCCTTCTCCTCCTCACAGAATGGTGTCCCTTGTGAATGTGTTTGTACGGGACAATGGCATTACTATATTCGGAAAGAGGCTGCTGCTCTGGATGGTAAAGTACTCCGCTAAGAACCTCGGAACCCAACCTCACAGATATCAGATAACCGCAATCGAACTTCCCTTCAATCGTTCCTACAAAGATAACCATATCCCAGTCAATTGCAAGCACATAGAACATCATAGCAGTATGAAGTTACATGGACTAGTTAGGGGCAGATTTGAACATGGAATGGCATCTAAAACCAAATGTTTGCTTAGGGTATGTGGTACCACCAGGCAATTGAAAAAACCAGAATGAACCCACAGATAGAGACAGCTAAATATTCATATTTGTTTCACAAGATATATATCAGATATCATAAAGATCATGGCCACATATACCAGAAGCATATGGATAAACGTAGCTGTATGAAAAATAAGATTCACACAACACTAATCTACGCAAATATACAACAAAACCACACCAATAAAATAGCTAGATTTCTATGTTTACCACTTTTTATAAATTAAATTCCAACATTTTGTATTGTGTGGACTGGGGACGATACTGACTTAATCCTAATGAAATTGGAGGATTTAAAGAAAGAAAAAAAAAAGCTACCTTCAACAAGTGGATCCAGGAACTCTCTTATCGGTTTAGGGGAATATTCCACGAGAGCTAGTTCAGGTCTACATGAAGGGTCATTAACAGGAGATGGAACTGCATGGACATCAAAATAACAGCATTAAACCCGCACATGAACCGGCATAAAACTAGAAGGAAAGAATCATAGGTAAAACCAAGCAACAGTGTTTTGCTACAGAAAAAAAGGGAAAACAAGGAAAACCCCATGCAATATGAAGCATATGCCTTAAGAAATATACAACCTGCTGGAGTATTTAGAGGACCCTTCATCTTGAAGAAATGAACCTGCTCGTAATGGAAGAGAAGACTGAAATAGTGTTTCCTAAGCACAAAAGATGCACTTGTTGTCGTGGGAGAAAACCTGAAAACACTACCCACTTCCCTCCATTTCTTCTCTGCGACTACCTACACGGCCAAAACAATGATTGGAACATGTTTTATACTCTAAACGATGGGCATTTGAGGAAAACCGAAGGCAAATATGAACAATAAAAATGTTACCTTTTCGTAACCACCCCTTTTGGTGGCCTCTACATACAGAACATGTAAATCTAACTCCTTTCCTCCAATCACAGGAATCCTTTAAAATACAAAAAGCAATATAGAATACAGAATCTGTCAAACAAAAGATTAACACAAAGGAACACATGAAAAGATATCACCTTTATGAGAGAATCAGAAGGAGCAACCGTGTATTTTCGTTTATAAGTTCATAAACCTAATATACAATCAGCGGTTGAGTTCCTTTCAAATGAGCCTAAAAAAGTGTGAAAGATGAGAATTACATAAACTTGGTGCCCATTATGAAATGAAACCGCCTAAGAGTATCCCAGAAAACAATAGAATCCTTAACAACTTCCTCGTGAGAGGTAAGTGGGTCAGGGTATTCTTTCTTCTCAACAACCCCATTCCGACCCTTGGCTTTCCCGGCGGAAGACGGCGACGTTTTGCTGGAGGGTCCATCCATTGACGGTGGTAGCTGAAGACACTTGTGAGAGGAATATACTAGTTCTACTTTATGGGAGGATAATGACAAAGAGTAAGAAATGAAAAAAAAAAGAAGAAGATGATTTGGAAGATAAGATTGTAATTAAGGGGGAGGCAGAAAAGCTGAAAATTAAAGAAACGAGGATTTTGGACGCTGGAACAAGTAAGGATTAGGCGAAATCGTCTTTTTCTGGCATTTTGAATGGCCAACCAATGAACAAAGAGGTTCCTAATGGTGCTTATTTATTTACTACTGGCAATGTTCATTATGATACACTGGCTTGGCTTCCCCTCTCGTGTCATTCGAAGCCTGACATCTCTGCAGACAGACGAAATGGCTTTTGATTGCTCATCTGTTTATTGCTTTCTCCAAACGATGACATGCACTTGGGCTTCTTGTTCTGATGATTTCCTGAACATATCTTAGCGTACATCTGTTGGAAGATATCTGGCACAATAGTCTTTTTTTTGGGTTCCAGTTCTGTAGTGCAGCAGCTTACGCTTTTGATGGGGTTGACAGAGGCATCTCAATCGTAGATTTATGGGAAATCAATGTCTCAAAAGCACCAACCTTTTTACTTGGTTCTTGATATTTGGTCAATTTGCTTTATACTTTGTTTTGTACTAACTACTAATGGGTCATCTTTATATCCGTCGAACTATGAATACGTGCAGTTGAACTTGAAACATATCTCAGCCTTCCAAATGTAAGCTTGACTTTGTGGCTACAATAGCTGTGTGCCTTGAAAAATTAAAAGTGGGCAAATTTTCAACTATTGTAATTATAGTCGTAAATATGCTTTCATGACTGCAGTAGCATCGGAAACAGAGCATTTGAAATTCCAGCGTAAGAAACTTCAACCCAATAATACAATTTGGCCCGGGAAAGCGTGAAAACAATCGAGCCTTCTTCGGTTAAATAGAAAAGCATTTTTTAAAGCCAAGGTCAGAAAATCTGTACTAGTAATTGCAGGGCTTTACCCCGAGGGGAGCCCTTCCAGAAATTCTCGAAGGCCGGGGGCAAGCCCAGGCCTAAGAGGGGGTTTGGAAATAGTTTTCAACCAGCAATAGACGCGCCTCGGTTAGAACCTCATGAGCTGCGTCATTGCCCCAAGCGCAAAGATGCTTAAGTCAAAGACGCCGTTGTCGTTTTATAGAACGTAGGAACCATCACTACTTTATTCTCAAATGATGTGGGATGCGAGGAAAGTAGGTTAATGCTCAGCACTCTTTTACACCAACTATATTCGACAGAAGAATAACCCTCTTTGCATTGAAATTCTTTAACTCTTCACTTATAAATTTAAGATCCAGTTCATCACTAAGGGATCCATGACAATCCCTAAACCTGGATTTGAATCTGGCACTTCCACACCTCCCATCGCGGCCTCTTAACAATTCTAAAAAAACAAATGCAATCGGAAAATAAGAGCCTTGCAGTGCTTTGTCGGCCCCCTATTTTTTGCTGACGTTGGATCTCTCTGTCATGTTACTGCTAAGGTAAAACAGGGTTGCTTTAACCTTTATGCAAGATAGCTCGTGGTTTTAAGTGAGGTCACCCCCCACCCCCACCTCTTTTTAATCTGAAATTTCATTCATAATCAAAAGCTGATTGTTAAAACTAAGTCAACAAACCTACTCAATAAATTTAAATCTAAGTCTTTATGAAAAATCGAAACTAGTATGTTGCAGGAAAATACGAAGTTGACCCGAAATCCGAAATAAACTGAACCGAATCGAACCGAACTGAAATTTTTTATTGAACCGAAATGGACCCGAACCATAATATCTATTTTTAACAATATAATAAATAATAAAAAGAAGTATGTTTCATTATCTTTTTATACCATATCATGGAAGAGACTGTTCATCTCTATACTAAAATGTAACATTTTAAATGTAACATGACCTGAAAAGTAATTAATCTCTAGCTTAAAAAATTGGTGGCTTATTTCCCTTCAAAATTTTGTCTTTTCTCTCTCTATTTTTTCCAATTGTCTTTTTCTTTTTTTTCAATCTAGCTTAAAAAATTGGTGTCTTATTTTCCTCCAAATTTTTGTCTTTTCCCTCTTTATTTTTACCAATTGTCTTTCTCTTTTTTCTTTTTTTTTTAAATTTAATTGAGTTTCAATTTAGATTAATTTAATTGAAATTTCATATTTAGTTTTAGAATTATTTTAATTATGTCCGTGATTTATGCTTTTAGATTTTAGTTAGCTCAATTAGATCCTAAGTTTAATAAATTAATTCATTTCAGAAATTATTATTATTATTATTATTATTATTATTATTATTATTATTATTATTATTATTACATATAATAAACTTTGATTTAATATAATTATACAAAAAAATTTGATATGGATACATGAAGCTTTGATTTAAATATTTAATCAAATTCAAATGCATGGATTAACAAGTTGAATCAGAATTAATCTCATACATCAATAACTCTAAACTAAACCATAAATACTAAACCTCAAACCTTTAACCTAACTCAAATCGAACTGACCCGAAAATTTAAATGTTGACCCGACCCGAAATCGACCCGATTTTGACCCGACCCGAAAGCGACCCGAACGACCCGATATTCACCCGACCCGAAAACAACCGATCCGATTTTGACCCGATCCAATACCCGAACCGAATTCGACTCAACACAGACCCGAACCCGAACCGAACTGACCCGAACCGAATCTAAACCGATTCTAGATAGACCCGAAATGACCCGAACCGAAATGACCTGAATCGAACCCGAACCGAATGACTCGATTGCCACCTCTATCTATATGTATAAATAATATAATAAAAATTTGTATATAGTTAGATTGTTTTTATTTATATCGGTACTTAATATTCCTCTATTTGTATGTGGGTATAATACAAAATCGAGAGCCATAATTTTACCATTTTCATTATATGATGAGATTAAATTATTACAATTATCCACTTTTACGTGGAAAAGTTTCAATATCACGTTTTCTAGTTGTTTTTATGTTCTCAAATAAATAAAATTAATTAAATAAAACTTTAGAAAACTTTGTAATTTTCTATTAAAAATTGTAATTTTGTTCAATTTTTTTATTAAAAGAGTTTATAATTCAAACATTTTATTAGATTTTTTTAGGATTTTTATTTTTTAATACTTTTTAAAAAATAAATCTCAAACAATCAAATATTGACACATCAATAAAGTTACTGACAGTTAGTGAAATTAATACAACTGCAACTAAAGGAGCTCAATTGATTGTGACTTTTTAAATAAAAATTTAATCGATCCATAATTAAAAGGCGACGACTCAAAATTTTAATATATTTAGAGGGACCAAAAAAAAAACATTCAGACCTTTCTAAAATCATAAAGCTCAAGTATAGTTAAAAAAAAGGCTAAATTTGCCTTCGTTATGATTTGGGTTGGGCCTTAAAATTGCCAGTCGTTCGAACAAGTTGCAATGCCATGGCTATTTGGGGGAAGTAAGGTGTTTGTGGCCTGTGGCCTGTGGGCATGAGGGATGAACTATGCCTATGTGTAGTTATTAGATTTTTGAAAGAAAACCCTAATGTGGGATACGAAACTTATAAGTTTGAAGTATACTGGTTGGAGTCGTAGGAGAAAAATGGTCAAAACGAGTCAGTGCTATGAAAGTTATCAAGGGAGCAAAAGATAACTACATTCATTTACTTTATAAACGATTAGTTAAATGCATAGATGTACGATTTTAGTGTATATCATTAACAAGGGAGAAGAGAGGTTTAAGCCACATTGCCATGCTTTACGAGAGCGATATACGGTCCCTTTTGTCCAAATTTTACTGGTTTGTTAGATGTCAGCAATTAGTATCAATTAAAAATCAGATTAATTCACTATTAAAGAGTGGATTTAAACAAACAAGATGATATCTTTCGTATTGATTATATAAGGAAATAATAGAAATCTTTAACCTTTTAAATCGGATTACATTTAATCATTTTATCAAAAAAGGATTGTATGTGGAATAAAAACAAATATTCCTATATATTTTTAACATCAAACTTGGGCTGCTACCAAATGAATTAACATAGGTAATTTGAATTGTAATCCAAATTATATCGAAAAAGATGAAGTTCTTCGGTGATCTCTAATTTGGTGTCATAACCACTAAAATATGACCATAGTAATTTACTATGGAAGTAGTAAGAAATAAGTAATTTACTATTTCCTTTTATTTACATTATTAGTCTAATAGCTAGAAATCATAATAACTAAAAGTCTATAGTACGTTGTAGGTGATTCTCATGTATATAAACAAAATCAATAAGCCACATAACATTGAGCTCGTTGTAGTATAGTGGTGAGTATTCCTGCTTGTCACCCGGGTGACCCTCGAACCGGAGACCTTCAGTGTGTTAGACTGATGTGATAACCAACTACACCACGACACCTTAACGCTTTACGATACTATTAAGTCTTATTAATACATTACAGTATAATATCTACCAAATTGCTTCCTTAGGTTAGCTGCGATTGCTACAAAATTGCTTTGCATACTCCTGTACTGTACGTACGTAACTAGAGATCTTCAGCAGCACCGCCGTTGCACACGCATTCCTTTGTTTCCAAATGAGCCATGTTGCAAAATCGAACCAAGTGCCCCGATTCGACAAATGAGATTGTATGTGGAATAGAAACTGATTGATATTATATATTCAGCGTCAAATTTGGGCCACTACCAGATGATATTACTTGGGTAACTTGAACAATGCGCCCATTTGCATAACAAACTCAGTTAACTTCACTCTTGAAGCTAACGGATTCGTTTTCAGCGAATATGATCGGTGGAGAAACTTAGAAAGAAAGCCCCTGACATTGCAAAACCGTGCATGGTTTTACATCTCCCTATAGGGTTAAACTTACACATATTAATACTTGCACAACCAGGAATAACCACAGTTTTTTTGTTGGGGTGGATCCCATTCACGATTAATATTATTCCCAACTCCATGTATATAACTCTGTATAGTTTTGCAGGTGACTGGTAAATTGTAAGTGTTTTATTTTTAGAATAAGGGTTGACATTTCACATGTCTATAAATGACATTTCACATGCACAATAATTACAGAAATTAATCTGTATAACAGCCATCTTAAATCAATCTTTTATTCATAAGAAAATTCCTACGAATTTTCTCCAAAAAGAATATATACGCGTGCGTACGTGTCAAAGACACGTGTTACCCGAACCCGAACCCGAGCCGGCCGGACGGCGGCGGAAGGACTTCCCTTGTTCTTTCCCACTCAACAAGGGAGGGAGGAAGCATGGGTATAAATACCCTTCCCTAGCTATTTTCCCAACCAATGTGGGATATAGCTTTGCCTTTGGTAACTTCTTGAAGCATTACCAACATTCCCCCACTAATGCGAAAGAATTCATCTGTATCTCAAACACAGCCCTCCTCAGACGAGCAGTTGCGGAATTAGTTGCTTAAGCACTAGTGAACGTATCTTGAACTAGTACATAGTGATAATGAGCGATCCTTCTCTTAGATAAGTGAAACTAGTCTTGAACTTTCTAAGATAGGGGTAAACTCATAACACACAACTAACTCCTTCATCCACCGAAGTTCTCGATGTGTAAGATATATATACACAAGTGTATATTTGGCCATCTTACCCTCAGGATTCTAGTAAGTGTTTTAGAAAAAACGGCCCAACGTTTTTCACAGAAGGTGGCTAATCCTTCTCACTTACATAGGTTATTTCATCAGGTTTATCTCAATATAAACCACCCTGAATCTGGGCTATGAAATAATTAAGAACCATTTGTAATGGTTCAACCTCTTATAGACTTATGGTGATTTCTTCAAGTCCATTTAAAATGAACCACCCAGTATTGGGATAAGAAATCATTAAGAATAAATATTCAACCTCATTGTCGGTGAATTCAAAATGTCCTTCTCAATAGGATCATTTAAACTTTGAATTCATTAAGAGTTTCTCGAAACTCAACCTTTCTGGCGGTAAGTCCATATTTGTCCTTCTCAATAGGACAACACATTCATACTTGTGTTATGAACTTATTAAGAATAAGTATTCAACCATGATTCGGTAAATTCATCAAGTCTTTCTCACAAAGACCACCAAAAAACTGGGCTATGAATTTATTAAGAGTAATAGTACTCAACCTGGGCATGTACATTATTCGTCATAGGGATAGGCAGTGAGAAATGTACACTATGAGTCTTTCCATGGTTTCGTTTGACCACATTGAACTTAGATAACTAAGTTGGGTATCCACCATGAATTCCTCAACCAATGGGCTTTAAACCCATCCCCCTCGACGAATCAAGGACCAATTTCCGACTTAACCCTTTGGTAAGCGGATCTGCTAGGTTTCTTTTCGACTTCACATACTCTAAAGAGAGTACTCCATTCCTTATTAAGTGTCTAACAGATTCATGCCTTATGCGAATGTGTCTCTTTTTGCCATTGTAAACATGACTCTTGGCAACACAAATCGCTGCTTGTGAATCACACAACAAGGAAACAGGAGGAGTCGGAGTTCCCCACAACGGAATATCGGCTAACAAACTCCTTAGCCACTCAGCTTCTTGCCCAGCTAAGTCAAGAGCTATAAACTCTGACTCCATAGTAGAGCGAGCAATACAAGTCTGTTTTGAAGACTTCCAAGAAATTGCTGCTCCTCCCAAAGTAAATACATATCCACTCGTAGAGCTTACTTCATCACTATCGGAAACCCAGTTGGCGTCACAATATCCTTCTAATGTAGCAGGAAAGCCAACATACTCAAGTCTCCAGTCCATAGTACCCTTAAGGTACTTAAGTAAGCGTCTAAGAGCAACCCAGTGCTCACCACTAGGGTTATGAGTGTATCTACTGAGTCTGCTAACAACATAGGCAATGTCTGGCCGAGTACAGTTCATTAAGAACATCAGACTGCCAATTATTTTGGCATATTCCGTTTGAGAAACGCTACTTCCTTCATTCTTAAAGAGATGTATGCTAGAGTCATAAGGAGTTCGAACAGGGACGACATCAAAACTGTCAAATTTCTTTAACACTTTCTCAGTATAGTGTGCCTGGCTTAAAGAAAATCCCTTTTCAGATTTGATTACTTTGACTCCTAAGATTACATCGACTTCTCCCAAGTCAGTCATCTCAAACTTAGTGGACAAGAAACTTTTTGTTTTGTTAATGGACTCAATGTTAGTACTGAAAATCAGCATGTCGTCAACATACAAGCTTATGATGACACAATCAGTACCAAACATCCTCGAATACACGCATGCATACGAACCATTCACAACAAAACTAAAACTAAGAATAGTTTTGTGAAATTTCTCATACCACTGTTTAGGAGCTTGCTTCAGGCCATAAAGTGACTTTTTAAGTCTACATACTTTTCTCCAAAAAGAATATATATGCGCGTACATGTCGAAGACACGTGTTTCCCATGCTCGGGCCGAGCGGCGGCAGCGGTGCGCGAGGACTTTCCTTGTTCTTTCTCACTCAACAAGGGATGGAGGAAGCATGGGTATAAATACCCTTCCCTAGCTATTTTCCCAACCAATGTGGGATATAGCTTTGCCTTTGGTAACTTCTTGAAGCATTACCAACATGTCAAAGAATGGCTAACAGAAGGCGACATGCAAGTAATCATAAACTCAAGTAAAGGATAAGTCAACAGAATAGAAGTTCCGAGAAAGTGAGGAGAAATTATGCCCGACAAATTGATTCACAAGTTCAAATTAGTCAGCAGAAAGCACCATCATATACTTGCATATTTGACTAATTGAACCGACCAAACAAAATTATCATCAATTAACTACAATTTTGGATATATGATGTTTGCTTCAAAGTCCAGATAAACTAACTGATCGGATTAGATGGGCTAAGTATAATTATTAGAAGTTCCATTATTTGACATCCACATGTGAGGTGTTCATCTTGAGAATGGCCTCCAACAAGTAGGGAACCTTTGAAAATAATGGGGAAAGCTTTATGTGGACATATCTGCAGAAATGACAGATTCTTTGATTGTGTTTTGAGCATTAACCTAGCAGGCAATTTAGTAGAGATTTTGGTAGTGAGTGAATAGTGTGAGACGTGGGGAGAGAGAAGGAAAGAGTCACATGGAAGTGGAGCTGGAAAGAGATAGAGTAGTAGTATGACAATGATCAGCAATGGTCATCGGCACCATCATTCTTGTGTTGAAACTAAAATAAAATAAATTCACCCTTCCCCACCACACACCACCAACTGTATATATGGCCGGAGATGTACGCAAAATTTTATATCAAGAATGTAAATATTTTTATATTAAAATTATATAAAAATTTAAAAATTCAAAAGTATTAAATTAAATTATTAATATAAAATATAAACATTTTATTATAATATATAAGAATTTAAAATTTTCAAGAATACGAATACAACTAACACTTTCGGAACTATCACCAAGTAAAATTTGGCAAAGATTTTTCATGGGTGCTGGGCTGCGCCCTATACCTAACACTACCAAAACAACAAATCACAGTGCTCTGTGCCCTCCTTTCTTTCTCACATGACATGTACTGCTTCAAAATCTGTCATTTCATTGAATTTTTTTATTAGAAAAGAATTCAAACACCTTCCTTTTTCCCAATATATTCCAATCTCAACCATCACCTTCTTTAGATTTATCCAATGTTTTCCCTTCAAACTTACTTACCCTTTTTTTCAAGGATACGAAACCTTTCCTCTACGTACTGCAATATGTATGACAGAAGAAGTCAGTGTTCGAGTGAGATTATGAAGGAATATTTCATCAGGATTCAGGAGCTGTACCAACTTTATCTGCACACAGTATGTGTAGATTACATGGGTAAAGATTCTCGTGACTTACCATTATAAAGAATAAGTACAGAAACATGCTAATGATTCAAGTTTACCGATCCAACTTCCTTTCCCGGAAGCTAAACTTGGCCATCAGGACACATATATTATTATATTAATTCTGTAACTGGGTTCCACATATTTTGCTAATAACTTTTATTTATATAATTGTGTTCTTCAAGTTGACAAAGCTCGAGATCACTTGAGTACACGGATAGACCTAGAGGGTGTGGTTACTCTCTTAAAATTTTAAAAATTTTATATGGTTTAGAATTTTTTTACAATTTTTTATATATATTTCTTATTAAAAATTTATTTTCGCCTCCCCTCACCCCTAAAATTCTATAGATTTGTCTTCCTAACATAAAATTTTGCATTTGTCCCTGCTTGAGTAGATGTGTAACAAACTTAATCAAAATAAAAAATGTTATTAAATAATACTCCCCGTTTTAAATAAATAAAAGATTAATTAACTTAGATGTAATATGATTTTTTTGTTGCCTTTCTGGTTTAAATGAGTTTCGCTTTGACTAATCTGGATCGAGTTGCGTCGCACACCAAGCTTTGGTGGGTGAGTCTTCCAGCGGGGATTTTCTGCATACACAACGCCTCAAACTCGAGACCAACTTAAACTGTAGGGCAACAACATTACACCCCATGGCGCGGCGAAAAATTATTCAGCGTATTCCACTAGTGATCCATGTACGAGGAACGAATCCATGGTGAAAAGGGATGAAACGTTGCCTTAATTAAATTTGGAAAAACCGTAGGGAGTTAGGAGAATCCAATTCTTCTAGCACGATATCGAATTCAAGTCGTCAAAACAACCTAACGACCTCTACGCAGTCCACTCAAATAAAACGAACAATATTTTTCTTCTCTAATTGTTAGATATGTAGAATTTGATTTTATACTTCAGTCATATTTCTTTAGGGATATTTATATTTTAATAATATTTTATAATTACAATAATTATCTAGTATTAAATATATATAAATGAAATTATCTATAATTATAATAATCATAATAATTTCGGTTTTTACTTATTTCGTGCACAACAAGTTTGTACACATGCTATCTAGTCGATATTTGTTCGTTTCAGTCGTAGGGTGTGACCCTTGTAGGTTTATGTAAAGTTGGCAGTAATATCTAGAAAAAATTTAATATTACAAGCAATGAGTGACATCTAGCAATACATCATTGCTACCTGAGTTATAGGAAGTTGTTATTTGACATAACCTTTTTCGTGATTAACTCTTTTCATGTATTCCTTTTGCCTTTATATCTAGATCGAACACAAGTCATGAAACAGTCACACTTGTGTAGTCCATCTAATATTTCTTGATATCTTGAGTAGACTATTATAAATGAATAATTATGATATCTCATATCAATTTATTCGAGCATGATCATGTATTTCTATTCTCACTCAATCAAGTGGCCTATGATATTAGTTTTATTATGTAGGAGAGACAAATCCTATATTGATCAACCATATTCCGCTACATATATCAAATATCAGTCTTTATAGTGTAGTCAATTACGACACACGTTTGATTGTATCAAAATATGTCACTTACAATGTTAAAATAATGATGATCTCAAGTCTGAGGATCATACATGTAGTTATCACTATGAGTAATGTTGTGACTGCCACATAATAATCCAAGAAACATGCTCATAGCGGATCAATCCATAATGTCGTTCTCTAACACATACTTATGTATTGATTTTGACATCTTCATGTCAATGATAACACTTTGTCATCAATCAACTACATAATAGTCTTATTGTTGTCAATGTTCGCAATAATACTCGACTAAGAACATTTAAGAATAACTATATTATTTTAAGGACTCTATTATAATTCAATTTATTTATAAACGCACAAAATAAGACTGAAATAATAATAATGACTTTATATTAATAAAACAAAATAAATAAAATATGTCTTTTGCAACTATTTCATAATTGGTTTTTGAGCATACTTCAACATAATGCTTACTATTTGGACCAATCACCGTTGTTCGGATGTAATATGAATTTAATGATGAGAAAATATGAAATTTGGATATAAGGTGGTCCGCACGCATTAAAAGTGAAATGGAGCTCCCTTAGCTTTGTAATTATACACCCAATATGGATATTCATAATCGTAGGTGCATGGCATGGCGACGTAAATCCAGCTCTTATTCTCTTCCAAAGTGTTTGTTTATTATCAATTAATTACTTTGATATCCCCTTCTTTAATTTATTTCAATTCTCGTGTAATTAACTTGTGGTTGCTCTTTGAATGAAGTATAATTTATGAGCAGTCGTTTATTTTTAAGTGAGAGTACTTACGATGAAAAGATTAATTATTATTATTAACGGTGAATATATTGGTTCAAACAAAAAAAATGTGATTTCTCTTGTTCACACTTTAGATTTTCATGTTTTAGTTTTTGTTTATATATGAGATATTTTATTTAAATATGATAATCAAATTTCACTTCATGTTTAAAATGTGTTTTATTGTATATTTATTTCTGTAATGAAATCAAATTTATTGTAAAATAATAGTCCTTCAGTTTCATTATCTCAAATCTCACAGCAAAAGTCTCTAAATACAAAAAGTCGGTTTTTTATTATTAAACTCTAGAAAGTAAATATTCAACCATGGATAAAAAATTTCGATGCCTCTACTTATGCCCAACACTAAAAAATACTATAAAATTAAATTATAAGTCATAACCCCAAATTTTAAATCATAAACTCTACACCATACACCCTAAAAATATAATCTACCAGAAATTCTTTAAATCCTAACCATAGACCATAACCTAAAATCTTAAAGCCTAAACCTAATTTTAAGGTCACAAAAAAGGGCAAAGTATTTCCATCCATTCGACCATCACGTTCAATCCCTTAATATTTTATTACAATAATTTGCACATATAAAAGTAAAAAAAGTTACCAACAATAAAAATCTAGCTGAGTCTAACATAACTTTTTGCTCTTTCTTTTTCGATTGTAATTGAGTCTACAATATCCAAACTAATAATAAAAATTAACGTTAACTGATAATATCATGATTTATTTGAAAGGCAAGCAAATGATCAAGGGTCTAAAGTAGCCCTTTTTTTCTAAGAGGAGGGCTATAGTGGACATTGTGAGAAGAACTTTTTCTGTTTAGGATCACTATACCTTCATTAAGAAGGCTGATGGTGTCATTACGCAATGTAAATATAAGAAAACTGCTAGCTATAAAGTTGATTCTTATGTTGGTACCTCTACACCTAAAAGACATGGTTATGCTTTAAGTGTTGCAAAAACGGCAGTAGTAGTACTAGAATTTCTTTTGATCAGAAAAATATTGTGAATTGTTTGCTGAAGCTGTTCTCTGTCATGGTTATGCTTTAAGTGTTGTTGAGCATGAAAAACTTAAGATTTTGCATCAGTATCTTAATCCTAATGTTAAGCATATTTCTAGGTATACTATTACTAAGCATTGTATGTTAAAGCATGACCAACATAAAAAATTGCTTATTGATTCTATGCATTCTATTTATAGTCGTTTCTGTTTTACATATGATGGAAGGTCTGCTTGCACTTCACGTTCATATTTTACTTTGACTGCTAATTATGTTGATAATAACTAGAAACTTCAGTTTAGAATACTTAATTTTATACGTTTCACCCTTCCAATGATGGTGAGTCTATTTATAAGTTTGTGGGAAAAAATATGTGAGTGGAGTTTGAGAAAAAAACCTTTACCATTACTCTTGATAATTCTTCTGCAAATGAGAGAATGGTGAAGAAGCTTAAGGATGATTTGAATGCAATTTCTCCCATTCCATGCAATGGTAAATACTTTCATGTAAGGTGTACTGTCCATATTTTGAACTTGATTGTTCAAAAAAGTTTAAAGGTAATTGACTATTCTGTAATTAAATTGCGTGAAATAGTTAAGTTTATTAATTCTTCTGATGCTAGACATTGTAGCTTTGAATCTGCTGTTAAAGAATGTGGTTCTATTTTTTATGGTAAATTAATATTAGATGTCCCTACTAGATGAAATTCTACTTACTTAATGCTTCGTAAGGCCATTGATACTAAAGTAGCCATAAGCTTGTTGTTAATAGGGAAAATGATTTACATTTAATTGGTGATGCTGAGTGGAAAACTACTCAATTAATCTGTGATTTTTTAAGCTTTTTTTGAAATAACTACACTATTTTTTAGTTTTAAGTATCCCATTTTTAACCTCTATTTGGATAATATTGTTGTCATTGAGAAGTTGTTGTATGATGCTCACAATGATCCTTGTGAGGGCATTTTTACAATGACAGGACCTATGCTTGAATTGTATGAAAATGTTGGTCTAATCACTCGACCATTTTATCTTTTGTTGTTTTTCTTGATCCACATATAAATTACAATTTCTGAAAGAGTTGTAAGATGTCTTATATGTTGAGGATGAGGTTGAAAGGAGGGTAAGTATTGTTTACAATGAATTTGTCAATATGTATATATATTATTCAAAATATGTTCTCTACTCTTCTTTTTCTTCTTCTGTTCAAAGTAACTCATCTCAAAGTACATCCGAGTCCATCTCCAATCGGCCTCGAACATTTAAGAAGTCTAATCTTTTTCAGGTTAATGTTTATTTTTTCTTAATTTCAGTTACCCTTTTTCTTATATATTTTTTCATTTATAGTTACTGGCTTTTTTTTAATGCTAGAACTTTGATGCTAATTTAGCTGTTTCAAAGAGTGGGAAATCAGATGTTGACTCTTATATTAATTTGTCTCTTCTCTATCGTGCTGATGATTCAGACTTTGATATTTTGAAGTATTAGAAACCACAATTTGTTCCTTTCCCTATACTTTCAATCATGGCTAGAGATGTTTTAGCCATTCATATCACTTCAGTTGCTTCTGAATCCTCATTTAGTACGGGTGGTCGAATTTTAAATAAGTTGAGGGCTAGACCCTTGCCTAAAAAATTTTAAATATTTGTGACAACCCGTAATTGGTTGTATGGGTTTGAGCCTGAGGAAGAGGATGAAGAATATTTTTCTATTATGAAAGATTCTACAGTTGATGAAGATCCAATTTCAGTGTAAGTTTTTAACTTATTTTTTCTCCTGATTTGTTTTGAAGTCATGTTCTGATTATTTGTTCTTTTGTAGGGAACCCTAAAAACAAGGAAGCACTTGAATGGTTAGGGATGTTTCTAATTTGTTAAAAATTAGGGATGTTCTGGTAAGTTTTTTAATTAGTTCATATTTTGGGTAAGTTCTCTACTTAGTATTCTGTAAGTTATTTTTTTTCACTGATCTTGTACGTTCTTTTTTAACATATTGACAGGTCGTCGTTAACCGGTCAAAATTAATATAAATAAATTAACCTCTTTCAGCAATAAATAAAATAAGAAATTAAATAAGTATAGGGAAAGAGGGTCGATCCGCAGGGAGATTAGCTGGAATTGTTGACTTGAATTTGTTGAATCCGAAATCTCAGAAATATCTGAAAAAGCAAAGAAAAAGAGGGGGGTGATATGATATTGGATGAAGTAATGAAATAAAATGCACAAATTAAAAATAAGGGAAACCAAGTGTGTGAAATAGCCTCGAGTTAGCCTCGTCAATTCATTCGATCATTGAAATAGATTTTTACTTCGGGGATCATGTCGGTTACAGTCTGCGAGGCCCAACCCGTCGCAACTTGCTTTTCTCTCGAGTAACCAATTCTCCCAAGACTATCTTCGAAGGTTGATTCTTAAACAAATTAGCCACGTCTATCGTCGTTAAAGTGTTTAGTTTTGAAAGCAGGAAAAGCCCGACTCAGAAATTGTCTAAAAGTAGAATCGCTTCTGATTTTATCTTTCCTTAGCGGACTGCCGCTAAGAGTGTTCACAGGAAGTCGAAATTGCCACAGGCCGATCCTTCCTCCCAACTATGTCTTTAAACGATTCCAGATCAACGAGCTCTTTTGATTTGAAAAACGATTAAAAACTTTAGTAAGGTCGATTGCCAAACTATCTAAACAGAAAGATAAAAATGTATTCCCGAAGGAATTTAGGCAATGTTCAATTCTCACGATTAGAATTGATTTGGCTAACTCTTGGCTCAAGAAATTTAGCTAAGCATGATATTGATTATCATGCTTAACTTGGTTTTGGAAAAATAATTAAATAACATAAAATAAATGAAATAAGAAAATAAAGGAAAAGAACTTGAATTAAAACTAAAAATGTTTACAAAGATAAAAACTAAAATTGATGGATGAATCGATGAATGAATGATCTAAGCCCTTACCAAGGGTGGTATTTATAGGCTTAGATTTACAAAGATAAAGTGATAAAATAATTTAAAATAATAAACAAAAGATAAAACAATTCAAATGTTTTGAAATTTAAATACAGGAATCTAATCGGATAAGCTGATAACATCCTCCAGAACGTTCCAGAAGCTTCTAGAAGTCGCCACGTCATTGCCACATCACTGCCACGTCAGACGCGTCGTGTCCGGTGTCGTGCCCATAATGCCAGTCATGACAGAATTATAATAAAAACTGCAGAAATGCCTCATTTTCACTGCTATTTCTAGAATTGGGTCCCTGCACAAAATGTAACGAAAACAACATGTATTAAGCAGCAAGAAGTCCCAATAGCTAGAAAAATAACAAATGAAATATGTCATATTTGAGAACTCATCAAATTCCCCCTCACTTGTCTCATACTTGTCCTCAAGTATGTCCGAAAAAATCATAAACCCAAGAATGCATTTCTCAACCATTACAAGCATCAAACATAATCATAAGAGTTCTAGCACGAAAGGAGGTTCATGAAAGAAACATAATTAAAACCAAATAGATACAAGCAAAGAGCAGCCCTTGTCCTTTTCAATTACCTATCAAGCATTAATCAAATCTTAGCCTAGTCTTAATCCTCACCAAGATACACTCAAGAGCACTCAAAGTGTTTTAAAGGTAAATTTGAAGCAGAAACACTCAAAGTCAATCATGAATAAAGGTTTCCATATGCTTGTAACAAGTTCAATTCTCCACTACTTATTAGAATCAAGGTGCAAAAATCATTAGGTCTTTTATTCAAGGTGTAATGAGGGTTTAGAGAAAAAGGTAGAAAGATAGAAAGAAAAAGAAGATGATCAAAGCAAGATATTTCAAACATAAGCAGCGAAGACATTAAAAAGGAGCTAAAAATGGGCAAGCAAAACACACATTTTTTCTTTCTTTTTTTTTTCTTTTCTTCTTTTCCGAAGCAATTGCTTCCTTTATTCTGTTTTTTTTTCTTTTTTTTTCGTTTCGCAGAATTATGCCCTTTATTCGAATTGCAGCTCCTTATTTGCCTAGTAATATAGTTTCTAGCATTTGATCAATCAAAAAGTGGTTAAGCAAGGAAATGGGGTGTAAGGCTAACAAAGGCTCACTAGGCGATGAGAAAGGGTAAATTAAAATGGAAGGGAAGGAAAATGTTTAAAGCCTAATGCCTAAATCATTTTAAAGCACCTCGTTCTTAGTGTAGTCTCGAATTGTAAGCAAGCCACAAGTTCTAGATTCCTAAAATTCAGGATGACACTCTCAAGCAAAAGAAACGAGCATAATATGAAGAATGCATGCTCAAGGCTCAAATCTTACCAAAATTGGGCTAATTTGATTAAGCTAGGTGAGAAATTTAATTAACACTATCAAGAGTAATTAAAAGAGATGTCAAACTGTAGATTACCCATATCATTTGATTATCAAAATGCTCCAATTCAATCATTCCTAAGCATTAGAACAATTATAACATGCTGGATATAATGCAATGGCCAGAAAAAAAAATCATCTTAAGGTTTAATCAAAATCAAAACATATTATCAAACAAGCAGACAAGTGGTAATTTACCCTCCCCCTCACTTAAATGAATTGCCCCAATTCAGAAAAAATTAAGGAAATAAATAGAAAACAAGGGCGAAAGATACTCCCCGTGGATGTAGAGTGAGTCGATGGGAAAGGTGCACTGTGAGTGGCTCGGATCAGCGGCGGCAGAAGGCTTTGAACGGAGCTGTCGGATGTGCGAAAGAAGGTGCATCGAAGGGTGGTTCGGCATTTTTGTTGGCACCCGTCGAATGTTTGCTGGTCGTCGGCCATCACGGTAGGGAGGAGGAGTAGGGACTGGCCCGAGTTGCTGAAAGGATGCGAACGGCGGCTGAGCGGTGGAAGCCGTATGAGTGGGGTTCTCGACCGGGGGCTGGGGGCTTTCCGTCATCGACCACCGCGGCGTGGAGGAGGTGTGGGGCATTGCGGCTGAGTGAGTTTGCGGCTGGGTGTGTTGTGTTTTTAGGGATTTAGAGGTTTTGCGGGAAAGAAAGAAAGGGAAAGGGGGGAGAGTTTGACGATATGCTAAAAGGGGAAGGGCTTGGCTAAAATGCACCGCAAACCATGGGTTTTGCTAACGTGCACCGTTTAATGAAACAGTGCACTCCAATGCTTATGGTCGAAATGTGCTGCTGTGAAGGGCGTGGCTTGGCTTTCTGTGTGCGAAAAGAAACCTGCAGAGGGAAAGAAAAATTTATTAAGGCAACAAAAGAAAATGAAAAATAAAGAAGCATAAATTAAATAAAAAAAAAGGAAGTAAAAATTGACGAAAAATAAATCAATGGGTTGCCTCCCATTTAGCGCTTTGTTTAACGTCGTTTAGCTCGACGACCTTTGCTAAATTTTTGGCTCTTCAAAATAAAGGTCTTCAAATAATCGATAATGTCCATCGCTCGTCGTTTTAACGTCATCCTTCATCTTACTTTTTGTGCGCAAAACAACAACTCTACCTCCTTCCCAAGACGACAACTTACTCAAGGTGGTGTTTGGCAAAGTTTGGTTGTCGCCTAAAAATATATAATCAAACCATTCCAACCTTGGCTTTGGTTCCTGCAAAATTGATGGAAAATGTTTAGTTCGAATTGGAATTAATCGAAAATTAGAAAGGGAAGAAAGATTTGAAATGATTTCGCCTTTGTTTTTATCGTCGAGATCTGCGAATTCCCTACAAAATTCATAACACAAATCAGTTTCGATCAAATCATTAGCTAACGGATCTATAATATCAACGAAATTTAAACTTGCGACCGAATCAGGATACTTCATAGCTTTGTACATATCAAATTTAACTACTTCCCCATCAAATTCCATAGTTAAAATGCCGTCGCGGACATCAATCTTTGTATGCGCAGTTGATAGGAAAGGTCGGCCAAGCAAGATTTCGGATCCGTTATTGCTGCGATCATTTTCCATGTCAATAATGTAAAAATCAGCAGGAAAAATGAGATTTTTTACCTGTACCAACACGTTTTCTAGTACTCCCTCGGGGTAGATGATTGATCGATCAGCTAATTGAACCGTCACTCGCGTTTCTTTCAATGGTTCAGTCGAAATTTTGTTGTAAACGCTTAACGGCATGACGTTGATAGATGCGCCTAAATCGCACATCGCCCTTTTTATCCCAACATTCCCAATTTTACAAGGAACCACGAACATACCTTGATCCTTGTACTTTGGCGGCAATGGTCTTTGAAGAATAGCTGAAACGTTCTCACCAAGGTTAACTTTTTCATTCCCAGACAATCGCCTTCGGTTTGTGCACAACTCTTTCAGGAACCTTGCATATTTGGGCACTTTTCGAATAACATCAAGAAGTGGAATATTAATTTCCACTTTCTTGAATACATTCAAAATTTCCTTCTCTTCCTCCTTTTTATCTCGTTTCGTCAATCTACCTGGAAAAGGAGGAACAGGTTCGTAAGTAGAAACAGAAATATTGGATTTAGAGTTACCTGCAATGGGTGGAGACTTTTCATTTTGGTCCTTCGAAGAGTTGCCTTGCTTGTCGGATTTTTGCTCATCTTGCTTGGGCGGTTTAGGCGTTAAAACTGTTCCACTACGCAAAGTTATCGCACTAACGTTTTCCCTTGGGTTGGTTTCGGTTTGGGATGGTAGCTTTCCCTGGGATTCTATACGGCTAACGGCTTGAGCTAGTTGGCTTATTTGTTTGTCGATTTGTTGGAGGTGGGATTGTGTTTGGGTTTGGAATTTTTCCTGCGAAACCGCCAATCTCTCAACAATAGACTCAAGCGAAGATTTTTGGGGTGCTTGGTTTTGGTAGGGAGTTTGTTGCCTAGGTTGGTAATTCGGGTTCTGATTACCGTAGCTCAAGTTTGGGTGATCTCTCCAACCGGGATTGAAGGTATTGCTATGTGGGTTATAGGGTCTTTGGGGAGGTCCGGGAAAGTTGTGTATGGCGTTAACTTGGGCACTAGATGGATCTTGGAGTAAGGGACATAGATCAGTTACATGATCGGACATGGTACAAACTCCACAAACTTTGGCAGCTCCTAATTTCCCTGAAACAAGTGAATGCACAATATTAGTTAAATTATCAATCTTATTTTCTAATGTAATTGTGCTTACTGTTTGAACCCGTCGACTGGGTTCACTTGCAGAACCAAATTGTTGCGAATTTGCAGCCATTGTGGAGATTAATGTTCTCGCTGCGGTAGGAGTCATGTTAACGAGCGCGCCACCGCTTGCTGCATCTACCATCTTTTTGTCCATTGGTAACATTCCTTCATATAGGTATTGAAGGAGTGTTTGCTCGGATAGGCCATGTTGCGGACAGCTTGCGCACAGCTTCTTGAACCTTTCCCAATAATCATATATGGATTCGTCGTGCATTTGTTGGATACTCAATATGTTTCGCCTAATTTCTGTCGCTTTTGCCGCAGGGAAGTATCTGTCAAGAAAAACACGAGAAAGATCAGCCCATGTATTAATAGAATTTGGAGGTAAATAAAATAACCATTCTTTAGCCATTCCGGCTAAAGAAAAAGGAAATGCCCTTAGTTTTATCTGATCCTCTGAAACTCCTTGCGGTTTCATACTGCTGCACACCATATGAAATTCGGCAAGATGCTTATGTGGGCTTTCAGTAGGTAAACCGTTAAAGGTAGGGAGTAGATGAATTAATCCCGTTTTGAGTTGGAACGGAGTATCGCCTTGAGGAAAAGCGATACAGAGTGGTTGTTGCACGGTAGGGGCTGCGTTCAGCTCTCGAATTGTTTGATCTGCCATCGGTTCTGGTTCTTGTATAAGTTCGTCGATTGGTGTGGTTTCGGAGGTGGATTCTTGTTCGGATCGTCGTGTGCTTTGTTGCTTCTTTCGGCGAAGTGTTTCGCCGTGAGTTCTACGAGCGCTTGCTTCGATTTCCGGGTTATATGGAGCTAAAGTACCCGGATTCTTTCTGGTCATAAAATAAAACAAAATCAGTCAATAATTGCCGAAAATAAATCTCCCCGGCAACGGCGCCAATTTTGACAGGTCGTCGTTAACCGGTCAAAATTAATATAAATAAATTAACCTCTTTCAGCAATAAATAAAATAAGAAATTAAATAAGTATAGGGAAAGAGGGTCGATCCGCAGGGAGATTAGCTGGAATTGTTGACTTGAATTTGTTGAATCCGAAATCCCAGGAATATCTGAAAAAGCAAAGAAAAAGAGGGGGTGATATGATATTGGATGAAGTAATGAAATAAAATGCACAAATTAAAAATAAGGGAAACCAAGTGTGTGAAATAGCCTCGAGTTAGCCTTGTCAATTCCTTCGATCATTGAAATAGATTTTTACTTCGGGGATCATGTCGGTTACAGTCTGCGAGGCCCAACCCGTCGCAACTTGCTTTTCTCTCGAGTAACCAATTCTCCCAAGACTATCTTCGAAGGTTGATTCTTAAACAAATTAGCCACGTCTATCGTCGTTAAAGTGTTTAGTTTTGAAAGCAGGAAAAGCCCGACTCAGAAATTGTCTAAAAGTAGAATCGCTTCTGATTTTATCTTTCCTTAGCGGACCGCCGCTAAGAGTGTTCACAGGAAGTCGAAATTGCCACAGGCCGATCCTTCCTCCCAACTATGTCTTTAAACGATTCCAGATCAACGAGCTCTTTTGATTTGAAAAACGATTAAAAACTTTAGTAAGGCCGATTGCCAAACTATCTAAACATAAAGATAAAAATGTATTCCCGAAGGAATTTAGGCAATGTTCAATTCTCACGATTAGAATTGATTTGGCTAACTCTTGGCTCAAGAAATTTAGCTAAGCATAATATTGATTATCATGCTTAACTTGGTTTTGGAAAAATAATTAAATAACATAAAATAAATGAAATAAGAAAATAAAGGAAAAGAACTTGAATTAAAACTAAAAATGTTTACAAAGATAAAAACTAAAATTGATGGATGAATCGATGAATGAATGATCTAAGCCCTTACCAAGGGTGGTATTTATAGGCTTAGATTTACAAAGATAAAGTGATAAAATAATTTAAAATAATAAACAAAAGATAAAACAATTCAAATGTTTTGAAATTTAAATGCAGGAATCTAATCGGATAAGCTGATAACATCCTCCAGAACGTTCCAGAAGCTTCTAGAAGTCGCCACGTCATTGCCACGTCACTGCCACGTCAGACGCGTCGTGCCCGGTGTCGTGCCCATAATGCCAGTCATGACAGAATTATAATAAAAACTGCAGAAATGCCTCATTTTCACTGCTATTTCTAGAATTGGGTCCCTGCACAAAATGTAACGAAAACAACATGTATTAAGCAGCAAGAAGTCCCAATAGCTAGAAAAATAACAAATGAAATATGTCATATTTGAGAACTCATCACATATTTTGTGTTCTGTACGTATACATTTAATGTATATGTATGGTTCTTGTTTGCATAATCTTGTATGTATGTTATGTATGATTTCTGTTTGCATAATCTGATTTTTATGTATATATATATATATATATTGTTATACATTCAATGATCAGTTCTAGTATAGATTCCATATGCATTTGTTCTTGTATGGATTCTGTTCTTGTTTGGTTTTAGTTATATATGCTTCTGTTTTTGTATGGTTTCAATTGTTTGGTTTATGTTCTATATGCTTCTGTTTTGTTAGTGTTTCTATATGCTTTTATTCTTGTATGATTTTTGTTCTTATTTGCTTTGTTGTTCTACATGCTTCTATTCTGTATTTGTTTGGTTTATGTTCTATATGCTTATGTTCTGTCTTTGTTTTGTTTCTGTTTTATATGCTTCTATTCTATTATTGTTTCTAATGATGTATAAATAGTTGTTGTAGTATGTTGTTGGTTGTTCTTGTTTTAATTATGTTGGTGTCTTAGCTTTGTAAGTTAAGTTGCCCATAATTAAAGTTTGATGGTAGTATTTCATCTCCTTAAAAGCTCGATGACGATATTTCTGATAGCAAAGTATAACTTTTATGTTTGTAAGCCTTTGTTATAAGATCTGAGAGCTTAAAGTTTAGGGTTCTGTAAGTTTAAAGATTTAGTTTGTAAAGATTGAAAATTTAAATTATTAAGTTTGTAAGTTTGTAAGTTTAAACTTCTATATTATTGAATAAAAGTTTGTAAGTTTAAATTTCTACATTATTAAATATAAGTTTGCCTTATTCTATCTAAAGTTTTTGTACTTTAAATTTGCCTTATTCTGTTTTTGACTTCAATAAAAATTTATAAGTTTAACTTTGTAAGTTTGCTTTATTCTATCCAAAGTTAAACACAAACATTATTGCTAAGTTAATTAATTTAAGTTAATTAACAGTTTAGATTTGCCTTGTTTTAATTTGCATTAAACACACAAACATATTAACCTAATTATTCAACATTTTTGATAAAGTTATTTAAGTTTTTTTTTATTCAATGTGTTAAGTATAAAGATTTAATCAACTTAAGTTAATTAAGTTATTTGAACTTTTATAAAGTTATTTAATTTAAGTTAATTAAGTGTGTTAAGTTAATAAAAAAAATTTAATAAAAAAAAATTTAATCAACTTAAGTTAATTAAGTATAAAGATTTTCATTTAATTTAGCTTTCAAGTTATCTCAAAATTAAAGTTAAGTTAATTAAAAATTTAATTTAATTTAATAATGTTTATTCATTCAACTTAAAATGAATGCAAGTTAATTAAAGTTATTTTTAATCTTAAAATAAGTTAATATTATTTATTATTAACTTAGCATTATTTTATTCATAATATTTATTATTAACTTAAAAGATTATTTTTATTTTTTTAATTAAATTTATTTTTTAATTAAAGATAATTTATTACCACTTGATATTTATTCATTCAATTTATCTTATAATTAAAGTTAAGTTAGTTAATTTATCAATACATTATTACTAAATATAAAAAAATTACTTATTATTTTTAATTGATTTTAAAATTTTAAATTCATTAAATATAACTTATTCAAATGTCAGATAATTATCTTTATCAGCAAATCAAATAACAATATCAGTTCAAGTCAATATCAGTTCAGGTCGGGTTCAAAATATGTCGGTTTCAAAACAGGTCGGGTCCAAACATGTCGGGTTAAATCGGTTATCTGGCAAGCCAGTCTCGGGTTCGGGTTCGTTTCGGTTACTACAATAACATGTCAAATTCGAGTTTAGATTCGTTTCGGTCGGGTGCAGATTAGGTTCGGTTACTACAGTAACATGTCGAATTCGAGTTCGTTTCGGTCGAGTGTAGGTCGAATTCAAATCATTAAATTCTCAGATCAAATCAGGTTCTAACTTGATCGAATTTTATACAAATTACCAGGTCGGATCAGTTTTTCACAACCCTAGCCAGCACCTACAAAGCCAATAATTGATACAGGTAGGGGAATGGTTTATTGTACTATAGACTATAGAGTAGAAAATTAAATGAAATTATGTTGGCCTAACTCATTAAGATTACGTGAACCGCGAGCAGATCCACTTGAACCCCACACATATAGGCCATAGCTCACAATCATTAAAATGGGTGGATTTCCATGCATCGAGCTGTGCGATCATAAATCATAACCCTCCCTCAACTGTATCCGATACTCTAGGTCAACTAAATCTCCATTTCAACACTAGCTCCTCAACTTATTGCAAAAATCATGCCACCCCAGATGAAAATTCAATGAAATAAATCAGAAAATCACAAACTTGAGCCATTGCATAAAAGCTTTCCATAAAGGATAAGAAAAAGTATAGGAGAATAAAAGTTGACACTTGAAAGTTGCACAGACCAAAAGGAACAAAGCTAAGATTGAGCCATGAAAAGGAGTAGAGAAAGCAATTTCGCCTTCAAACCTCACAATTCAATACGGTTTTAATTTGCGTATGGCCTTTATGTTGAATACTATTCCTTTTTTTTTTCTTCTCTTTCACCCTTAGACCTATTGTTCTACCTTATGGGAAAAAAGTAACAGAAAGATAACCCAAACTGTAAATCTGCAGCACTGTTTGTTTAATGGAAAACAGTCAAGAAAATCCAGACCATGTCACTAAAAGTCAAGACCTTTCTTTTACTCCTTTTGAACCTTTTCCTCTTCAACCACCTATATGTGTCTCATATTTACTATAAACATTACTGGTAAGTCCAACCACTTCTTAACCATGAATAATTGAAAGGGTAAGTCCAATATATATATTTCTCAAGATTAATATCTCCATATACTATCACTGTACATTGATTATGTTGTTAAGAAGTAAAATAATCTTAAAAACGTTTGATTGTTCCAATGATTCAATCATGGCTGGCTCTGACAGTAGCTCAGTATGACAACTGGTATGTACCCTGGAGAGACTAATGGGACGTTGAAGGAACGAAGTCAATATCAATCTGCAACTTCTCCGAGGTGATACAGACATGAGACATATAGATACAGATATTGATGCCTGTTTTGAAATTTTGAACTGTAAACAATTAATTGGATATAGTTGGGGGTAGGTTCAAAGCAATAAATGGTGGTGTGTGCCATTAATAATCTTTACATACATGTAAAAAAGGTATTTGTGGGAGTTTGTTCTATCTTTTTAGGTATTAACCGCTGGTTCTGGGAATTAATAAACAAATATATTACTCCTACCAGCAGGAAAAAAAGGCACATGAAAGGAAATCACAGTCAAAACACAAGGTTTAAGGAGCCGGCTGAGGTCGTGCGAGTGATGAGTGCGACGTATCAGTCGACAAAAGGGAAGGTTTTTTATTTTGAGATTTCACTTCTTTATCTGTCTAAGCCAAGGAACCAACACCATTGGCATTTGTGCTTTTCTTAGTTTTCTTCATTTTCTTATTTTATAGGTTGGCAATCATAAATTATAAGCTTAAACTAAAAATAGGTGCACAAAGTGTGTGTGTTTTTTTTTTAATTTTAAATGTCTAAAGTAGTATTTTACATAATAGGTTATTAAAGTTTTAAAAGTTATAATTTGAGGTGCTTACTGTTAATGAGTGTTAAATTTTTTTTAACTAATCAATGTTTGACATGTGGTATATTTTTTTTTCAAAATTTAAAATTAAAAACATTTTTTTTGTTTTTCATAAAATCTCGAAAGTTTAGAATTTTTACAAAACAGTCCCTAAGTCCCTAAAATTACTCAAACCCAAATCCTCAAATCGCCTCCGCTTTTGCCGCCCCTGAGCACACCCCTTTGGTCGACGAACCAAGGCAGTCATTTCCCCAACACGGCGTCGTAGGAAACGGCGTGTAACCAAACGTCGAACGCGAAATCGACGTTTAGCTCGCACGCTGTCCGTCATTTCCGGTGACGCCGTGTTGGTGAAAATGACCGCTTTGATTCGACAACCAAATAGGTGTGCTCATGGGCGGCGACCGACGGCGATTTGGGGAGTTTAGGTTTGAGTAATTTTAGGGATTTGAGGATTGTTTTATAAAAGATTCAAATTTTCAGGATTTTATGATAAATTGAATTTTTCGGAGTGTTTTTGTTTAAAAATTAAAAAAATCAAATTAGTGCCACGTGTCAAGCATTGATTGGTTAAAGATTTTTTTAACATCCATTAACGATAGACACCTAAAATTATAATTTTTAAAATTTCGGACACCTATCTTTATAAAATAATACTTTAAGCACATATTTTTAGTTTTAAGCCTAAATGATATATAAAGAGTTCGACCTTGTAAGATAAAGTTTATAAATAAACAAAAAAACAGTGCCGAAAGAGTTTCGTTTTTTATTGAAGATTTGATATAGAATTTATATGATTATCGAGCATAAAAAAATTAAAAAAAAAACAGTAAAGTGAAAACTTGCTCATATTATAATGGTATGGAAATAGAAGATTGACCTGAAGTTTAACTTTTAATCTCCTTTATTTATCAGGTTTGACAGCAGGCATTGATAGGTCAAAAGGGAATTTGGGGTTCCAAATTTGAAGCTTCTTTGTATGGAGAACCGGGGAAAGCACCTAGGATTCCACACTTAGTGCTGTAATTCGTAGGACCCATGAATTTGGCTCCTTCCCACCATAATGGATTAAATTAACAACACACCACATTACTCCCCTGGATCAATTTTCACCTATGCCCTAAAAACATAGAAAAATTCAAGATTTTTGACAGAAACTAGAGGCCAAGTATGGAAAACACAGGGGGTCCAGCCCAGACCGGGAAATTCAGTAATGATTTTAGACGGGTGGCTGAATTATTTTCTTTCCCACACAAGCAAATTATTAATCACATACTGAAGGAGGAAACAAAGTCCATAAATACTCATAAGCCAACTATGTAGCAAAGAATTATTAGTTACTGTTCAATGGGTTTTACTGCTGTCATTTTCTCATAAATGAAAAGGGATGGAGATGAGATGATACAATTCACTTAGTATTCAATATTTTACATTTGTTGGTGGAAGAACTGTCATTACATTTAGGGGCCGGGTTATATTGCTAAAGCAGTAATTTCCAAGCCTTTTTGTTACCGACCATTGCTTCTTCAATGTTTATCTGGTGCCATTAATTCTAAATAAATTGAAAACATTGCATATAGAATAGAAATCAATCATATGTTCTTGTGGGTGTCCTTTTCTACATCTCACACTAAAAAAATCAAGTTTAAGGTTATGATTTAATGTTAGAGTTTAAGAAATTAGAGATAAAATGTATTTTGTAGGGTTTAGGGTTTATAATTTATCATTATGATTTAAAATTTAATTTTTACCGAAAATTGAAGAGGATTTTTGTTCCATATGTATATATAAACTCCCACTGACGGACCATATTTTTGGCAAATTGAAGCTGTGTTTTAAAGAAGGATGCGGAGTATTTTCATCAGCTTTACTTAATATTGGTTTGAGACTGTAGCTAAAAATCTGCAACAATAAGCTAAGGACAAAATCGATGAGGAGTGTGGCGTATATAAACGAGGTATAGTGGCTCGACATGTCATTAAAACCAGCTCCACCATGATCCCTGGCCTCTATCTGCTTTTAATACAAGATTACATGGTGTCTGGTTTTGTCATTATTGGATTAATTACCAGTTACCACCCACAAGTCTCTTGCTTTGGCGAAACCTTTTTTTCTTCAGTTGGAGCTATGTATGTATATATAAGGATATGATCCAATTATACAATTTTTTTTATAACTTTTACACGTTTTTTAGTTCGTGCATCAACAGAAACGGGTGGGGGGGGGGACTAGTGGGTTTGTTCAATGTTCACCAGTAACGAGGGAAGGGTGGAGAATAACCATGATGGTGATGACGATCCTTTGATTCTTCTAAATATGCCCTTCCCTTATAGGGGAATGAACTAATAAACCATCCAATCTTTTCTTACCTGTCTCTATATTTTTTTAATTTTTAATTCCACCTCCCTCTTTAATTAATTACACCCATCTCCCTCTTATTTACTGTTGTTCCTTCATTGCTTCTTAAATAGGAGAACCCCATCTGCATCTACTCCACTCTCCTGTTTGACCTTATTCTCATTAACACTCATCTCCTCCCTCCCTTTCCTTCCATATTTCCTCTCTGTGTCTTTCTGTGGTGAATACAAGGACTGTTATTTATGTTTTTGTTTGCTTTCATGGGGGTTTAGCAAAGGGCTTCTCACAGAGTTCATTGGCATTCTGTCCACCTCCCCCGCCATGGAATAAAAGACCAGTCCTCCCCCTTTCGATTCCTCATGGAGGTGGGCATACTGCCAACTGTGCTCTGTCGGCATCTCTTTGTAAAATCCTTGTGATGCATTTCTTCCAGCTTTTCTCTCCTTCTCATGAAGTTTCAGGTAACTATGAAACATTCATATCTCAATATCTTCATCTATGCCATGATCATATATGTTGCAGATTCTCAGTCTTGGCCCTTCTGGTTTGGTAGCTTTAACTTCACTATTTTATCCGGAAAGAAATGGAGTGACCAACATTTTACTATCTGTTTCGTACTTTCTTTATGCTTCTGCTATTTGCAGGGTTTGATTATTAGTTGTTAGATATGTACTGACTACTCAACTGAGGCCTGTGGGTTCGTGCGAAGAACATGGCTGCTCAACCGGTCATATTCTACACCTCCTTTTGATGTTTTGACTGACAATTGAGAACCCTAACCAGTTTTTCCTTTACATATTCGTTTTCTCTATTTTCTCCTTCCCCAAACATCAAATACTTTTTCTTTACGGTTGCAGAACTATTATCTTGGGAACCATCTAGGGTTTAATAGCAAGCTTATATATTTTTCCCTATGGAAGAAAGTTCCATAAATCCTTTTGATATGGTTTTGAAGAAAGGATCTGAGAATTAGATATCAAAGTAAACTCCTTGAAGAGAAAAAGGGAAAGGCTGGATAATGCACAGTAACCCTAAAAAAATCAAAAGACAGAAACATGAAGATTTTGTCAGTGGTGCATGAGACCCAAATGATAACTCCATTGAAGGTGTTTGAATGATTATTTTTGTTTCTCGGAACACTTTGTCTGAAGCTGTAAATATTGTTTATATGTACAAGATTGTCACTTTAAAGCAAAAAGAAAAGATTTTTTATGTTCATGGCCTCTCATGCATGATTGCGCCACCAATTTCAAAATATCAGTCATTTTTTTTACTTGGTTATATAATATAATGTATATTAATAAAAGTCCTATACAGTGCAGTAATGAATCTGTAGGGCAGGGCTCTTTTATTTAGGGGGACAGCTAGCCTTAGTATTAGATACATCTTCTACTCTCTCTTAAAACAACTTATACGTAGCCTCATGATTGAAGAACTGACAATACCATTAATAATTTGTTAAAAATTTAAACTCAAACAAAGAAAACAAAAGGGTTGGTAAACTTCCAATCACCCAATTCAACTCTGGTAACCGGACATCTCCATTGATCAGCTTAATCGTAACATTTCCTTGAAGAAGGTGGTTTCAGATATGCTTTCGTTAGGTCTATGGTGTGTAGGTTATAATGAGCTTTGAAACTAAGTGTACTGAACGGAGGATAATGGTCAAGTCAGGGCTCGGAGCAGGAATCTTGAATTTGGAGGTTTAATAGTGGGTTGGGGAACCGGAGATAGTGGACCATTGTCCGGCCTTGACTACTTGCTATTTTGCTGCATATGCGTTGTTGCTTTGGGTCAATGGGGTCAAGAGCACGACTTGATGCAAGGGTATGAAAAGATTGGCTGCTCAAGATATCAAAAGGAGGGGGGGGGGACCATATTCGATTCATTTCATCGCAAGTTCGTTTTTGTGCGTTATCATTTTGGTTGCGATTAGTTCTGGTGAAGAGTATGTTGTTTTATCGTCCGTAATGTGTTCGTTTGGATGCAGCTCTGGGACCTCAAACAAGTGTGAATCGTATATGTTCACAATCTGAATTCTGATGGAGTTTCATAGAATTGTCTTTTTCTATTACAAAAAGGGAAGACTAAAGGGTTTGAAACAAAAAGAGGGAAATGTAAGTATATCCGGCAAAGAGGTGTAAAAACAAAAACAAAAACAAAAAATATCCGTAGCTTTGAATGTAATTAATACATGTAGGGAAGGAAATGAAGCCAGCTTTCACGGTGATAGAATCAGAAAATGGCGGTTAAGATGTTATTTTCATCTCTAGACTTGTTTGAGATGGTTTAAAAGTAACAAAGAAACTGGTAATGCCATATTCAAAAAAAGAAAAAGAAAAGAAACTAATAATGCTAATGCCTTGTTAACAAAGAAACTGGTAATCCCACGTTCTTCAATGATCAGCACCGTTGTTGGCCATTAGTAGACCTTCTCTCCCTTCCCAAAGCTCTACTTACAAACTATCCGTCATCTCCAATCAATCTTCTCGTTCAAAACCTTTTTAAAACTTCCATCTGTGTCGACATCTTTCTCCCATGAATCCACCTTTGAGATAAATGAGATGTTTGCTGTCGTAACACTCAGGCTATCCTCATCGCCTTAGATCCTGAAAGGTATCCATATCTCCACCTTTCGAGAGCCCCCATCGAATAGTGAGAAATTGAATGTCCCGTAACTAGTTAACACATCAGAATTTGCTGTTACTTTTAATCCAAAGTTTGGAGACAAGAAATATTGTGCCACCATGCATCCCCGCAAAGGTGATGCAAAAATTAAATGATATAAAAGTTCCATTTTCTGAAATGAAATCTGAGGTCAAAGGGATTCATTTATGACTAGTATTTTTGAACTTTATCAGTGGAGTTTAATTCCAATCACCATTGGTAGTAGGTAGAATAATAATCCATTAGTTTATTTTCTAAAATTTTATGCCAAAAATCTAAGTTCCGGTTGATCATAATGCTTCTCTACTCTTGAGAAAGAAGAAAAATGCTAGCTGCTCCTGTTGCAAGCTGCAAATTGCAATGGTGTCGCTTCAAAGCGATCCAGCTAAAACAATATCCCTGATTATCTGAAAAACAAATGTCTACTTTGAATATATACAAAGATTCAATCTGATACCGTCACAACTAATGACAAAACAGAGCTTCGAGTGACGGTGTGGGATATCTCAATCTTATTCTAGAAGTGCTACTGCTACTACCTGATATTTTCCTTTCTTTTATCGTTGTTTCCAGGTTGGTGATATGCATGACCACGTTGCTTTCGTTCCTCAAAAAGCTAGCCTAACCAGTGAGCCATCCAATGAGTCCCTAAGATTGCCATTATTTATAGGTTGATAAATCCTCCTATTAGAGCTTTCACTTATTTCATCTGAATCGTAGGATGCTGTCATCCCACATGGAGTCCCCATACCAGAACGTTGAAATCCGAGAGGATTGGTTGACATCCGACTTTGTTTCAGAAGACCAACATCAAACCGCCCTGGCTCATAAACAGAGATGGACTCTGCTGCCGCAATTGCACGTTTCTTTGTGGCATCGTCCACATATAGCAGGTCGTCAATCCTTGCCGTTATGTTAAAAGCTAGGCTTTCCATCACTCTCGAGTAGCTCTCAAGGATTGATTGTCCTACATCCTACAAGAACTAACAATTTTATTCTGATCTCTTTGCCTTTAGCATATTTCAACAATTCCAAAAAAAAAAAACCCAGAGAGAATACAAGTTAGGTCATATATAGCAGATCGTCAATCCTTGCAGCTATGTTGGATGCTAGGCTTTCCATCACTCTCGAGTAGCTCTCAAGGAGCTTTATAGAAAGCCTAGCATTCAACATAACGGAACGGGTGCAGAGGAACTATATAATGCTTTAAGATCTAATTCATGCTTAAGATGAAGTACCTTGTTATGCTGGATCTTGCTCATGTCTAAAGAAGTCTGACGAAGGCCTGGAAAACGTAGCCTTAAGTTTTGTAAGAGTGTCTCAGCCCGCTCAGCTAAAACCTTTGTCTTTTCTATGTCACTGACAAAACCCTTAACCTTGCCACCCCAGGCTGACTTTCCCACCTTTGCACGCAGCGAGTGCCTTTTCAAGTATTTGTGTTTCCAAATATGCACAGAAGCTTCAACCCTGTTGGCCATTTCCAGAGCAGTGTATTCTGATGATATGTCTAAGTAATCAAGAAGACATTCGGGGGAGAACTGGTCGGCAGTTAAGTAACGGTACATGACCTCACCCAAGCAATCCTTTCCACACTGGAAGACAAGCAAAAGAAGGCTAGTGAACAATATGCACCCTAAAGGAAGAAAAAAGGAAACAAAGAGATGCATGTGCGATAATAATCAATCGAAATGCATGAATATTTAATGCAATTCGCCTCAGATGCTCCATCTAAAAGTACATTTATATTTTCTCATGCCACAGAGAACAATTTTGTATACTATAAAGCAGTCTTCAAACCTTGGGCAAGCTTTTGAGGTAAGCATTGGGGATTTCCATCTCAGCCAACACAATGCTGTTTATTGCCATTGCAGCCTTAAGGATCTGGTGTGTACATTCCCTACACTGCTGCAATCTCTTCCTTGAATCTTCAGATAAACCAGAGGGGGGAACCTTAGGAAATGGGAGCCACCACTTCTCTTCTAGTCTAACAGATGAACTCCTAGACGGTGAAGACGAAGGAAATGCCTCAATTCCATCGGTATCGTTGATAACTACTCCACGATCAGCATAATAAAATTCTGAATCATGAAAGCCATCAAGAATGCTTATCAGCATTGCATCAAGTTTCTTGAGTGCCGGGAGGTTTACAAGGAGATCCGACCGTGGCCGAGCCACCATAACCTCAAAGCTTCCCCCACCTGGAAACTCTTGCAATGATGGTTTAAGCTCCACTATGGAATCAGTTACACACAAAATCCAATCCATCTCTCTGCGCCACATTAACTTCCTTTGTGGTGATAATGGCTGTAACTTCCATAGTTCCCCAAACACAGAAGCTGCAAGAAATTAGAAAATCGATTCGGGTTTCAACCTTCTTTTAATGATGAACCAAGAAACACAACAAAATCAAAAATGAAATTAAGTACAATAAACTAACCAGAAAGATTTGTAATGGCATTGGAGATGGCAAGGGCAGTACAAACTCCATTCCCTCCACCTGACATATCTTCTCCAAGCAAAAGTTTGGCGAACCTTTCCTTCATCATTTCTACTTCTGCAACAACATCTATAGAAATTAAGTAAAACACAACTGATGCTAAGCAATATGAATAGGAAAATCAAACCAGACCCCGCAGAAAAACATTTAAGGTTGAACTTGAAGTCCGCTTTGCACCGAAAAACCGAAAGAAATAAAAGATTCAACAAGAAGTATTCCATCTTCACAATTATAAACTAAAATTACCGGCAAAACCTTCAATGAAGCAACAAATTCAACTCTCAATTTCATAAGTGCTAAAAAGAACATAAAGCAAAAGTGTAGTGAACGCACCGGTCACGTCGGCCTCTGGTACCTCCGCCTTCGTCGATGGAATGACCACGTGTCTGCCACCGACAACCGGCAACATCACGGGAACTCCCGTCGAGAAACTGGACACGTCGACGAACTCAGACCCACTTGAGGCCAAAGAACTCGAACCACCTCGGTCAAAACGACGGCAGGAAAACCCAGCTGAGCTCTCAGATTCGCTCACGTCGGCGCTCAAACTGTAGCTCTCGAACCGCTCACTTACTTGATCGAAACATTCCTCAGACGAAACGCTCCCCATTCTTCAAGTCAAAGATCAAATGCTCAACAAACTCCCCAAGTTGGACGGGATTCTTGCCAGCTTTATCAATAATAAAGATTCAAAGTAAGAGTGTACTCGCAGTTTCTTTAACTGGCTTTGGAGTCCATATCGCCGTGGGAGGGAAGCCAGTGGCGGTTTCTCCTATTGGCGGGTGAATGTGGACCGTGAGAAGCACGCGCGTGCAGGGTTACGAAGAATGTTTCTTTCACGGGATTGGTTAGAATTTAGAAATGATAAAGTGCCACGATTTAATTACCGTAAGGAGTTGGGCTGAGTGTAAATGCGATGGTATATGGCGTAGGTAAATGTGTTTATTGTTTTAACAATAAATTTATGGATCCCCACCAACTTTATGACTCCTTTTAATTTGGTCCATTATGAGCTGAGCCTAAATATATATATACACACGTAAATAATTAGAAATTAATTACGTCTATTTTTATCGGTTAGGAAATTGGCATAATTACGATTTAATCGCAACATGGTTGATGCTTGATAAGAGTGGCAACTGGACGAAGACGGTTTTATATTTATTAACATATCCTCCACACTTGTAGGATGGTTTTAGAAAATTTTATTACATACTTCAGGATTTTTTTTTGTTTTTATAATTTTCCTGCGTGGATCTTGTGAATTCCGAAAAATAATCATTCCAAAAAAATTAAACAACACTTACTATTTCACTAGTTAAAATATATGATCAATTTAAGCTTACAAATTATATATTCATTATACTTAAAAACATTCAAATTTTAATACTAAATTAATACAAATAAATAACATTAACTCCAAAAGTACAAACATAAATGATAAATTTTGTAAATGGAATATATAGGCAAATGGGAGATAAGTATATATACTTTCTAAAATTCTCTACGTGAATTTATACAAAGAAAGATTCAGGGATCTTTATGATACGAATATAGCAACTTCCGTTGTGATCTCCATTTGAGCTTAGGAGATAAAATTTCTCTATCTCCATGAGTGAAAATTTCAAAGTATTCCTAGTACTCGTCAATTTGGATTCCCACAAATTTTAATTATTCCCAATCCAATTGCTACTCCTAAATCCTAATCCTTGAGGTGCACAAGACCAAATATTTTAGCTTTCTGTTTAGAAATTATTATATTAATGCTTTTAAAAATTTTGGCCAACTAAAGCTTTTTGTTGAATATATAATGAAAACAGCAATTGCCTTGTCCACAGGGAACACATATTAATTACTGGAACTAACACCTAAGGGCAGTAATAATACCTGCAACCCAACCTAAGGCATTACTTTCCCACAAAATAGAGCGAGAGAAGCAACTTGAAAAAAATTGTCTTTGGATGCCAACTTTCTGTAATAAGGTATGTCTCACATTAGTTAAAACACAAGGGATCAAAGAGAAATCGGAAGACGCCGATATACGAGTGTGTACACTTCCGCCTCTTTCGGTCAGAAAGAATCCATTTTCACGTCTGTAACATCGAGCCGCAGTATCTCTGCTCTGCATCCCAGGATTGATCCAACACTGCAAAAGAGTAGAATCGTTAGAGTCCCATGAGACTGCAAGTACACATACATAATCACAAATGTATCCCAGGTCAAATACTCAAATCATTAGGCTAAAATATATACTAAAATCAATTGTGGGGAAACTTGTATGAACCCAAAGAAAAAAGTGAGAATAGTCACCAAGCAATACTTGGCGTTTTTCACTATCGTCGCGAAATGATGGTATAACCATATTATTTTCAGTTTAGCAAAGTACCTAGGCTGGGTGCGCCCAAGATCACCATGAACAAATTCCTTGATATAAGTTCCAGCCTGCATTCCAAATATGTCAACAAAAAACACAATACACTAGCAAAAGACATTCCAAATCCCATGCTAGTCTCTTACTGACAGATCTAACCAGCATTTATTCAGAGACACCATTTGTAACTCTGCCCGAATCTTTGTCTAATAAGAACATGCAGCAGGATAATGCACATGGAGTCTAGTCGGTATTAAATTTCATGAATAATGAAGCAGCATTCTACAAAAGTGCTACAGCTTATATTCCATGCAACGGCATGCGACTACTGAGTACCAAGGCATGCTCCTCAAAGAAAAAAGCAAGAGAAAAACTATGAATTTCACCTATTTGAGGACCCTCCACACCCCTCTAAACAAACTGCATATAGCTGACCATGTTTCAAGTGGGGAAAAAAAAACATTACCTGGGTGCAAAGATGCAAAAGAAAATATTGAGAGCTTCCAGCAATCCTCTCAATCTTCATCCTATACAGGATTCATAAAGGAAAACAGAAACATGGTTAAGCCTTTTGGATATAAAAAATATACATGTTTGTGGAGCAAAGATGTAAAGAGCACTGGTGCCAACCAATGTATAATTTTCTCGCGTTCCAATGGACTTCTACGATGAAGCACCCGTATTGGGGTCTTTTGCAGAATTTGCTGCAAGACAGCAGAAAATCCTCACTGAGTAGGGTGATATATTATAACATACACTATGGATATAATGTGCAAAAGAAAAATAAATAAATCTCAAAGAACAACTAACCATGTCATTAAGCAATGATATTGATTGCACATCTTCATCCTCAAGTGGACGAGAAATCCACACTAATGCACAATACTGCTTCTGCATGGAGGAGGAGGATATTGTCAAGTCTAACGTGATTGAAACTTCATATTTCAATCCAAATGATAAGAGAACTAACTATTGTATACAAATATAAAAGCCAAAAGCACCTGCTTCTCAGCTTCTCCTTCTCGCATCAGTGTCCAACCCTGACTGCCTACTACTTTAAGATTTTTAACTCCAACCTGCAAGGATGTGTTATATGCAACTAAACCAAAATCATTTGAAACACTAAAGGGTGATTGAAAAGACACATCGGTATAACAACGTATTAGAACTCACTAGTTTATTCTCCAAGCCATTTATCTTTGATTCTATTTCATTAACAGTTTCTTCAGATGGGACTTGGCGTGCATTATGTATCTCAAGCAGAAAAGGCCTGCCCGAACCCAACATTCGAACCTGCAATAGGTTCCATAGGTAAGTGCAACATTCATTGATTTTTTAGGGCCCAAAAATGCATTGAGTTTAAACAAGCAAATGACAAAAAGCAGAATTTCATCACATCAATATCTTCTCTGCCAGCAGCATGAAACTTGTAATTATCACCCCGACACATAGGAAGGATGTTGCTACCTATAATCTCCTAAAGAAAAGACAAATAGATTTGTTAGTTTCAGATATTACTACATATGCCAAGTAGCCTCTTTATGGACTAAAGAAAAACAAAGCAATATCTAATACCTCAACAGATGCTTCTCCCATCCTTTCCTCATCAATTATCCACCGTGTTTGGCTCACATTCCTCGAGTACTGCAATAAAAGGAGCACACCATATAGTGGACTTCAAAACGAAATATGAGGTTTGTTCAAGATCTCATTAACTCCAAAGGATAGGTCTTATTTTGCTTTTTCAACAAAGAAAGTTTAAGGAGATCTTGGATAAGGCAATGGTTTAAAACAAACAATTGCATTCTTGCAGTAACTCGTAAACTCTTAATGGTTGAATATCAATGTGAAATACACTCTAATGTATTAACTTACCTTCAGATATCTACCACATAGGTAAATATGTGTCCTGTAGCAAAGGTACACCAAGTGGCAAGGTTCACTGACCTGAAATGGCAAATTCCAAACAAAATACTAAGCATCAACATAAACAGCAGTATTGAATTTCAAGATCATTGAGACTAGTAAAAAGTTTTGCAAGCAAGGAAGCTGCAGTCAAGAATATTATAGAGGACAACCTTATCTATGGGGATTCTCAAGTGTTCAGAAGGTTCTTGATCTTGCAAAATATTAGAAGAACTTCCAGTAACAGAAATTGTTTCATTGGTAGAATAATCAGAACAAACTTTGTTAGAAATGACCGATTCATCATTTACATTGTGCAACCCATTCTCCTTGCCTGTATCATCAATGGAATCGATGTGACTGTTACGGCCTTCTAGATGCAACCAAGTCTTTGGTAGTTTAACTTTCAGTGGATGTAAAATACCTATTTTTCGCCTTTTGAATCCCTGATTCCTTTCAACAGAGTTATCCGATGCCATTTTATGAGTGTAAGTCAAACGGATCCGAAAACAGCCTGCACTAGAAGATTTAACATCCTGCAAAACGTTAATTTAATTCAGTATTAATGCATCATATTGTTTGTATACAATTCAACATGAATACAAAAACAATTATCTCCTTAAAAGGGATTCCAACCAGCAATATTTGAAACATCGAACCAATTCCGAGCAAGTTTTACTTACCAACAATGTTTCAAGGGGTTTTGTTATAGCAAATTTCAGAACATCCTTAACAGGGACACATTTGGAAAGCAATCTTTCTTGAAACCATGGCTCTGATTCATATCTCTTTCTCATAGCTGACCTATAAATGTTTTGGGGGGAAGAAATATTAATGGACAAACCATAAACCCTAACATAAAACCTACCAAAGAGAGCAGCAAAGAAGGCTTACAACAGCGAGGATTCATTTTCCATGATAAGTTGTGGAACGGAAACTTCTAAAGAAAATCCATCAATTTGATGGCCTTCTTTTTTCACTAACTCTGCAATGGTTAAAGCCATATCGTTTGGACTCTCCATTTTCACCATCGTTTCTTTGTCATTGCAATAACTGAACTGTAATATACCCAAGCAAACGCTGCAGAATTGAGCATTGCCTTCTGATTTGAAACCAGTTACTTCTTCGAGAATTGAACGGAGCATCGATTGTGATAACAATGGATGGCAATAAATACGGTCCTCGGTACCGAAAATCCGTAGGACGCATCTCGAACACACCTAAAACAAACACGCAGACAAAAAAGAAGGCCGTATTTGATTGAGTTTTTCATTTAGATTATCAAATTCAAATGTCGATGCTATAATAAACGGTTCCGGTTGCGAAATTTGATGATAGAAATACAAAGAGAACGTACCCCGATAGACAAAAGGGCCTTGACGACGTGATTAGGCATTGACCGAACGACGTCATTTAGAAGCAGCAACGGCATCTCCTCGTCGCAGGAACCGGCGTGGCTCTCCACTACTGCCGAGCTACTAAGCTGATTCACCTCCGTGGCGTCGCTAACCAGGGCGGATTCGACCTCGTTGGACATTTTCGAAACACTGGTGTTTTAGAAAAGAGGGGTTTAAGTGTTTACTGTAGATGGCTGCAGTTAAGAACCGAGTTTTTAGTTTAGATGAGTTTGATTTGAACATGCGAGACGGCCATGGCCTTTAATACTTAGTGTAAATTATAATAGAGGTCACTCAATTATAGATGATGTTACATTTTTGTCACTCAATTATTAAAAGATACATTAAGGTCACTCAATTATGGGTAAGATTACATTCGGGTCATCCCCATTATTAATAGTTACATTTGGGTCACTCAATTATGGATAAGATTACATTTGGGTCAGCCTTTATATTTAAAAAATGTATATCAATTTATGTATTAGATTAGTTAATAATTTCAAATGAAGTACTCTACTGTTAACATTTAACAAGGGTATACAAGTGATTTGGAAGAAAAAATGATCAAATTAATTTATTTTTTAAAATATGAAGTCTCAAATGTAACCTTACCCGTAATTGAGTGACCCAAATGTAACATTTAATAATTGAGTGACCCAAATGTAACATTACCCATAATTGAGTGACCCAAATGTAACCTTACTCATAATTGAGTGACCCAAATGTAACCTTACTCATAATTGAGTGACCCAAATGTAGCATTACCCATAATTAAGTGACCTTTGTAGTTTACCCTAATCCTTAAAATCCCAAAACGATAACTGGGTCAACGAAACCATTTCTGGAAAACTGATAAGAACTATCTGAACAGCTTGAACCCAAGACCAGACTCAAATTTGCTTGAAAAGATTAAGACAGAAAATAAACAGCGAAGGCCCACTCCTGATGCCGGGTGCAAATTACAAACCTCTATGTCTTTTGTTTTGTTTTTCATTAAACAAAGCTACAAATTGCGTCTGGTCTTGGGGTTCAAGCTGTTCAACTTCAGACACAGTTCTTATTAGTTTAATGGAATTCCAGTTCTTAGTTCCTTGCTTTGATATTTAACTATCTTATCTGATTCTCCTGAGGTACTGTCTCAGCGCCCCTCAGCTTACTAGATTAGAGTAACATTATTTTCTAATGTAATTTGTATACCAAGATATGTTTCCTTGTACACAGAGATGTGTCTGTCTACGCCTCGAGTGTTGGAGCATGTGGACGTGGTTCCATTTATACTGATGATGCCACTTAAATATGTTGATGTAATATTTTGCAGGGTCATATATCAAGTCAAGGCAAAGGATAGAAATCGAGCTGTGTTGTCAGGCTTTGTTCACCTCCATGGTTCAGTTGCTTCCCTGTAAATGAACTTAGATCCCTCAAATAAACATCAGAATTGTGTAACCGATTCTCCTAACTTCACACAAGGGGATGTTATGGTTCGGGGATACCATAACCTGTTGTAGACCCACGATTACCAGATTATAAAACAGTAACCAACAAAAAATGGAGACATGCTATGGAAAAATTAGCGAAAGTTGCTTTCATTTTTTTGTCGAAACAGAAACATGGCACCAAAACTTCAGTTCAAGAAATCAACCATACTGCAGTAAAAGAACAAGCAAAATCAAGCAAATACCAAATCCGTCACGTCGACCATGTCATTTTCACATTCTGTCTTCTCTCTGCCTTGGAGCACATGTGATAATTTCATCAACTCTAAGAATCATCTCAGCTGCCTCAGTTGCGGAGAGCAATACAGCTTGCTTGACTTTGAAGGATTCAGAGATTCCTAGATCAGCCATATCTCCTACCTGTTAAAATGTTGAAACATATCACCCACCAGAGAAAGGAAGGAAAGTTAAAAGCATTTCATGTTGTTTGGTTGTCCTTCCAAATAGGCAATAAATCATATCTATAACACAAGCATGAATTATCTTGCTAAGGCAATAAACTATGTTCAGCAGCCATATCTTAGGAGTGCAGTTAATCTAATAATAATATCCATTAAAATGGAACATCAAATCACTGACTAGACATTATGTACACATGGCCAATGAAACAAATCTGCAGCTACTATTATAATAATAATAATAATTAAATAAACCAACAAAAGATAAAGATATTTGATCCTACTTAATTAAATTTCAGCACTTACAGATCCAGAGATAACATCAATCCCTGCATTGCATCCCTCCTTGTGGTGCGCTGCACGAAGCTGAGCTACTAAGTCTGCACTGTCCAGACCAGCATTGTCAGCAATAATTGTTGGGATGGCCACAAGCGCACGTGAGAAAGCTTCAATAGCATGAGATTTCTTCCCGGGAGTCTTCCGTGCCAGTTCATCAACTTCCTTTGCCATTACCATCTCAGGCCATCCACCTCCAAACAATACCCTAGTGTCATTGACTGTCTGAGACAGCACGCACAAGGCATCATGAAGAGACCTTTCAGCTTCATCCAGCACATGATGGCTGCCATAAACAGAGGCACGTTATGGAGAATGCAAACATATCAAAAGAGAACTAGAACGAGATACAACAATACTATCTATACCTTGCCCCTCTCAACACAATAGTACAAGCCTGACCCATTTCAACACCAGAAAAGTGGATCAACTTATCCTCACCAATCATGATTTCTTCAATAAGGTCGCAATGTCCAAGCTTAACAGACTCTGGGTTGTCAAAGGTTGAAGCGATTTCACCACCTGTTACCAAAGCCAGACGCTCTATCCCATCAAAATCAGCATGCTCAATAGCAAGTACACCTGCATCCCCGAAGAGTTCTTCAGGGAAATTATAAATTAACTGCCTGTTAACAAAGCAGTTAATCCCGTGTGCTATGATCTTTTGCACTTTCTCTCTCATCTTTTCCTTTTCAGCCCCTTCAATTTCAGCAACCTTAGACATTGAATCAACACGAACACGTGCACCATATATCTTCACTTTATCTGTATCCATTGCAGTATTTGCCACCAAAATCTTTGCATTCTCTATTCGTTTTGGTTGTCCAAGGCCTATTTTCTTGTCAAGAATGAATCTGAAAGCATAAAAATTATGTTTAAATCAACAAAATAAAGAATCATAAGTAATGCCTTAAACCATTCAATGACAAGTGTCTGTAGTCACAATATATTTTCATCGATGACAAGTGTGATAAATGGAGCAAAACTTTTGCAGAATACAGAGAACAAAGGGAAAGGATGGTGACTAGAGACCCAGCTGATTCCACCAAAGAACTATTATAATAAATATTGAACCGGATAAGTGGTTCGCAAGAACTCACCCTTCATCTAAGAAAGAATCCCTCAAAGATCCTCCAGGCTTCTTGATAATTTGGATGGCCTCTAAATTTGTGCTCCCCTGGAGTAACAAATAACATGCCGTAAAAACTCCATAAATAAAAATGGAAGAAGAAATTCAATTGAAGTCATATATCAAACAGCATTGAACACTTCAACGTAAAATGCTAGATGCAGAAAAATTATCACCTTTAACCTCATAACAGCATCCACAGCTAGTTGTGCAAAATACACCTTATCCTGAGAGAGAATTTTGGAACTCAGAGTGGTCATTGCAATTTTCATCAAATCTGACCTGAATTTCTCTGCAAAATTCAGAAATGTCACGTGTATGAGAAAAAAGACATTCCAATAACAAGAACAACTCCATTAAAAATTTCATCAAGTCAGACATATTAAAGAGTCGCATTCAATAAGGAACAAGAAACCAAAAACATTGGGAATGCTGAAAAAAATAGAGGTCTCATACAATAAACAAATAAAATGAATGATCTTGTATCCAATAATCTTAACCTGCACTCCCTTTGTTATCCGCAACCCTCTGTAACAAAGCGTTACGAGCACATTCAGCTGCCATTCGATAACCTACAGAACCAACATATATTGTTATAAACTAGGGAACAGAATTTTTTTGGTTGTTGGCACACCAACAAAATAAAAGAGAATAAAACCAAACATAGTCCACATACAAATGCAGCTACACTGCTATTAAGTTCAGAGAGAAGATTTCTATAAATAATATAGAGAGTGTGATGAGGAATGGTTGACTACTATCGGAAGGAAAGAAAGAGAAGTATCAAAATTTAACATATCTTATCAGAGAGACAGAGACACGTCTCTTTTTTTTGAACTGTCAGGAAATGTCACTCCAAGATAGAAGCAAGTAAAAAATATTACACAAAAGAACCCACTAGTAAAATTCCTGACTCCTTTTTTAATGCTGTAGATATACGGAAACTAGATAACAAATTTAGGTTTCTAGCAGTTTCATACCTTTGCAATAATACTTTAGGGGAAAGAAAAACATAGAAGATCCAAGAGGCAGCATAAAAGAAGAATAATAGGAAGCAATGTTCTACATGAGCCCAAAAGAACCTGATATTATTGTCATTGGGTGAATCTTGGCTGCCACTAGCTTTTCTGCCTCCCTTAAAAGCTCTCCAGCCAAAACCACAACAGAGGTTGTCCCATCTCCAACTTCATCATCTTGAACTTTCGAGATATCTGGATTTGCATCAATGGTCATTATATAAAAACATAACAGCTAACTTTTGCAACAAAAAAGAAATCATCAAATTCAGTTTTAGAACATAAAAAGGTGGGCATGTTAGCCATAGAGTAGTCAAGAAAACAAAAAACAACTGTAAGAATACCAATTAAAACTTTTGCTGCCGGGTTGTCAATATGCAGGGACTTTAAGATGGTAGCACCATCATTTGTAACAGTGACTCCATGTCCTCTGCCTGTTGACTGTAAAATTTTATCCTGGCAGATAATTTCACCAACAATAAGTTCACAATTCAAAGTACAGGAGAAAACAAAACATTGATATTATTTTTCATTTGAATAGACAGAGTGGAATACTTACCATTCCCTTTGGCCCGAGGGTTGTCTTAACCAAGTCGGTAATAGCAATTGCTCCAACAAATGATGCCTAGAAATAATGAAGAACAAATATATCTTCAATTATTGAAAATAAGATGCTCAAAATAGCACGAATTCAATAAAAGTATAATCATAGAATTCCAAACAAGTAGGTATTTTTTCACTTTAAATCAGATGAACAGCATTATATATTTTTATAACAACTTACCATTCTGGCACGTTCACCCTTCTCTTCACTAGCATCATCTTTAAAGATTTTCTCAATCTATCACATTTACCAAGAAAAAACAAACAACACAAGATTGAACTTCAAATACTGGGGAATAATGCTAAAAATAAATCTAACAAACTGAAAAAAGGTTCTATTAAACGTACCGCCATGAAAAATAAATATAACAAGAGTAGCTCGGAGTTTCAGTGCACGTAAAAGGACCTGAAGCAAGAAAATAAAGGTATAAATAAATTAGTAAACTAAAGAGCGGCATAATAAAACCTAATTTTTTTTATAAAATGAAACGGCAAACTTGTCTTCTGCATTTTCCCATCATTTACTAATCAAAATAACTTTTAAAATAAAAGCCGAAATATAACCAGTGTTTCAAAAAAAGGACCGCGACTGCTACAACTACCGCTATTTAGCGGTAATCCCGCCGGCCGAAACCGTTATCGGCGAAAACAACGGTGAGAGGCGAAATCACACTAGTAGCGGTGGATTGCGGTCGCAATTTAACAGGTAGTGGTAAATAAGGGTAATAACGGGCCGCTATCCCTGTTTTCTCCCGTTACTGTAAAATCTAAAAAAATCCATGGGCGGGCGATAAGGGTGACGTAAGAGTGTAAAGGGAGGCGAGCTGATGAGACTTACAGGGAGAGGATTTGTCGACGTTGAGGAGAGGGGATTGACGGCGTGCCGACGACAAGAGGTGAAATCGCGCGGCTCTAGAGGCTGGTCTGATGACGACGGCGTGAAAACAACCCTTTTAAGGTTTGGAAGCCAAAGAGTAAATGAACAATAAAGAGGGATTTAGGTTTTGTCATTAATATTATAATCTTATTTTATAATCATCAAAAAAAATAATCTTACAGAACCAGGCGATGTCCACGGCCACATGGACATAACCTTAAAAATTAATAATCTTGTCAGAAAGGTTATTGTGTGAAGTATATCATCATTTACACAAACAGTTGAACAGTTTAAGGAGGCTATTGGGCATAGTTCTTTCAAACTTTTGCAGGACCAGGCGATGTTCACGGCCACATGGACATAACCATGAGAACTAATAATCTTGTCAGAAAAGTAATTGTGTGAAGTATAACATCGTTTACACAAACAACAGAACAGTTTAAGTATATTATGTCTACTGATTAGCTAGTAAAGTAAATATACTTTCACAAGGGAAGGTTCAAAGGAGGAAACTTACTTATCCTATGCAACTATCAGTCGTAGATCATATCACCACATCGAGTCAAAATATTTTGATAAAAACATCAATTCATTCATGTGGGGGATTGTTGGAAAAATGTGAGAAATTAGAAACTTTGAGCCATATTTTCTAGTGGTAAAGGTGGATGTTCGAATGATAAATTTATTAATTTATATTCTACTCCATGAGACCTTTACAACGGTATCTCATATGCTCAAAACAGTTGAGAAATGAATGAGAAATTGATGCTCAAAGTGAGGTTGTTATAAATTGTGTTAAGAAAAATATGAACCCCTTATCTCATATGGGTGGGATAACAAACTTGGGAATGGTTTAAATACACCAACCCACTTAAAAGTCATTAAATGACTTGAATGAACACTATGCCTTGCGCGCAGGTGCAGGAGTACAAATTGAAGCTCGCTGAACCCATATTCAGGTTGGGGTGCGCACGCATGTCGTGGGCGATGCGAATGTCTAGACCGGTCGAGTTCTACTTAGGACCTGTTGATATTTTACCCCACTTCGAATTAAATTTTTTCCTTATATACAACATATCTTTTTTAATATTTCGAACCTCCACTCTCCTATATAAACCGTGCTTCTCCTCAATTTCAATGCACTCCAAAAAATGTTTTCTCTCTCGTTTTCTTTTAACCGGTGATAGGTTAAGACAAGGCTCTAGTTCGTGATCTTTTCAGTTCGTGTTTCTGTCAAAGATCTTTCTGTTGTTGTATCCTGGGAGATGAACGACCAACCAAATTCAAGCACCGCAGAGTGGTCGAAATTTGTCTTAAAGAAACTGCTCTTCGCAAGCCTCAACTTTAATCTGGTTTTATAATTCTTCTCTTCTTATTTATTTGATTAAAGTTATTTCTTTTATTTTACTTTTATTATCGTCTTAGATGTAATTTGATTACATTGTAACAAGACTGACCCACGAACCGAAAATATATATCCAAAACCCAACTCAACTCAAGAAGGAGTCTACTTGGGAGTTGGGAAAAATACTTGGTTCCTATTTCATGTTGAAAACTGATTCGTGAGAAAAAAATCGTAAGTTGTTTTATGAAAATATCTCATTTTTCATTTATTCACACAATATTTTTCGTTGACTTACACTCTTTTTCTAAATCAAATACCATAAATTTTAAAATAAAAATTTAAACAAATAAAATTATAAACCCTTTAATCCCATAATAGAAATCACAATTTATTCTTACTTTGTTTTAGTTTTTCCTTACAAGTTGAAGAACATATATACCAATATACCATGCATGTACACAAAGATTAAGAACATTATTTATATATGAATTAAAAAAAAATGTTCAACTTGACCAATAAGATTGATTTATGCAGTAAACAGCTTGGTATCGTGTAAGTAAATTTTGAGTTCGAGTCATTGTACATGTAAAAAATCCTCGCAAAGAGACACGCCCACTAAAGTCATATGACAATGCATGCTCAATCACCTTGCTGCAACTGCCGGTGCTCGAATCCATGATCTTTAGGACCAACAACCATTCCTTTAACCACTGAGTCAAGTTGGTTCGTGCAACTCATCTATCAGAACTAAGTGTGCGACACAAATCGATTCAAATTAATCATGACAAAACCCTAAAAAATCAGAAGAGTAAAAAAAATCAAGTTTCACTTGATTAATTAAATATGTTGTCATGATATTAGTAAAAAGTAAAGCTAATCTTATTCACTTATCAAAACCATTTTGTACATTATGTTTCAACTCTTCCTTTGTTGATTCAACAAAGTACTTCTAGTAAAAAACGGATGGTATTTATTTTATGAGATTTAAATCTAATCACTCTATTTATAAAATTATATGTATATTGTCAAAAAATTAAAAATATTTATGAACAAATATAACTTTATAGTTAGAAAAATAAATTTTGTAAACTAAACAAATAATTCTAGTAAAAAAGAGGGCGTTCTTTCTCTCAAATGTTTTGAGTTTGAAAGACTATGTCCATCAGATATGCATGAGTTAGTCAATTATAACATAAAGAAAAAATAGATACAGTGAGAGAGAGACCTTATTAAGAATTATTAAGAAAAATTCTTTATTTCAGCATTAAAAATTCATTTAATTTTTTTAGATTAATTCACAAAAGTCCCCGAACTTAGAAACACATATATAATAATCCTTACTCTAAAATATTACAATTTGATTCATAATTACAAGTATCATGCTAAAGTAGTCACATTTAAAATTAGTTAACAAATGATGATACAACAGTGGAGGTGGTCGTAGTTTAGGCCATGTCAAAGCCCAATTAAAAAAACGAAAGATCATAGCCCATTCCGGTGGGAGTAAATTATTTATGTTTACTATTTAAAATAGTATTAGTTCCATGTCCAAGACCATTGGCATCAAATTGCTTTCTTCACCATTTGCACATAGCCCCTTCTCACTAGTTTGCTCCATTGCTCTCTTATGTATGGAAGATTGGAGCGTTGAATTCAAACAAATTCCTCGTAAAGCTAATGTAACGGCTACGGTTTTATTATTCTTCTAAAAAAATAATACAAATGAAATTTTTATTAATATACATATATCTAAATTTAAATAAAATATTTATTTTTATCCGGATGAGATTAATCAAAGTAAAAAAAGTAAGTGTAAAATGATGAGATTGCAGCCATCACACTACACGTAATGTAATAATTAATACACACAAATAACAAAGATGTATATGATCGGAATAGTTGATGGATGAACAATAATACAATGGGAATGCCTAAGAAAAGAATGTGACCTCGAGTTGAGGTCTCTTGATTTTTAAACTCGCCACCATTATGTTCGCATCAGCAGTAATAAATAAGTTTATAAGCCAAAACTCTGCAGCTCAATAATGTATCGTTTATTCATTTCTATGGGTGGCTTAAATGGGTCGGGTTCTCCGGCCGCTTGCCCTGCCGCAGAGCAGTGCGTTCTTCGGGATCGGGTACTCATCCCTCAACGAAGTTGATGTTGTGAACACGCGCAAATAAAACTGTTGCCCCAGGTACCGTCTTGCCCAATTCTCCGACCTTAAGTTCCACATTCCCACATTGTCAAGTGCCACATAAATGGCTGTCCATGACTTGGGGTACACCTGCATTCACAATGGTAGCCAATATCTCAAAACCTTGTTCTTCATATGAATGGAGAAACATAAAAAATGTTTAGTTTTTACCTGAGTGGTGCAACGTGAAACAGCGTCGCGGAGGTTGTATCCGTTCCTACTAGCCGGTGTCCATTGCCCTCCGTCCATACTGCATTTCAAAAATGTTTAGAAATCAATGAATTCGGCACAAATTCGAAGCATGCGTTTTAAAAATGATGTGTTTAACTTACCCAACAAGGAAGAAATTGTAGCCGTCGAGATGCCAGCTCTGTACGATGTCCTCATTATTCTGAAATACAATCTCAATGAAAGCTCTGTAGTCTGTGTTCATAACCGAAGTGTCAAGGTATAACCCTCCACCAGTAGGTTTATCGGATATGCTTCCGATACGATAAACTCCACCGATTTTGAAATAGTCCGCAAGTTTCAAAGGAGTGTCTGCCGGAACAAAGGAAACACTGTTAACTCCATATCTTTGCTTGCCATTGACTTGGCCGGCGGAATTTGCAAGAATGATGGTTCTGGTCGTGTTGATGAGACCATAGTGATACGACCCTTGAGGGTTAGGCCTCGGTCCACTTGCTGTAAGGTTCTTCCTGAAACAAAAACATGTCAATAATTAGATCACAACACATAGCCATAGAACATAGCATCTTACCATGTATTGGTTTGGGAGATGAAAGAACATACCTGATAGATCGGGCTTGGTTCAAAGACCAGTCGATTTGGATGGTGGGTCCACCGGGAAGAGGACCAGAGACCGGGCCGGCCGAATTGCTATAGCGTAGAGTTGCTGTAGAGGTGAGAACCGGGGTGGTAAAACGAGAAGAGACCACAATGTAATAGTCTTTGGCAGGCTGGTCAGCTGTGAATAAAACAGACATTGATTGGCCAACGTGAAGGTCTATCGAGGAGTAAGTAGTTTGCAGAGTGTGGGTTCCCTCCACTTCTACCAACTTCAACCTGTGGTTTTGGATGCGGAAATTGAGAGAATTTTGCAATCCAACATTTGATATCCTAAGCCTGTATGTTTTCCCTGCAACATGACAATGCACAACATCGTTGATGATGAAAGTACTCGAACAATGACCGAAACAAGATGGAAATTTGGACCGACGAAAATACCTTGTTCGACATTGAAGGAAGCACCGCCAGGACCGCGACCGTTGATAAGGATTCCATCAGGGAAAGGTAGCTTCTTACCACCATCTAGTTGAGCTTTCAAGTCCTGCACATTTAGTCCATATCAGGCTTCAATCAAATCAAATTCTAATGCAAACTTAAACACATCAAGGCTTTCATGTAGGATCATTACCGTGTGATTGGACTTGTACCAATCTCCAATAAGAACAGTGTAATCCCCATCAGGATCCGGGAAGGGAACCGGAATCCGTGGGCGGCTAAGGATCCTAATCCCTCCAAAACCACCAGCAGCCTTGTGGAAATCGAGGGAGGGGAAGTAATAAAAGCTGCCTATTTGATCCTTCACTTGAAGAATGTATGTAAAATTCTTCCCTGGAGGAATAGGACAAGTTGTTCCGTACACACCATCTTCATAAGAATTCCTCCTATTTTGGATTCCATTCCTACATTTATCATTTCGACGTAAGTCACAATTTTACTAACACCTTAACATATAAATTTAGATACAATTTAAAAACACATGAGACATGACAATATTTTAATATCGAGCTTAATAATTGGATCCAAAGGCAATTAAATTTACCATTTCATCAGAATTTAGACAGAACAAATATTTCAACAAAGTATAAATACGACAAGACTAAAAACCAACATCTTCCTTTTTCTGGTACATATCTCAATCCAAAAAATTCCTAACCTACCCGAAAATCTTTCCATATCTGTTAGGGTGGGAGACAGCTAATGAAAAAGTGGACCACTTGATGATTAGTGGGAATAGAAATCTTCTCAAACTAAAAAATTTAAATTTAAGGTTAATGTTTAAGTTTACAGTTTAAGGTTCAAGATTAAAAATTATGAGTATGATATATTTTTTAAAGTTTAAAAATTTAAGTTTAAGGTCAATGTTTAAAATAAGAATTTAGGGTTCAAGTTTAAAAATTATGAGTATGTTATATTTTCTAAAGTTTATAATTTAAGATTTAAAATTTAGAGTTAAAAGTTCATAATATAATTTTTTTAGTGTTGGCAGTATAGAGAAACCGAAAAGTGACAGAAAAGTTTTGCCCAATTTGTTGGTGTTACTTGTTAGATTAGATTAGGGTAACCGTTGCCTCTCCAAATCAAGGGATATGTTGCGTTTTAATTACAACAAAGGAAAGAACCTGCTTACTTATAACTTATGTGATTCTAAACAATGAAATTATGAAAAAGATAGCTAAGTACGCTCCACTAATAACCACGATAAACAGTGGAAATTAAAGTGCCCAAACGGCCAGTTTTGTGGTTAATCATAAGCTTGCAGAAAACAGTAGAGAAATGCAATGGATCTGGTTAACTAAATGTAGATCACCCATGTCACCAAGCACATAGATGTTTTCCCTTGCGTTACGTTTACGAAAGCAGAAAAGAAGGCAATAATGGTACGGAAAAGAGTAACACGAATCAGCCAGGCCGAGCAGATCCGAGTGACCGATCGGTGGATAAATCGATATTGATGGGTTAGATTCGTCTTTTTGAAAAAGAAAGAGCGCGTAAAAAAGTTGGTGGTGAAAAGTGAGAAGATGGGGGTGATTTGGATCTTACCAGGAAAGGAGGAAAGGCACGTCTAAGTTGTTAAAGACGTTGATAATGAGATTGTCATTGGTAACGGAGTGGATATCAGGGCCTGGGAATTGTCCGTTGATGAGAATACCCTGGAAAAAGCGACACCAAACAATTCGTGAGCATCACTTTTCGTGTACACAGATCCACAAATATTATCATTTATATCGAGTGCAGGCTCACCGTTTGACGAACGCCGAGAGGGAAAATGTCACCGTAGGGATCTTCGGCCCCGGCAATGGCGAAAAGAGAAACTGTGGCACAAATCAGGGCCACAGACAAATGAAGCCGCATTTTGGAAGTAAAGGAAACGAGAGATTCCCTTTACTGGTTTACTGTATACTGAATGTGAAAGGAAGAAAATGGGAGAATTGAGAGGAGCAATGAATGAGAATGACGAGGGGATGGGAGTATATTTAAGTGTGGTACAGAGGAGCAATGGCTGTGTTGAAGTATTAAAAAGGAAGGAAAATGAAGCGTGGGTTATGGGGTTATTTAGTTGACTATTTTGAACTGTGAGTGTATTGTGATTGCCTGCCACATGGGGTAGGGTTCGTTGTGCATGTTGTTGCAAAACATGAGAGGTGGAACAATATTGATTTTTTATTCTTATCAGTACTGGTGCCTGGTGGCCTTGCCCTAGATGTAGAGGGTACTTTTTTGTTTTCTTTTGAAATGGAAATTGCATGTGAATTGTGAACTGCGAGGCTGTTCCTGTTTTGGTTCGAATAATCCAGTCCAGTTTGCTTAAGCAGGGGTTAAGTGTTAACTCACTCACTTGGCACTGGCAGAGGTCAAACTAAAAGCATTATTTTTATAATTAGATCAGTACAAAATTTCATTTTTGGGACAGCTGGTAATTGTAGAATCCGATGTATTTTTCTACAGAGAGTTGTAATGTCAAACCTTGTTTTCAATTCATTTTATTTTCAAACTTTTCTGCTCAACTCTTGGAGCATGTGATGTACTGAAATACTGATGGCGCAGATCAGTGTTCACTGCCCTCGGAACATTTTGGAAATGGGAAATTGTGAAGGTAATTTTATATATATTTAAGGAAAGTAAAATTAACTGATTAATTTGAAAATTACCCGCCCATGGTTTACAATTGCTGCACTCTTGGCTCAACAAATTATTGTGTCAAACTGATAAGTGATAACATACGCGTTACCGAAGCCTTTGAAACAAAATACAACTTTAAAGGATTGCTTAGTGGAAAACGACCCCGACATAACTTTTCACTTCTTCCCTTAAATTCAAGCAGTTTTGGGGAATTAGCTAATGTAGCTGCTTGCTTTGGTGAACTGGAGGCAACATTGCCAAGCTTTGATTATGATTTATCTCTTATCTTAATCCGAAATTAAAAAAAAAAGGCAATAAATTTCCATGTGATTATTTAAGGTATAATGTGTACAAGAACAATCAATTTCGGTGGGTAGGGTAGTCCACAAGGACTTCCATCGGAACATAAGCCGAGATAATAATGAATAGTGGTGAATTTCCAAGGAAAATGTCCCATCTCCACGTTCCAAACGTCGATCTTGTATTTTTATATATAAAAAGTCGATCTTAGTAGCCATGCCGTATGGCCCATGTGCCATGTGCTGAATGCAATTTGCATGATTCCCTCAAAATTCAAATTGCAAGACCTTGGTTGGGTGAATATTGAATAACATCACCTAAAACACGACAAGTCCGACAATAACCACTTACATCAAGCAACCATTCACGCGCTTTAAATGCAAAATTAAAAATACCAAATTAAATTATACATTTTCAAAGATTTGATTAGGTGAAGATTAGTGCAAAATCAGAATTCCAAACTTCCACATTGCTTGCTCTCAATACTTTTTGTTCTGCCATCTTCTTTAACATCTTTCTTAGCGTCACTGTTTAGGCCTTGATTACGACCAATGCCGAGCTTTGGTAAACCTCGATTCAGCCCCTCCAGCAAGACACAAGCTTTACACCATTTCTGTACCCCATGTATAAGGTTAAATCAGTTTCAACCGCATTGCAGATGGCTATTAGTGCTTAAAGCACTCCAGTGGGAGGCATAACTTTATCATAAATATCGCATACCAAATGCATGCCAAAGTTTAAACAATCCTGAAGTGTCAGGCAAGGTAAAAGCAATTCTCACCTGGCTGGAAATATAACCACATCGTTCACAGGTTCCTTGCTCAGGCATTTTGGTGGAAGTGGCAATTCGGAAATCTTCCCCGGATTTAATGATGTCAAGTATAGCCCTGGGCCTGAAATAGTAAGACAAAAAAGCAATCAACAACAAAATCTTCAAATTTTACAGATGTGAGACTAGAGCGGAAACACAACGGTATTAACCTGATTCTCTCCAAATCTTTTATGAATTCACGAGCAAAACCACGATATGCATTTGGAGAATAAATGCCTGAAATTTAAACACCTCCAGTTTGTTAGTGTGACATTATGGGACGTGCTGCAATACCCTCTAAACATAAACCTTAACAAAGGAGCTTGACAATTCAAAACAATCAAATTCCAGATATAATAGGAAAAGGAACAAAAAGGAATGACAAGAAACAATTACATTCAGTTGAGAAGTAATCCAGCTTCTTGAAATAAGCATACGTGGAGAACTTGTTAAGGTTTTAGCAACCAAGTGAAATGAAAAATAATATCGATAAATTCACAATCGAAACTTCCAAATGGCAAGCATTTCAAGGATATATCACGATCTCCTTCTCATAGGTATATTTAAAAGGTTTGCATCTCGGAATAGGTCCATCTTCACCGGTAATAATTGAAGTGCATCTACTCAACCTACACAAGTAAAAGCCATTATCTCAGCATAACAATCAATTGAGTCAAAAGGAAACAAAAAGTACAGTAAATACATTACCTAGCAATATCACCTCGTAATATGTTCAAAAGGACAGTTTCAGCAATATCATCTGCATTATGTCCAGTAGCAACCTTGTCAACTTTCAGCAACGCAGCACCTCGATCAAGGGCCTTTAACAAAACGAAAGTCAAACAAGTCATTCTATCCTCAACCACAACAACAACAACGCAAAGTGCTAAAACTACAGAAGATATATTGGCCATTCCACAACATATAAAGCGTCTATACTCCCCTAATTGGAGTTGATGAATTTAGTTGCTTTTAAATTTATTAAAAGGACAAAGTTAACAAGCCATTTCCAAGGAAGAAGGATCCATCTTAAAATTCAGATATCAAGGTCTGATTATGTAGTCTCATAGCACGCATGTACAGCCTAACAGAAATAGCAGAATTAATGAAACCAGCAACTAATATACCTGACGGCGGAAAACGCCACAAAATGTGCAGTTATTTTTTAAGCCAATCATCTTTACTATTTCGTCCATGGTCCATCCATACAAATCCTTGTAGGAAACAATTTTTAGTGGCAGCCCATACTGCATACAAACAAAAAGAATCATACATCACAAAAATTGAAGAAAAAGCTCCTAAACAATCAAAACAAACAGCTTGAAACAGTTCATTTCTTTTGAACAAAAAGAATAGGCTTTTGGAAGAAATTCAACAAGATAAAAGGGGGGGAGGGAATTGACCTGAAGTTCATTTCTTTTGACAGTTTCAAGTGAATCATCCCTGTACCCTGTTATACCCTCGTCAACAGATAAAAGAAAAAGATCAAGGCCATAGTTATGCCGTCGATTCAATTCTGATAACACGTAAGCAAGTACTGTGGAATCTGCAACAATCCCAGCAGTAGACATTATTAGGACAAGGAAAATGACGAAACTGTTGCTATAAGAGTGAGTGGTGCTTAGTATCAGCTTGAATAAAGAGATTAACCTTTCCCTCCGGAGGCACCAATAGCAATACGCTCACCATGCTTGAACAGCTTGTTCTCTAAAATTACCTGGTGAATCTCCTCCTCAAACACCGCGTAAAAACACTCCCTGCATATCTTTAGCCACAGCCCAATTTTAGTATCCAAGAAAATAGACGAATTTCCACAATTCGATGCAAGTTTGAAACTGAATCGGAAAGTTTAAGAAATCACCTGCTCTAAGGTTTTGGGTCTTTTGAGGGCAGCCCTTCGCTGGTTACAAGCGCAACAGAGTCGAGCTCCGGGTTTCTTAGATTTGGTGTCGGCTTCCATAAATGACAGATGTTTCGATAGAACTGCGTTTGAGGTGGGCAACTCAAGGTTGTTTGACCACTTTCATAAGGCACAAGTTTGAGGTTCAGGCAGGGTTCAAGAACTTTAAGAATATGAAATTCAGTGGGTCAATGGGAGGGGGGGAAAAGCCAAGGGTTTGATCTGTTTTAACTTTTAACCAGAAAGGGGCGTAGCCGCGTAGGTTTTAGTAAAGGGCGTAGAGTGAATAGGAAACTTACATGGTTTCATCTCAACTGAACCCATCTAATTTGCACAAGGCCGATCTCTTCCAAAGCCCAAATTCGAAAAAGAGAATGAGGTATAATTAGTGACGGCAAGATAAGACGGATTTTTTTTCTGTCTCGAATTTAATCCCATTTCGTTATAATTTATGTAAGGACTGTTTAAAAAAATCACAATTCGAAAAAATTTATGTAAGGAGATAAATAAAATATTTCACAATTTTTTTAAAAAAACAAATCTTTATTTCCAAGTATTTTTTATTAAATAGATAATATAAGTATATTTGAAAATCCGATTAATTAGTAGATCTATTCTAAATCGAAGTAATTAAAAACTGTGAATTTTAGGACAAAGTTAAGGATGTTCAACCTTCTTTTCTTTACCTTATTTAAATAAAAACTGTGGATTTTAAGACAAAGTAAAAGATGTTCAACCTTCTTTTCTTTTTCTTATTTAAATAAAAAAAGTCCATCAAAACGAGGAAAAGGTTATTAGTTTGCGTTACTTTTCCTTTCAAATGTTTTGATAGGATCCAAACATGTAAGGAAAAATTTGTAATTATCGTGGTTTAAAGCGGAATGATTTTTCCTTGAACTTGAACCAAATCACCTTTAAAAATAAATCCAACCCATCCCATCTTTTTTTAAGGGTAAACTACACTGGTAGTCACTGAACTTTTAGGGCGCTTTCAATAAGGTCACTGAACTTTTAAAACTTTCATTACAATCACCCAACTTTTAATTCGCTTTCAATAAAGTCACTGCCGTCAGCCACCGTTAAAAAGCTGACGTGGCATGTTAAATTTAAGGGTAAAATACATTGTTAGTCACTGAACTTTTAAGAGGCTTTCAATATGGTCACCGAACTTTTAAAACTTTCATTACTATCACTCAACTTTTAATTCGCTTTCATTACCGTTAAAAAAAACTAATGTGACACGTTAAGTTTAAAAATAAACGTTTTCCCACCATATTTTCTCTCCCCTCTTATTTTCTTCCATCCAAACATGTCTCTTTCTTCCATATGAATCAAATTGTAATTTTTTAGTGAAGGTCGTTACTTCTCTAGTAACACATCAAGAAAAATATTAATGTATCTAGACATGCATGCGACATGTGTGAGAACAATAAAAATATTGGGAGACATCCGATGAGGGAATCATAAAGAAATAACTAAAATTTTGCTCATAAAAATCCTCTTTATGCTCCAGGCCCGACATTTACTGAGTCATGCACTGGATAATGAGGAGTTCAAAGGAAAATATTAATGTATCTAAAAGATAGACATGTTTGGATGGAAGAAAATAAGACATGGAGATAAAATAGGGTGGGAAAAAGTTTATTTTTAAATTTAACGTGTCACATCAACTTTTTTAACGGTAATGAAAGCGAATTAAAAGTTGAGTGATGGTAATGAAAGTTTAAAAGTTCGGTGACCATATTGAAAGCCTCTTAAAAGTTCAGTGACTAACATTGTATTTTACCCTTAAATTTAACATGCCACGTCAGCTTTTTTAACGGTGGTTGACGGCGGTGACCTTATTGAAAGCGAATTAAAAGTTGGATGCCTGTAATGAAAGTTTTAAAAGTTCGGTGACCTTATTGAAAATGCCCTAAAAGTTCGGTGACTACCAGTGTAGTTTACCCTTTTTTTAATAAAAAAATAGACTATTAGTTCGTATCCACTCATTTAACGTGTAATAATAACACGATTAGTAATTATATTAGAAAACGAATTAAGATCACAGCTTACTAAATTTAAAGTTCACAGCCACCATGTTCCAAGTTTTCTCGAGTTGAACCTCTTTCTTTAATAGTAGTGAATTAAGATCATAACTGACTAATTAGGACAAACCTCCCAAGTTTCATTGTTTGCAGTCCAATATAGAATGAATAATCAGGACACTTCTGCACACTATTTTTTAAAAAGTTAAAAACGGCCAATTTCATTCCCCTCACACAAGAATCCTCGAGTACGAAGAAGCATACACTGTTATAATGACGATTTCGATTTAATGTGCAATTAAACAAGAATAACATTTGAACAAACAAATCAAATAATACCAAACAAGCACCCGGGAAAGCCTAAGCTTATACAAGAATCCTCGAGTACGAGATGTGAAACAAAGAAAACGACCCTGCCCATCAGTACAGTAGGAGGTGATTAGAGGCATACCTCTCAGACCCCATTCAACGAATTATAACTTTTTTACTTTCATAATGAAGAAATGTTAGCACTTGTCCTCAGATTCATCCTGAAATCGTTGTCGTATGTCCTGCTGTAGCATCTTGATGTATTCCTGGACATGTCAGAAATACTATTGAGTTTCCATGAAATAATCACCAAGAAAAATTAGGCAGACTGAAAGGGCAACGTTAATTAATCCCCTTTCCTTCTTATAACAGAAGAATTTTTGTTAACCATAAGTGGCTTTAACTGCTAGGAAACACAAGTAACCATCCAAGACAAGAACGGAAAGTCGTAAAGCCAGAATACTTACCTCAGCAAGACCCTCATCACCACACAACTCACTCAAAAGTTCTGCATTCCACCCATTGCCATATACCTGAACTGCATTTTCTGCAACGGCATGGAAGACATCACCAGGTGAATTAAATTGCTCAATCCTCTGAGTTATTTGTTGAACATTGTCCTAGAAGAGACAACAGATAAGAAAACAGTCCCCATGTCAGCATCTCTTACTATTTACTGTTGTATGATAAAATTAAAACAAAAATTTGAATTAGAAAAACCTGAAAATCACTATCACAGGGTGTATTGGCTGCATTAGACTTCCTCCCATCATGATGAGCCTGTGGTTTAGGTTCTACACCATGGAATGGAGGAGGTGCAGATGCCCCTCGACTAAGAGCCTGAGAAACAATAGGCATCATTTGTTGGACCATGCGTGATATATCAATTCCACCACCTTGTCCTCCTCCCAATCCTGAAAACATGTTCCCAATATCCTCGGTATCAACCTGCTGAGCTATTTGGTTCACAGTGTTCATGATTTGTGGACTTTGAGTGAGTTGCTGCAACATATTCCTCAAAACGTCTGGGGAACCAACACCAGTCTGCTCAGAAACCCCAGCCAATAAACCATTTATTGCAGGGCTTTCAAGAACTTGAGAGACAGCATCAGCAACATCTAATTGATCATCAGAAGTTTGCCCTCCTGATGATCTACTACTCTGAACACCAGGATTACTTGAGGAAGCGTCATCTTCCACCCTATCCACAGAAGAGCTCTGAGAAGTAAGTGACTGCAAAATCTTTTGGCCAATTGTTCTAGCATTCGAGCTCTGATCAAGAGAACCAGTTGTTCCAGTATTTCCAGTACTAAGAGATGATTTTGCCTGGTTGACCCGTCTCTGACCAAAATGATACCATATTATCATTTTTATAGTAGTAACATAAACAATTTAGAATAAAATAAGAAATGATCATCACACCTTGCGTTCCAACCCCCCCAACCCCAATCCAAGTGGAACAGGTTTGGCACTTTCCTCGGTGGATCTCAGAACACTTGCTGAAGTTCCTTCTGAATCTACCAAGAATTCTCCACTTGAGCCTGGAAGGCATCCAACTCTGCCAGTTGATACATCCTTTGAACTCTTACCACTCTTGGTAACCTTGTTACTATGTTCAGCATGTTGACCTTGTGACTGATTATTAATGGTAACTGAGTACAGGTTAGAGTTACTCTAAACAGACAGTTGCTATTAAATCATTTTAGTTTGTTCTGAACAAAGCACACCTTCTGTTCTTCAGTTTCACGAAGGTCTGCTGATAATGCAACACTAGAATCCCCTGCTCTGCTAGCAGCCATATTATCAGGCTGTCCAGTTCCTGCATCATTACCTGCACCAGACACAACGCATGAATTCCACATCAGATTTTGCTTTGACCTTAAATACCAGAGAATCCATATGAACAAGTAACATTGTTGTTATTTGCATCTCAAAACCATTCATTGCCAGATACCTGATGCAAAACAGTTCGCCCCCTGCATGTTAATAAATGATAACATACCGTATGAACAAGTAACATTATTGTGGTTATTAGCATCTAAAACCAATCAATAGCCAGGTACCTGATGCAACCTGGTTCTGCCCCTGTGCATTACTAACAAGGTCTCGAAGCCTTGAATTGACTTCCACAAGAGCAGAGGATAGAGATGAATCAGTGGGTGCAGATTGTTCTGCACTAGACAATACACCAGTGGAATGTGCTGGACCAGCAGCAGCAATAATGTTTCGCATGGGAAGAACCAGCATAGGACCAGAACTAGCATTATTACCACGTTCTCCTTGCACCCCTTCACCATTGCTTGTTCTGTTACCAACTGCTGAAACCGCAGGTGCTAGTGCAGTGCCTGATAAGTGATAATAATGGAAATTATTAAACAAAATAAGTCACTCTGCTTCAGTTTAAAGAAAAAGATCATTATGGTTTGGGTTGAAGCAGATTACACCTACCAGTATGTATATGGATATTTATGTGCCTTTGAGCATTTCCAATACCAATAGGACCTACATTAAGAGCATTTGACGGAGAATTGGAACTACTAAAGAGGGAGTTGGTTTGAAGGGGAAAAGGCTGCAAATTAACAAACCAATGCTTGTATGATTAACAGAACTCCAAAGGGAGCTCAAAAACTTGAATTAACAGGATTAAGTAGCATGGAAGTATCTTCAACGTTTGACTGCATTGCTCAGAATTGCTCTGATAATCAGGGATGGATATCTCAATATCAATATATGAAAAGGATATATTAGCAAGATATTGAAGTTATTTGACCAGTTTGATACAATGCCAATAAATATTTAGCAAACCTGAGCCATAATAGGATTCGGCCTGGAAGGAGATATATAAACCGCGGGTCCAGCGTTGACTGAAGATTCAGCCTATAAATTGCATGAAACATTGACCTGTTACTACTTTAATGACAATGGAGATAAAGATAGAAGTAATTATAGGGACATACAGGAGAATTTCCCATACGCAGCGTCAATATGGTTCGACCAAGCTCTAAAAGAAGGGCACCTAAATGCTGCATTGTAAGACCTACTTGATCCGACTCTGTTTGAATTTGCATCCTCAATGCAGGATCAGTAGAATCCCTCTCTTGCTCCAAACATCCTGCAATATGCTACAGAGCTCGTAGCAAATTAATGATACATATTATCTGATGATACAAATTTCAAATTTGACAAGGAAAAAGAAAAGGAATGTGAAAGATTCGGAGTAAAGAATCCTCAATTATACATATTGCCACTTTAAAATTCACCTGCATCAAATTCAAAAGTACTTGTATTGTGAACTTAGTTTCAACAATCTCACATATAATTGTGAATTTCATAGCATACAAAAGTTTCACTAAGAGAAATTGTAGTTTACATGTCCAGAAATGTTATATATCATAAATCAAGAATGTTGCTCTAGAAGAGAGCATGTACATGGAAATTCCAATAACCTCTTTCTCATTGATCCTTGGACCAAATGACTAATGAGGCAGATTGAGAAATCAAATAAACGCACATTTGAAAGAGAATTCACATAGATTTCAACAGAAAAATAGATACAAGGATAAAAAATGTACAGAGAAACTAGTATCCAAGATAACATAAAAGCCTCAAGCATTCAAGACAGGAAATATAGAACCATAAGGCATAATACTTACAGACAATGCAACAATAGCATGACTGCTAAGAAGCCGTTCTGCATGTCTCATTACAATGCTCAATGCTTCAGGTGTCGGCAAACCCCGTGCATCGGTCGGTAACGCTACCCTTGGTTGCTCTCTTCGGTTAGTCGTAGACATGTGTGGCTGATAACCTACATAATGCTGCAGCAGTTAGTTACTACAACTATTTTCAAACAAATCTGTGAGTTAATGCCTTTTCGGATATCACCATTTGGAGAATGTGCCTCCATGTGGTCCATAAAGTCTGAGAGAGTATTTAAAGAATCCGGAATTGGCTGGGGAAAATAAAACAATGGAATCAGATAAGAACTAAAGTATAATCTGCCAAAAAAGAATAGCTCATTTGTACAACCGTATTAAGTGAAGGAACAGGTATAGGTGCAGCATTAAGAGGAATTGGAATGAATTGAGGAGCAACTTGAAATGATTGACCAGGAAATGATTGTGCAAACGGAATCTGAATTCCTGCTTGGTTCTCACCACCAGGCCCACCACCACGCACTCCATCAGTTGAGTTTCCTTGAGAAGCCTGAAAGAGAGCTTTTATTTAAACAGTATACACTGATCATTTAATTACTCTGAGGATTCTACATAATTATCCACTTCAGAAACCGAAAGCAATATCAATAATTTCATAAACCCCATAACAGCATTACATTCTTTTGTAGTTACCCTCCTGCAACTTTTGAATCATTGACATGTACGTTAGAGTTAATAGTATTAAAAAGAAAATATTTTAAGAAAACTGATATTCTGCAAGTGAAAGGCAATAATCATGTCTTTCCTAAGCCAACCGAAGTCAAAAGCAAGATAACAAAAGTTGAAATCTCACAGAGGTTGAAGACTGCATAGTAGTACTAGTAGCAGTAGGTTGGCTTCCAACTCCAAAGGAGTTTAAAACTGCCCCAAGAACCTATAAGACAAGTAACAAAGAATGAAATAAGATTCGCTGATTTCAAAAGTCAATGAAAGAACTCATTTTATGAAACAGACTTGGACCTGAATTGAGATGCTTAACAAATAAAACGAGAAGTACTCACCCTAGTAAGTTCTGGAATAAGGCCATCACCTTGATCTCCAACATTGAAGGTCCCAAGAACCACACTGTGCAAGATCTGCCCAACGCGATTAGGAGGAATGCCTGCACTAGCATCATTACCTGTCAATACTTATTCAATTAGCTCTAGGTAGCTGCAGCTTTTAGTAAAATGCTCTGAAATTCCCAGGCCAGGCAAGCACCAATGTACATACCAATACCTCTATTACTGTTATTTCCATTTGTCTCTCCTGAACTTGTTTCAGATGAAGGCTGTGATTGGGCTGGCTGCCTTTCAACTAAGTGCAATGTGTCTCCATCCTCAACATCTAAACTCAGTAAAGGATTTAAGCCATAAAGTGAACCACAAAGTAGGACAGAGTTACAAACTTGAACTTAATGTTGTAATCATTAAATCTTTGGGAGATACAGACAAGAGAGGGTCTCAATTTCCCTTTTTATATCTATAATTACAGACTAGCTATCAAATCTCATTTTAAATACAAGGCATTGCCTATACCACCAAGGTTCATTATCCAATATTTGAGTAAGTGAAGTGAATAGGAAGTAATATAGTTGATACTTTGATGCTATTTAGTTTGTGATCTTTTTGAAAATATGGTATGATTTTGGGTTGCATAGGCGACAGGATAAGATATATGATATGACTACTAACCACAAATATTAAATGGATAGCAAGAGTATACAAGGGAAAAAGAAGTTGCTGCTTGTATGCATAATGGATCAATTTGATGAAGCAGCTACCGCCACTAGGAGTCTACATATTTTGACATGAATAAAACTAATCTACATAAATAACTATTCAGCATGTCTAGTAGTGCTATAAATACATGCATCGATCACGCTTAAGATCACATAGTTGGGATAATAATGTTTGTGAACATGGCATCTAAAAGGGTAATGGTTAGGCAGGCAGTGAACTGCAGTATTTAAAACTTTTAATCAAGAATAAATCTGATTAACTTACAACAATGGATTTCTCTAACAACATAAATAACAGGATACGATATTCAGAAAGAAGGTGATCATCCTTTAAGACCTTTCCCCTGAAAATCAACCGTTGCTGACCGACAGGAACACCAATTGCATTAGCTATCCTCTCCTTGAATAAAGACACTGGTGTCTGAATACATCCAAATAAGAAAGCATCAGCTATAAGCTGGATGAGGTACTTTTTTCTTAAAATTTACGGATGAACCAAATGCCAATAAGATCTTGAGAGTGTCCATGCTAGAAAGCAAGCACATACATTTTTTTCAACATGAAGACTACAAATCTGTGAATCCAGAGTCTTGACCTTGAGCTCTACAATTGCATTTGAAGATTCCCCAAAAACACTGTCCGTAGCCGAAGCTTCATTATAGTGGTGATCTGCCATTGCACTTTGACAGCTATAATCACCTAGAACAGGAAAATAAAAGTAAAACTTCTATCTTTAGTTGTCTAATTTATTCTCTATCATCAAATAAATAATAATTAGTTGTCTAGCATCATAAACAATTAACAAATTTTGATGGAACAAAATTATCTTCAAAATAAATGCTCACAGGACTGCATCTACATTACACTGACAGCTTGTCGCAAGACTCGCAACTTTGGAACACCTATCAACCATCCATTTCAGGATTTGAAATATATTTTGCCTCAAGCAAATGCATTACAACTTACAAGCATTTGTTTTTGCAATAGTTAAGAAAAGTCAAGTTCCCTATGATTTTACGGTATATGTTTTTAAATCAATACAATAACCAACATTGATTCAATTATTTTTTAATAGAAAGGAGAAAAAAGGCTTATGCAAATGCAAGAAATCATAATCGATGATAACGTCGACAATGAACAATTACATAGCAATCAGCGTATCGGAGAAATAAGATTAACATAAACTAATAGAAATAATTATCATGAAAAATATGAATTAAATCAAATCCAACACACGACAGGGCTAAAAGAGCAAGTCCAAATCCAAGGACATAGAAGAAGGGAATCAAAAGCACGAACCAAACTGGTGTGTAGAAGTAGAAACGGAATAGTGAAAATTCGTACGGGACTGAGAAATTCGGTTTGATCAACGAAAAAGAAATGGGATGCGTCCCGAGCTGGACGGGCGCGAAAATCGCAACGTTAGGAGCGGACGAGGTTGCTTACGACGATGCCGGTTGTGCCTTTGGTTGTGAGAGCTACATTTGATTCCAGATGAATCTATTCGAGACCAAGCGGCGGTGCATTTCGTGATGCGGACGGAAACGGCCAAAATGACGTCGTTTTTTTTTTGCCGTTGGTCGTTTCGTACATCTCGTTTTCAGCTTTTCGCGTCTTCCATCTTCCGTCCCTCCACCTTCTTGGGCTTAAGGAATCCATCACGTTAAAACTATTATGGCGCCACCAGGATCCTAGCAAGAATTAGCCAGCCCATGTCCCTAAAACATGCTAAACCCAGCCCATTGAAACGTAAAAAAATCATATAGTCACTACTCACTAAGTCACTATTGGTAACTATAATAAGATTAGTTAATGGAACAACTAACAATATTTTTTTTATAATGTATTTTAATTTAGATCAAATATTATAAAAATTTATTATTATATGGCTCATTTAACTTAATTTATTCTATTTACAACGTGTAAACTCAAACATCTTACTTTAAGAAACGTAATGTCTCTTTCCGCTAGATTAATATAAAATTGTCAGAAAAATTAAACCTTATAATTTACACATTATTTCAATTTGACTATATCAAAAATTATTTAATCCTAAACTTAAAATTTTAAAACCTAAACTCAAAACTTAAAAGAAAAACAAAACCAGATCGAAATTTGTACATTCCCACCACCTCTGTTTTAGCAAAATCATTTTAACAATGATAAAAGCGATTGAAAAAAAAATGATCCACTGTGAGTAAAGTAAAAAGATCGTGTGTAAAAAGGATAGATGCGTGTGATTGTTTTTACGGTGATAGAATTGATTTTAGATTATCGTAATTTTATAAAATTAATTTTATGTATAATTGCTTTTAAAGTAATGTGATTTATGTTTAGAAATTTTTTTTTTAAAAATCACGATTGTGTAAAAGTATAGTGTAAAAATTACGACGAAACGCAAAAGTTATTTTTACCTTTTTTTTCTCAAAATCACGTTTGAGGTCAAAAATCACGCTTAAATTTTTAAATCCAAACATATTGACACAATAATCGATACATATTTTCACGTTCAATTTGAATTTTTAAACCCTAAACGAAAACCAAACCAATTTTGCGATTAACAAGTAGACACAATCTACGAAATCATTAAACAAAAGAAAACCCTTCGGCAAACAATTTTTTCAATAGTTGTTGTCATTGTTAAACGATTGTGTTGAAGCAGAATCGCTGGGGATGTTTAGATCTTTAGGGTTTTGAGTTTAGGTTTTAGAATTTTAAATTTAGGATTAAATAATTTTTAATTTAAAATAAGGTCAAATTGAAATAAGGGAAAACTACACCAGTGACCACCGAAGATATTGGAGATACCTATTTGAACCACCGAACTAAATAAAACGTCAATCACACCACCAAACTTATTAAATCAACCTATTTTGACCACCGCCGTTAAAAAATTAACGGAGGGGTGACAGAAGTGCCACGTGGCAGTTAACAGGACATTTTTAAAATTACATGTTTAGTCCCTGTTATTTACTTATTAAATTAATTTGATCCTAATTTTATTTTAATTAAATAAAAATTAATCAACCAATCAAATTATGACACGTGTCATCACCCAATTGGATTAATTTAATTTATTTTGTTTAATATTTAATATATTTTTTCCTCCAATCAGGTGGTGACACTCACCACCTGGTTAAAGGAATTTTAAAGAAGAAAATGAAGATGGCATTATGGTGGTTCAAACTTGGGACTAAAGGGATAAAATCTCAAGCTTTAACCATTGAACCAAACTGCTCTTAGTGCTATAGTTTGCACCTTTTATATACTTATCTTATAGTTTAGTAAAAGTTAGGGGAAGAAAACAAGAAGGCATTATGGAGGTTCGAACTTGGGACTAAGGTTCGAACTGGACGATGTTCCTTCCGTTGATATCATGACCGAACTACTTCACCGTCTCAAGTGCTCCTCCAAGCCCGACAAACGCCTCATTCTCATCGGTTGGTTTCTTGGTTGTTGTTTTTTTATTGTCTTTGGTTTACATTCAGCTGGATTTGCACTGTGTTTCATTCAGTTTATGATTATTTTGGACCCTTTTATTTGTTTGCTTTGGATCTGGTTTCATCACAGTTTGTTCAAAGTTGGAACCTTTTTTTTCATGTCTTCAATTTTGTGCAAGGCTCTGAGGTTTACAAATTTGTGTAGAATTTAAATACTTTATGATATCTTGAACCGAGTGGAGTGGTAAACGATTTGTATGGAGGAATTGGATCTGGAACAACCCTTGTCCCTTTAATGAAGTGCAGGACCCCCTGGATCCGGAAAGGGTACACAATCACCCGTGATTAAGGATGAGTATTGCTTGTGCCATTTAGCCACTGGTGATATGCTAAGAGCTGCTGTTGCTGCCAAAACACCTCTTGGTGTTAAGGCCAAAGAAGCTATGGATAAAGTAAAATCCTTTCTTTTCCCCAACGATTTCGAGTTTCGAATACTGATTTGTTTTCTTATTCATCTGATTGCAAATGTTTAATGTTAGGGTGAACTTGTCTCTGATGATTTGGTGGTTGGGATCTTTGATGAAGCCATGAAAAACAGTCATGCCAAAAAGGTTTCATTTTGGATGGTTTCCCAAGGACTGTGGTTCAGGCACAGAAGGTGATGTGTTCTGTCTTTTGTCTCTTTGAATATGTTCTTTTAGTCTTTTATCTTTGACCATGTCTGGTTATCTTTGATCTACAGCTTGATGAGATGCTTCAAAAGCAGGGAACTAAGATCGACAAGGTGTTGAACTTTGCGATCGATGTTGCTGCCAAAACACCTCTTGATTTCTTCCCCAAACTTTTACTAAACTATAAGATATGTATATAAAAGGGGCAAACTATAGCACTAAGAGCAGTTTGGTTCAATAGTTAAAGCTTAAGATTTTATCCCTTTGGTCCCAAGTTCAAACCACCATAACGCCATCTTCATTTTCTTCTTTAAAATTCCTTTAACCAGGTGGTGTCACCACCTGATTGGAGGAAAAAATATATTAAATATTATTTGTGATGACACTTGTCATAATTTAATTGGTTGATTAATTTTTATTTAATTAAAATAAAAATAGGATCAAATTGATTTAATAAGTAAATAACAGGGACTAAACATGTAATTTTAAAAATGTCATGTTAACTGCCACGTGGCACTTCCGTCACCCCTCCGTTAATTTTTTAACGGCGGTGGTCAAAATAGGTTGATTTAATAAGTTTGGTGGTGTGATTGACGTTTTTTTTAGTTCGGTGGTTCAAATAGGTATCCCCAATATCTTCGGTGGTCACTGGTGTAGTTTTCCCTTGAAATAATGTGTAAATGACGATGGTTAATTTTTTCTTAAATTAGCGATTTTAATTTAAGGATTGACTATGTTAGTATTTGATCTAATTATTTAAAAATAAAAATTAAAAAATATAATATATAATAAAAATAATATAATTAAAATTTTATTTTAAATAATTATTAATTATATATTTAACCCTTAAAATTTTTATTTTTTATTAATCAATTTAATAGTATTTAATGGTATTTAACTTTAATAATATTTAATAATTTTTAACTGGTATTTAACTTTAATAATATTTAATAATTTTTAACGCACTTTGTAGAATTTTCTCTATATTAATTGGTTGTATTTTAAACCCATCCGTAAAGGATTAGGTTTGTCCAAAGAGATATTTTTATTTCCATGCATAAAAAGGAGGTGATAGATGAATACTAATTGCTAGTAAGTGACATTTCAACCGAAAGGAGTAAGGTAAGATAATGCAACCACTTTCCTTTAAAGTTTAAAGCTAGTATTTAAACAATTAAACTACATTATTTTGAAACGAAAGAAAGGAGATGATCATTGGCTTTGCCACCTTTACTATTTCCTCCTTGGTGTATAACTGTGATTGTTTTTTATTTTAGCCTTTAATTATTTGTATCATTATCAAAATTTATGTTAAATTTTTAGAAAATTGTATAAAAAATAAAAAAAAAACACGAGTTATAAAAATTTAAGGATATAAACTTAAATCATCAATAATAAGTTTAAAAGAACATATGAATTATATAAAATTTTCAAGGTGCGACTGCACTCATTACTTCCATAAGCTCATTATAATTTGCACTAAAGTGAGATGGTATTATATTTAAATATAATTAATTTTCAGCAAACAATTCTATTCATGGAAAGATTTTCCCATTTTTATTAAAAATATTACTATAAATTATCAACTACTATATTATATTGAATGCGTGAGAATGTAATGATCAAAACTTCAATAATTCAAATATAATTAAATTAATTTTAATTAATGTCTCGTTCACAGAAGCAAGATGTGACGATATGAAATTATCCAATGGCTAAAGTTTATCCAACAAAACAATGATCATAATTCATTTAGAAGAAAAAAGCAAAAACAAGTGGGACACGATATGATAACGATAAAGCAAGAAAATGATCCATTGAGTACTGCTCAAATCACAAAAAATAAAGGTAATAACATGCTCTTTCTTACATACCGAATACAAACATTTGTTTTCTTTCGTTGCGAATTGTACTAAAAGCAGGAAAAAGAAGAGAAACCGACATGAAAGTATACAAATACAAGCCAGAAACCGAAAACCAGACAATTTCAACAATTTAAGAAACACACAATCCTATCACCATTTTTCTTTTTAACTAGAAATTCAAGCCTTCTCCTTCTCCTTCTCTTCATCTGTTTTGGAGTGGTAACCAGGAAGCTTCTCCTTGATTTTCTCCAAAATACCCTTCTTTTCCTTTGCGTCACCTTCATGGTGGGGCTCAGCCGCTGCTGGTGCTGGAGCTGGAGGTGGGCTGCTCACCTCTTCAGCTTTCTTATGTTGTCCAGGGAGTTTCTCTTTAATCTTCTCAAGGAAACCTTTCTTTTCCGGCGTCTCCGGCTGAACCACTGGTTCATCACACTTCTCAACTGGAACTGATGTGTCCTCTTCTTTCTTTTCTCCTTCTAACTTCTCCTCGATCTTTTCCTTCAGCCCCTTCTTTTCCTTCTTTTTCTTCTTCTTCTTCTCTCCATCTTCACCTTCTTCCTCGTCGCTGGACTGCACGTTTCAGTTTCAGACAAAAAGATAACATGTTAGGATTATTAAAGTATAACCCAAAGGTGTAATTTTGGAGATCCAGTAAACAACATAAAAGAAGAAAGCGAAATTAACGTTCTTACAGAGCTGGAGCTGCTATCTGATCGGTGAAGCTTCTCCAGGAGACCGTGCTTCTTCTCCTCCTCTCCTTCCTCCGCCTTTGATTCTTCAATCTTAACCTTGTCGAACTCAGTTACGAGCGCCTCCTCTTGGGGCTTCTCCTCTTCTTTCTTCCCCATAAAATCGAACAACCCTCGGTCCTTGGACTCCACTGCTTCTTCACCGGTAGCGCTGTTCTCGACCTCAGGGGACTTGTCGGTATGCTCGTCGGCCATTTCTCTTTGTATCAACAAGCACGAATAACAAATATGATCAAAGCTGGCTAGTGTTGCACTTCTCACTTCTTTAGAGTTGGCTACTGAAAACTGATTGGATGATTTTGAGAAATGAGAAACTGGTGTTTTATAGCAACCAAAGCCTCGTCATCGCAACGCGGTTCTGACGCGATTAAAAAAGGAGACGTAAAAATTTTAACGGAAGCTAACGGGCTAGCCAATAATGGATGGACCGAGGGATGCTGGTGGGGGCAACCGCCCCCCTAAAATTTTGAAAATTATATATAATTTAGAAAAAAATTAAAATTTTTTTATGTATTTTTTATTAAAAATCTATTTTCGCCCCCCAAACCTTTATAAATTCGCCCCCCTAAAAATTTATAGGTTTGCCCCCCTAACCTAAAGTCCTGAGTCCGGTCCCTGTAGCCAATCCAGCGCCATTCATGTAACCGACGTTTGCATTAATCTAAGCGGGAAATAAAGGTCGATACTCTCTAAATATTATTGATTGTTTTGTACTCGCTTTATTTTGTTGGACATCTGTCCTTTGAGCACATGTGCCAGCTAATGGAAGCGAGTGTAAGCGTGGTTTATAAGCTAGCGCTGGTGGAAATGAACAGTCAAAAAGGAAGAAATAAAAAAGAAAAGGGTAAACTACCTAAATAGTCCCTCGACTATGCTCTAATTATCTTTTGCGTCCTCCAACTATCAAAAGTTACAAACTGGTCCTTCAACTTAAAAAAAGTAACAAATTAGTCCTATGCCGTTAAAATTTTAACGGTTGATGACGTGTCAGTTAATATAAATTGGTAGAATTATATAATTAGCCCTCAAGTTCTATACTTATTTTAATTTGACCCTAATTCTAAAAAATTAACTCACATAATTTTGATAATCTATCAATTTAGAAGATTCTTTTCTATTTCTCCTCTCCTTTAATTCTTCAGTTTATTTTCACCCCAAAATTAACTAACGCAACAGCTATAATTTCCTTTAATTTACCATGAAATTAATCCCAAAATCATAACCAAACACTTTTCTATTTTCATTTCAAAATTTTAGAAACGAAATAAAAGAGAAAGAAAAGAAACAGTTGGTTTCATTTGTTTATTTCTAATCTGAATTTTCTTTCTCTTTTGATTCTTAATTTATTCATTGTTGGATTAATTACGGTAACACGTAATCAACAATTAAATTAAAACTTTTTTGTGAATTTGTTGTTTTCGTGCAATGATTAACTTATGGAAAAATCCAGCAGCTGCACTGCCATTTTTAAAGAGAAAAACACAGTTGGAGTTTTTGTCTTCAAACATAGTTGAAGATGGACTTAATTGATAGACTATTAAAATTATGTTGGTTAACTTTTTAGAATTATGGTCAAATTAAAATAAGTGTAAAACTTGAGGGCTAATTATGTAATTATATCAATTTATATTAACTGCCACGTCATCAGCCGTTAAAATTTTAACGACATTAGACCAATTTGTTACTTTTTTTAAGTCGAGGGACCAGTTTGTAACTTTTGATAGTCGGGGATGCCAAAGATAATTGGAGCATAGTCGAGGGACTATTTATGTAGTTTACCCAAAAGAAAAAGGTAAACTACTCAGTGACCACCGAACTATTAAGGTGTACTTGTTTTGACCATTAAACTATCGGACTCGTCAATCAAACTATTAAATTTATTAAATTAACCTATTTTGACAACCACCATTAAAGAACTAACGGATGGGTAGCGGAAAAAATAATCAAATGAAAGAAATAAAATGGAAAGCAAATGCAACCCATAGGAATCAAACTCATACCTAAAGTCCACTTTCCCCAAACAAAAAAATAGAAAAAAAAACTCAACATTATAAAACAGCTGAAAACGATCCATTTATTTTCACAGAATTGCAATCAACACTTTAGTGAATCACTTTGAATACTTCACTACAATCTCAATTTTTTTAATCTCAGCTTCACTTCTTCTCTTTGAAACGGTCTATGACTTTTACCAGATCATCAAACCCCAAACTAATTTTTCCTTTCATTTCACCCTTCTCTTATCACTTTCATCATTTCCTGCATCAAAAGCTTCAATAATCAAAGCTTTGAATCTCCAAAAATCATGTTTTCAAATACCTTTTTCGGATTCAATAATCAAAAACTCTAAATTCCTAAAAATTATAATTTCGTCATTAAAACACTTTTTAGGTTCAGGGTGGTAAGATCTTATAAGATTTAGGGGGAAGATCAATTCTTCTTTGGCATTTGAAGAGGTGTTGATTGCTTATATGTCTTCTCTCGTTATTGTTCTTGAAACAATCATCTTATTATGTTTTACAAGAGTTTTGAATCGGTTCCCACGGCGACTGGTGATGATTCTTGAATCTGCTCAACAAAGACAGATAAAAATTTTAAGGTTAATAAAATATGTTATCATCTCATATCATATAAACGGTGTTAGCTTAGTGGTTGGAACTTATGCCCTATTTACTCTTAGGCGTGGGTTTGATTTTTATGGCTTGCTTTTGCTTTTTATTTTATTTCATTCATTTGATTATGTCCAATCAGATGACATGTGTCACCATTTGGTTGATTGGTTAAATTTATTTAATTAAATTAAAATTTAAGATTAAATTGATATAATAGGTAAATAAAAAGAACCAAATGTGTAAATTTTTAAATTTTCGTTAACTGCCACATCACCATTCCGCTTCCCATCTATTAGTTTTTTAACGACGGTGGTCAAAATAGGTCATTTTAATAAATTTAGTGATTTTATTGATAAGTTTGATAGTTCGATGATTAAAATAGATACACTCTAATAGTTTAGTGGTCAGAGGTGTAGTTTACCCAAAAGAAAACACTGTGTAGTCTGTACTACAAGTCATGCGAGCATGCGACCAATCACATGGACGACACGTGGGAGAAGAACGTGATGGGCGGTTTTGGCCTGCGTGGTCGGTGTAGGGGCCCAGACAGAGAGGATGCTGAGCCACGTGTCATTTCTTACCGAAGAAGGAGAAGGAGGCTTCGAGATACATGACTGTTAGGTTTATGGGGTGGGGCCTCGTGGAATGAATGAATAGTGGGGCTGGCTTCGTTGTTAATCTCACTTTTTAAATTCTGTCGTTAATTGGAGTGGGGCCTATATGCGACTCTGACAGGTGGGCGGTTTGGAATGTCATACTTTTAAGATATTTTTACTAAAACCAATAACCAAAAAAACTAACAATAATAGGAGAGAAAAAATATTTGATATATATTAATATATATGTATTAAATTTATTTGAGTGTTAATCGTTACATTTAGAATTTATAAATAAAATTTAGTTGAGATTTAAATATAAAATGTAAGGTTTAAATAAATAATATTGTATACAACTTATATACAAAAAAAGATATATTTTTAAAAAAAATTATCGTGAGTTTATTTTTTTGAACATATAATTGAAAAAAAAATCGTGGGGTACATGAGGTAAACGACCATGGCTGAAAAAGAAATTGAATATTAAGTTTTAGGCCTTCAAACAAAAAGATTAAGGTTCTCATGTATTATTTTTAAGGGTTTACAGAAATTTCCGAGCTTTTAATTTTATGTTTGTTTATCTTACTTTATTTTTCAAAAATTGGGTTTGTTTGTTTTTCTAAGTTTTTCAGTCTGTTTGTTTTTATATGCCATCCTTATATTTGATAAAGCTTCGTGGATACCTTCATCAAAAAAAAATCTTCATGTCAAATTGTATGGGTGATGTTTTCTCCAACATTCTATTCAAATTTTAAAGGCTACAGTTTGATAATAATTACGATTTAAAGGATGAAACTGATTGAGATAAATCTTATCCTTAATATCTTTAGGTTACTATCCACTATAAATACTAGTTTAGAATATAATAATCGTTTTCACTTTCAAGAGATGTTATTTTTGAACCTCTCTGTTTTTCTAAAAACATAATATAAGTGTGAGCAGAGCCAAAACCATTCAAATGACATGAAGGGCAACAATATAATAGTCTTTTAATTTTTTTTAGTTTAAATATTAATTAAATAGGTCTTTTGTTTTTCTAATTTTTAAATTTAAAGGTTTAATAGACTTTTGGCCCTCTCAATGTTTAATCTTAACTCTATCCTGGGTCATTGGATTAAAGCTAAATTTAAGGACTGCTGTATCTCCTTGGATGGAATTATATCTGATTTATCTAGAGCCTCGAATAGAATGCTTGTTCCTACATCTAGTACTAGACCAGTGAAATGGAACTCCCCCCCCCCCCCCCCCCCCGCCGTTAGGTTGGTTCAAATGTAATGTAGATGGTGCTCTAAGCCTCTCTAATGGTAATAGTGGGATTGGTGGATTGTTAACGGACTCCTCGGGCAAGGTGGTCGCCCAATTTTCCGAGAAGTGCAGTCATGCCCCGGTGATGTTGATTGAATTAAAGGCTATCGAGAAGGGGATTTGTTTGTGTATTGAACAGGACTGGATCCAGAAGGGTCGAATTATGATAGAATCCGATTGCAAAAACGCCGTAGATATGATCAGAAATGAATCTGCCATTCCTACTCATATGGGTAATATAATCAGATCGTTGAGGGCCAAACTGTGCAATCATGGAATCCTATTAAAATGGATTCTCCGCTCGGCCAACGTCAGAGCTGACGCTCTAGCAAAAGCAGGAATTGGCTAGCTTCTCTAATGTTTTTCGGTGTTTATGAAACAAACTTATTATCCGGTTTTAATCTTTGTATTTGGTTGTATTGGACTTTGGAATTAATAAAATTGGGCACTCTTTTCCCCCTTCCTAGGTTTAGTGGGGGGGTTTTAACGAGGCCCTTGACTTTTCAAAAAAAAAATTTTATCCTTAGTGTTATTTGTTTATGTTTCTACGCATAAACGTTTAAAGAAATAGTCACTAACTAACAGGCAATCGAATTAAAAATATAAATTAAAATTTGACATTGGAAATATTATATTTTAATTTGATGGGGGCGAACCACCAAAATTAAATTCTTACCCCGAAAAAGATTAAAATCAATAGATAGAAAGAACTGAATACTTTAAAATTAATTTAATTACAAACCAGAATGTCATGGCAGTTTCCTACCCGAGATGCTACACAGATGTACCAAAACAAATTAATGGTGGTCAAAACGGTAATAAAAATAATATATAAAAGAAAATAATAGTAAAACATAATGTTAATGTAAAACAATATATCTAAATTGTTTAAAACAAATCAATATGGTGACATTTTCAACCTCACGCGCGGTTTTCAGTTTTGCTGTCAAAATCGATTACAAATTTAAATATTCTTTTACTTTATGAAAAATTATTATATCTAGTAGACAAAATTACACTCCGATTATAAAAAATTAAATTATTCGATTTAATGCGAAAAACGACTCTACTCGTAATGTTGGGCTCGATGATCACTTAACTGTTGCTTGCTAAATGGTGGAAAATATGTAATTTTAGGTGTTTATGGTGGAGGCAAAAGATAGACAAAATTAACACACGATTTATAGTGGTTCAACTTTCTAACCAAAGCCTACATTCAATACCTTAGCTACTCACCAAGGATTTCACCAATTCACTAAGAATTCCTCCCCTTTTCTAGGATAAGGAGGCAACCATTTACAACCTAGACTCACTCACCAAATTTAGCTACCAAAGCTCACAACCCGAACTTTGGGCACACTCTTTAAACAAGAGAATTCTAATCAAACGAAATTCATCTACAAAAGTTGACGTTTGCACACTAAAGTACTCACCCGAATCCTAAAACACTTGAGCATACATTGACAATAAGTGTTCACAAGTGTTTGTCTATACAAGGAATGAAAAATAAGCTCCAAGACAAATAATCATCATAATGTTGTTGGTAATTGAAGTATTAGTCTTCCATGAATGCTTAGAGGTACATTTTGTACTCTCAATTGAGTTTTGTAGTAGTTGGAAATCATTGAGATTGAATTAGAGTTGCTGAAGCCTTTATTTTCCATAATAAATGCAGTTATGATGATGTCTGTTTCGATATGCTTGAAGCCATATCGAAACGCCCTTCTTCAGAACTAGCCATTGGAGTCTGATGTAGTATGTTGTATCAAAACAGTTTGGGCCATATCGAAACGCCCTTCTTTAGAACTAGCTGTTGGAGTCTGATGCAGTATGCCATATCAAAACACTTTGGGTCATATCGAAACTCCCGTATCGAAACAACCTGTAATTCAAATAGCCGTCAGAGATTTTAACTGGTGGAATCTTTAGCACGTAGGCGTATCAAAACGCACGAGAGTGTTTCGAAACAACCCATATTCATATCGAAACATGTAAACCTTGTATCGAAACAAATTTTGGTAGTTCCAAAGAGCTGTAGCTGAAACCCTAAAACGTTTCGAAACGGGGTTAGCCGTTTCGGTACAGTCAAGCTAGAAACTTGGGCTTGGCTACTTTAAAACCTTTGAAACTTCCTCACACATAATTTCAAGTTGTTTGGACTTTAAAACATTTTGAAATTTTTTTAATTTAGTTCAAAATATTTTTTAATTTATTATATCAAAATCTATATCTCAACACGTAATTTTATAAGCTCGACTCGAAGAAAATGTAAATAAACTTTGAGTATTGAAATGGAATTTCAAATAGCTCGAATAACTCGAAAGTTTTAGTAATTAGTTTATCAATTTTCATATTCGAGTCGAGTTTGTGAATTCTGCATGATATATTACGTACATCATATGTGAAAATATGAAAAAAAATATGTATATTATATATGTATATAGAAAGCCTTTAAATTTGGAATCAATATGTGCACCGCCCAACTCTAAGTATATGTATATTGTAACCCCCTCGCCCTGGTCTGGTCGATTGACCGGTTTGAGTAGGTTACACGGGAAAAACCAATGTGAAACCCGTTAAGGTTCCACCTCGATTAGCAACCCTAAAAATTTCTTTTAATTATATCTCCTTTAAAGGCACGTTTAAATCATATGTGATCACGACAGCGGAAAACGACACAAGTTAAAAGCAACCAAGCCCAAACAGCATGTTAATCAGCCCATTTTTAGGTTTATTAATAAGTAGGCTGTTTCGAAACACCCAAAAAGTGTATCGAAACGCCTTGAATTGGTCAACGGCCCTAAGTCCACACGAGAAGGCCGTATCGAACGGCGGTCAACCATTCCGAAACAACCCCAACGGTCAACTTCTCATGGTCAATGACATATTGACCGTTTCGAAACACCTGGACCAGTTTCGATACCTCAAAATATCGGCAATTTCTCAGATTTCCAGTAGCAAATCTGTACCGAAACGGACCTAAAGCGTATCGAAACGCCTGGCTTGAAAAAAGAGGTCGTATCGAAACGAGACCAACCGTTACGATACACGGGCTGCGAAAAAACAGATTTTTGCTTGCTTTAGATACAAGGCAGCCCCAAAACTCAACTAAAACACTCAAGACTCAACATACAACCAACCTAGATGGAAAACACCCTAATAGCACATGCTTAGCACACAACAAACATATGGAAGCCAAACATTAGATCAATCAATAAACACATCAAGATTTCATGTAGCACATTCAAGATTCCATGCTTCCACAAGGACATACACCTAGACAAAATAAGATAGGCAAAACCAACATGGTTTACAAGCGAGGCATACATCCAAAAGCCAAACCAACAAAACATATTAAAGGAGTCTAGCATGCTCACAACAACAACAACAACAACAACATACTTCAAAAGCATCACAACACAAATACATGTCTCATTGCTTGACCATTACATCATAACTAAAAATAACCATACTTGATAGCTAGGCTAGCACCACAAAGGACACACACTTGGAGGCCCCTTCTTGCACTAGCAACCCACGAACTAAGGATCTGCATTGTCGAACAAAAGAGAGCGTAAGCATAAAGCTTAGTGAGGGTAAGCTCTTTAAAAACAAACCTCGATAATGCAGGGTCCAAGCACGATCTAAACAAGGTAAAATGCATGTTCTCACCTTCGATCCTCATGAGCCAAAAGTGCTAAAGATGCATGAACATATATACAATATCATGTCATGCTTAACAAGCTCAAATCCACATCATATGTAACACATATAATAATCCAAATAGAAATCACATTCCAAAACACATTGATACACAATTAACTCATATTGGCACATAGCTACGACTCGAATATGCGGATAAACACGTTGGAACTCACATCCAACAACAACTTTACCTCACGGTGGAATTACACTCATCACCGTTCTTGCGGAGGGAATTCCACTCATCCTCACGCCCCGTCGATGGGATTACACTCATCATCGACTAATATATATAAGAAGGTTTTCCGGGCGAACCTGTACTCCATCTTGATGACTACCATCATCAAGACTATGCGCGCATTTGACTTACATGTGCACACTAACATCCTAATGATCGATCATTTGTACCCAAGCATACTAGTGCCAACATTTAACTCAATCTATATTACCATTTAATATCAACTTCCGTGCTTAGCACGTACTCACCATGATTGTAATCATGAACAATCCACATGCATACAACAATGCATCACAACCATGCCTCAACATACACGTATAACATATTTATACATATCCATCACCAACACAAGTCATCATAAGGCATAAACATCAATGTAAGAGTTCAACCAATGTCTTTACCTAAAGCTTAGGATTAGGTTACCACTCTAATCCTAATTCTAGGTGGGTCTACCAAGCCCAACCTAGTCCACATGCTTGAACCAAATACTCAAAATTATTTTTAAAAACATTAACCACTCACCTTCACTTTCAAGCTCAACTACCAAGCAAGCAACACCTTCAAGCTTCCGGATTCACTCTCGATGTCTCACCGATGTCAAACCTTGATTCTAATCAAACTCAAACACAAACAAAACACCCACAATCAATAACTAGTCGTCGGAAACAACCCGAATTAACATTTCCAAGCAATTAACACCCAAATTCATGCCCAAAATAGAAATCTCGAGCAGCCCACAAAACCCACTGAAATCTTCCATTTCAAACATCCAAACAATCATCAAACACACCCAAAGCGACCCTCATATATCATACTATCATAACTAAGCATTTTCCCCACTCATCAATGCCCTTAAACGAACTCTAAAACCTCTCCAAAACCCCAACAAAACTCTTTCCGAAAATTAGTTTAAATTATGTAAAAATCATATATGTTGGACCATTTGACTCACAAACACCATATCTAACATTATTAAATCAGTAGCTTAAGTAAAAACCCACAAAGCTTTAACCTTTACCATTTTTCCATAAAAAATCAAACTTTCAAAACATGGATAAAAATGAAATCTAAAAGTACTTTTGAAGAGAGGAAGATGAGAGCAAGTCGAAAACATAATTACCTTTCAAAACCGAGTTGAAACGAAGGAGTAAGGAAATAGAATAGTAAAATGGAAGGGGAGGGGGCTCTTTGTTGTTGGAATGGGGATTGGGAGAGTGAGGAAGATGACAAAGCTTTATTTTTAATAGAAAGGGGATTTAAAATTTAAAAGACCATTTTATTACAAAAACGCCATTAATGAATGGCCATTTCTTCTTTACTTCAAAATCCATGTAATTTGAGTTTCATTTTAATTTAGTCCAATCATAAAATGTTTGCTTTGAAATCACTAGGTCCAAATAATATATAATATCATTTTAATCATAAACCGAGACCCAAAATATTATTTAAATATTATTTTCACCCGACCCCTAAACTCGGGTGTTACATATATAGAAATATATACGTGCACCGCTATATATATACAATTAAATTTGTACAAAAACTCGAAAACTCGACTCAGTTTGAATTTTATAAACTCGATCCGAAAAAAAATCTATTAAAGTTTGAATCGTAAAATAAAATTTACAAACTATAATAACTCGACTCAACTCGATTGAACACCTAACTCTAATTATATCGATCGAGTAATTAACAAATTCAAATTCAATTGTGTTGTACACTTAAATTAGTAACGTATTCCCTATGTTGTTAATTCAAAAGTAGAAAACAACTACGATTCAGCTATCCTAATCTACTGTATATCACATCAAATTTGATTTGATATAGAGAATAAATACTTGAAAACACTTTTTACATAAATTGGAGAATAAACAAATATCACGAGTAAAATAATTAAAAATGATTTCAAATTACAAACCTTGCCCATACTAAATACATAGCCCATACTAAAACTAAAACTAATAAACTTCAAAATGTGGCTGGCCCATACTAAATACATAGCCCAGTCTACTATAGGCCCGACGGGTCGTGCTAAGTCTAATTGAAAGCCCGTCAAACACGCCGGCTCTGCTTATAGTTTTTTATTTTTAAAATTCATTGGTATTTTAAATATTTTAGAGTGGAAAGAGGGAAAATAGAGAGAGAGGCTACGGGACGCCAACGCGACGAACCGAGGCCTAATTGAATCGAGCATTGATGCGATCACTTTACTTATTTTTCCCTAGCTTCGATTCGCATATTGCTCTGCAAATTCTCGAATTTTAACGAATTTTTATCAACAAAACAGAAGGACGATAGTCAGGGAAAGAAGAAGGGAAGCGATGATAACGCGATCAAATTTAGCAGAGCAGTTGAGAGAGTATCAGATTCGATCTAAGAATGATTGGGCCTCCGTTTCGATTTTCACTTCGACGTCTAATCTTTCGTCCTCTAGGTATGCCTAATTCCATGATGTGCGTTTTTCGGTATTTTATTTTTCGTTAGTTTTCTCTTTCGAATATAGCGTTGAAATTTTGTATCTGTTTTAACTTGGTTTTGATTCCATGTCAAGATCTTCGTGCTTTACAGTCGGTTATGATTTTTTTTATTTGATCTTCGCTCGGAAAACTTTACTGATTTACGTACATGAGATAATTAAGATAAAAAGTTAAGTTCGAGTCGAGCTTTTCTATTTAATTTTGAATTTCTTTTGAAAATCCCGTTTTCTCAATCCATTGATACATTCACTATGGGGGCAAAGAATTATAGAGGAATTAAATTATTGTTTAGAAATACTTCGAAATTTTAGGTGGTCAAAGAAGCGAATTTGACTCTGGAGTTTTACAGACTGCTATCGGGTCCGAATTATGTGCATTAAATTTTAGACCCTAAAAAAAGTATAGAAAAATAATGTTTTAAATTATATGTTCGTCTTAATTTTCATCAGAAATAGAAATAAGATGGCTGAAAGAAGCCTGGTGTTGGGGATCATCATAGAATTAGAAAATTCCTCCATTGTTTGTTTCATGTAGCTGATTCGTGGGAGTGGGAGTTTGTTGTGGAGATGAGTACGGGTTTTGATAATGCTGCAACAACAATTTAACTTTTGTTGTACTTATGAGATTGTTGTTATCTTGCTAACCCTTGCTGTTCTACTTGTTGGGCGGGTTTTATATTTGATATTTTCAACTGAATGAATTGGGTGGTTAGCTTGCGAATTAACTGTATGACAGTAGGAGTATCCGATGCTTGCTTATATCTTGCCAATGATTCAGCTGTAACGATTGTGTATAGTGTATCTCCAGTTTTTCTCCCAAGCTTTGAAGTATCTATAACTATAAGAGCAGAATGCTTACCAATCTGTTAGGAATAGGTTCTTTTTGGATTTGCCGAGATCATGGTAGATTAGGCTAGGAATCCTTATTGCTCTGATTGAGAAGCCTTGACGCCAGAAGTTGAAAATACTAAGCTGTTAGCATTGAACGTATGCTTTGCAGGATGTGTGCATTTGATTTTTTTTTGTTACTTGTGATGTATGTGCAGTAGTTCCAACAAATTTTGAAATGTTTGTAGTGTTACTATTATATTAAATCAATTGTACGAGAAAGGAGATTTCAACCCTTTATCAGAGAATGTAACATACAAACTACTTAGCTTTATTGTGATCCGTTCATTTAGTCTTCTTTGTCCTGTTTTCTAATCGATGTGTTTTCTTGTTTTGTGGTTGCAGGGTCGATGTTGTGCTCTTTGTTATATTGGAACTTGTTATTTTAGCTTTCCTGGTTTTCTCAGCTGTTTCTTTATATTTTAGGCATGTGCAACTTGCCTTTATCCTTGTATGCATCTCAATGCTATTGCTTCTCTGCATGAAAATCACAAAACAAATTAGATTGGCTAGGAAAAAGAAAAGAAGGATGCTTCTTCCATTATCTTTGTAAAACTACTTGAAGCTTGATTTTTTTTAAACGGACTAACTTGCGGTGTAAATTTGATGTCTATTGATCATTGCATTTGGCTCGTGCTTACTGTGGTAAAAGAGTATATAACTTGGCCTAAGGCTAGCTATTGATGGAATATGGTTTTGACTTTTGATATGATCACCTCAAAAGCCAGTGAACCATTGGGGAGTCTAATGAGTTGAGGTGGAAAGTGGGGATGTTCTAATTGAACTTGTAGCAGTTAACTTTAAGGTACGATGTGGTTCTCGCTACCTTATTTTTCTTTTCTTGTAATTGTAGAATTTCGACAACACCGGGTGGTAATGTAGTGAACAACATTTGCTTTATTTTGTAATGTGTTTAGACTTGGTTGACAACAGAGGATAGGAGTGGATTCTGTGAGTGTTGACACATTTTTGTATGTATGATGTACCCGAAAGGTTGATTTGGAATAGATCAATAGTATACGTTGATTAAAGAGTTCAACTGCCCACTGTTAAATTATACATTGGTTAATAATTTCTTTCTCCATCTCCATCTATATATAGTTTTTTTTGAGGCATTTAGAACGCTGAAAATCATAGCCATTGTGTCTTATATTCTTCGATTGGGTCCGTCGGGATATGAACTTTTGTCTTCCTAAACAATTATAGATGTCGAGAAGCTGTATTGATCTTCGATGCATTGCTTTTTTTTGTTCGATCAATGAAGAGTTTCATTAATTAGATAATGTTGGATATATATATATATATATATATATATAGCTTTATTCACTTCGTTAAGGTGGGGAACAAGCCCTCCACATTTAATTTTGTATCTGAAAATAGAGCTAGGACAGCCATGTTTAAGAATTTAATACCAACCTTTAAATAGACTAAAGTGAGACCTTTTTTCTTGAAGTAATTAATTAACTTGAATTTCAGCTGATTGTGCATTTATGCTGAGCTATGAAGTATGGAATTTAATATGTTCTTATCTTGAAACTATGTAATAGAAGGAAACAAAGTTAGTTCGCTGCAACTTTAGCTTCCCAAGGAGTTGTTTTATTTATTTGGCGAAACAAAGCCCAAACACCAAGGTAACTACCAATTTTGGTGCAAACAATTTGGGTTTTACATGGTGGAATGATCGTCAACACAACTCTTGTGAAGCAATGGTGGAGTAACACTGCTGTGAACCCAATAACACGAGCAATGCCTTCTCCAGCATGTCGGAGTCGTGTCTTTGAACCATAGAAATTACGTACTCCAAGACAGCTGCATCACACGGCAAAGTTATAGGGCCGTCCCTCGGCAATCCGAACTCTTCCTCCGACAATCTAAAAAGCTCTTTGAAAACGTTGGTGCGGAGATATGCTAATGGAACAACAAAACGTCCCTCATCCAAAGAGTAGACAACAAAATGACCCGCCTTTGCTAGCTTGGGGTTGATCCTAGGGATTGCTATTGTTCTCCTTCCAATGCCAGCCATCGTTTTCCACTTCCTAGCGAGGGACACCAGTTTCTTGGAGCTGATCATGGGAATAAGCAAGCCCTGGAATGGCAGTCAAAAGAAGAAAGTTGCCAGCTTTTTTTTTGTATTGAAATTGTAAACAGGCTTGGATAAGAACAACTCTTCCAGTACGAACTGAACTACAATGTATATATATACGCAGAAAGCTAGCGAAGTATGAGATTCAATAAAAACCATGTGCTGATTGGATAGAGAAGATGATATGGACGTGGGTTGGTTTTGGATTTTCCTGAACATGTGGTGAGGGTCCTAGCGATCCACATGGATTTTAGTCACCACGGGCTTTCTGGTTCTAATAATTGCAATTCAAGATAAAAATGTTTTAGATTCTATGCTTTGAAAAGGTACAAGTGTTACACAAATCCTTTAGGGAAAAAAATCCGTATTTGGCACCTCTAAAATCATCTAAATAAGCTGCCATAACATTTGCTGGTGGCTTTGTGCTGGTGTAGGAAATAACTGAGTATCCTGTCCAGGCAGTGGCCAATGCTTAGCGATCATTGCTGACAAGTGAGAAGCCCAAGTTGCTGGGTTTTTATTAAGAGCTTCAGAAGTAATATATGGTAGACTCTGGTTGGTGGCTGAATAAACGTTACGAAGAAACTAACATCTTTAACCGCACCGATAATGAATTGTGGTAGGATTTAATGAAATGAAATCATGAATTTATGAGATTTGTTATGGGGAGGAGGGAAATGGAGGATGTCCAAGTCCATGTCCATGTGCAAACATCCCTTCAGATAATGCTTAAGAATTCAGTGGTTAACTCGAGTGTTTTTGAGAAGCGTGAAGCCTCACATCCAACTAACTAAACGCCCCTTCCCAATCATGATACCTAAACCTTCATCCTCCGACAGCAAAGATCTTCACCATAATTATAGAACTCGCTGAAACCTAGGAGCCTACGACGGATCCCACAATTATTTGAGCAAAAATCACAACAGATGAAAAAGTACATGACTGTCTAGAATCAGGTATCCCCTTTTTACTATGCCAAGCGCCTTGTTAAGAGTGAGAATTCAACGGAGCCGAGTAAAAAAAAAACCTAGTTAAGTTAATGATTTTTATTTTATGATTTAAATTTGAGTTTATAAAATTTAAGTTGAATTGTTCGAGTTTCTATTAAATTTTATTGTATATATTTTATAATATTATGATATTAATTAGTTCTAATTTAAACGACTTTTTAAAACTATATATATACACACACATATATATATATTCATATATTTTTTTCATATGCAATATATATCAAAGTTGAGTGACTTGACTTGAACTTGAAAATCGATCAACTAAATATTAAAATTTCTGAGTTATTCAAGTTTCATTTTGTCGGTTAAACTCTAATTGAATTTTTTTCGAGTCAAATTTATAAAATTACAATTCGAGTCAAGTCAAATATTTTTGTGTCATGTGAGAAAATATTTTTTTTAATTGAGTCGAATTTTGTTCATCGGGTGATGTGCATATCATAATTATGCCACCTTACTTTAGACAAATTATTGACATTTGGAATCTGAACATCATTACCCCCCAGCATAAGGCAACCCGAATTCCTCTCTCAAGTCTTAACACAGTCTTGAACTTTTAGGCTTTTTAACACTCTCTTTTGTCGGCTGACATTTTGTATTTCGGCCGAGGAAATGCGATTCCTTTTGGGTTTGGGTTTCAATAAATTAGTTTAGCACCCGTAAGAGTGAGGACCCGAAACCCGGTATAAGAAACTAGCTCATGAGTCATGATACGGCCCAACACATATAACAATCAGGCCTTCAAATCTGGATCGATTGATCAATTTCGCATCCAACGGTTGGGAGCATTCAAAGCAAAGCTACCGGATGATCATTGATCAACTCCCCCGAGTGGAGTCGAGAGCCACAAGTTCCAGCTTCGAGCATCTGAGACCATTTCTGGTTATTTAGGGTTTGGTCAACAGAGAGAAAGAGGGATGGGAGGTGGCCATGGAGGTAGCACCACTTACAAAGGTGTAACTTTGCATCACCCAAAGAGATGGCATGTCGTCACCGGCAAGGGCTTATGCGCTGTCATGTGGTAATCTCTTCTTCTTCTTCCCCCCTTTCTTTAAGTTTGACTTAATCTGAATCTGCATTTGTTAAATTTTGCGTCAATCTGCCTTATCGAATAAAACACGGTTAACAATAATTCCCAATCCGTCAATTTTGCTTTATTGGATGATTCTGTTGGCTTGCGCTAGTCATTGGGAAATCGAGTGCAATTTAAGTTAGCACAGCTGAAGATGGATATTCCTTGAGAGGGAAGAATTAATTTATAGAGTACAGTAAAGGCTTGAATTTGGATCAGATTATCTTGATTCTCAGAGGGATATATGTCTTATTTCGCTGGTTTTCCGAGTTAGGCTGATAGCTTTTCGTCAGGGATCATGGTCCATAACAGTTGTGATTTTCATTCGAGTATATGATTGCTGTTTATGTTAATCTATAGATAATAATAAGAAGAAAGTTCCTTTCAAGCATTGAAAAAGATGATACTAAGATGCTGGTGGATTTTCTGAAGTTTCTCAAATTCTGGTGTTTCAGGTTTTGGGTCCTGTATAGGGCTAAGCAAGATGGTCCTGTAGTGTTGGTAAGAAATTCCTCTTTTCAGCTGTCTTCATAATCAGCCTTATTCGCTGTAACTTTACTTCATTCTTATGCTGATTTTGTCTCTCGATTCTTAGGGTTGGCGACATCCGTGGGAGGGCCATGGTGACCATTCTCATGGCCATGGAGACAAGCATTAGGTACTGCTTTTCTTTATATGTGAATTCCCAGCATGGCTTGTTTAGTTTCCGTTTTGTGTAGTTTTGCATTTATGATAGGTTAGTTTAACACAAGTGGAAGTGAAGTCATTTATTCTTTGATGCTCGATAACTTTATTGCATTAAGATATACCACTATAGATTTTGTGCTTCAAGTCTATAACTTGAATGTGAATTGTCTGTTTATATTAGTCATGTAATTGATGACATTGGCATATATCTATGCATAATTCATAGATATATGTTTATTATTTATTTTCTATATATTCCCCCCCCCCCTTTTTAAATAGTTTAGATCTTAGGACTTTTGACATTAATCTGTAATCTGTTTTGCTAGTTGATCATTATCTCTTCTCCCCCATTTTATGTGTTTGTTGCGAATATAAGTATGTTCTTTATTCACGTTAACGAAACTTGCTTTCTGCTTAATTGAATGATGCCATTGTGTGTTAGCTGCAGCCCGAAGAAGATTATCTGCTAATGGATGACCGATGTTCTGAATATGTTCTGTTAATTTTCTTCGGTTTAAATAAAGTGATGGTGAAATGGGATTATGACCATAATGAGATGAAAACTGAAACTGCGGTTTTACATTATGGTTTTCCTGATTCTGTTGGATTTGTCCTTCCAGCACCTCTGGGCTGGCTGGATGTAGATTCTGGCCGAGTTATAAGTTAATAACACAATGTTAACATTACTCGAAGGATCTGATTTTGACTGAGTTGTTTATGAGTCCAACGATTTGAGTTCAGTTTCGGTTATGTTTTAACTTTTTTTAATATGAGCCTTGCTCAAAAGTAATAATTAGTTTGTCCCCCCCTATATGAGCCAACAGAAAATGAAAGGATTAATTACTGAATTAGTTTTAGTGGACACATTGGAAAACCAAAAAATAATGATTTTTTATATACTAACATATAACATTAATATAAAACCAATACATGAAAGTATAAAATTTGCCTAATTGAAATTATTAAGTATCGAACATGCAATTATACACATTATAGGCTATATATATTTGAAAGAATTAAAACAACAACAACTATAAGTACATATTAGTTGTCACAATTATAATGAAGCTATTAGTAAGAAAATTAAATTTATAGAAAGCATGCAATGAAATCTAAAAATGTTATGAAATAAATTATTGAATGAATCAATAAAACAAAGTATTTAACATTCATTTTTATTTAAATATATATCTTTTATGAACTCAATAAGTGGTTACGGTAGAAAAATGATAAGTGGTTACGGTAGAAAAATGAATCAATTCGCTTTGTCTTCAAGGTGCATGCATTATCAAAGGGTTAAGAATCTATATGAACAAATACTATCTTGTAATTACCTTAAGTCTATTTTAAAAAAAATATATTTTATATTGAAAAAAATATACGTGAAGAGTATTGTACTTATATTTGTTATCATCTGGAAAAAAAATCAATTTAGACTTCCACAATAAAAGAAACTAAAATTTGATTGGTAGCTTCAAAAAAATGATTGGTAAAAAATCAAATAAGTTTTATTTTTTTAATAAACGATCTGTGATATTTTATTTTTTTAAAAATAAATTTATGTTTTATTATTTGAATTTGAGTTAGTAACCATTTTTTACGAAATATATAACTTAAAAATATTTAATTTTGTCTTGAAAATTATAATCATTTTAATATATAAAAATGTAGAATATTTTTTTCTTATATGCATATCCGTCTTACAGTTCATATTTAGAGTACGAAGTTATCCCTCCCAACAATACTATTTTTAAAGTTCGAACTCACTTCTTCTCTTTGGGAGTGCAATATGCTTTAACAATGCACCTGGCACTTATCGGTAAAATCGTAAAATATTTAACAATTAATTATCTTTATGTAATAAACAAAATCATAAAATGGATTTTGAATTTCTTTATATAATTCCTTAGATCAGGAAGTTTTGAACTTCTTTGCCCAACAATCAATTATTAAGTTACACAAGCTTAGACATAAGACATTAGTATAACAACGATTGGTATAAGACACATGTATGGAGATTAGACTCGCATGGAATTTGAGAGTTTTTAAAATTATTTTTCCAACCCTTACACAAATAGACGAGAAATATTCATAATTCAAATTAAAAAAACATTTCCCAACAACCTCTTAATCACTTCTTAAACATAAAAGTTTGGTTTAAAGTGTTTTTACATTTAAGTGTCATCTAAAAGTATTTATTCTCTGACAACAAATTTTAGAGTAAGTGGTTAAAATTTTTAATTTATACATTTCTCTTTTTCTTAGGTTGCGGGTTCTTAGTCTATTATGAGCAAATTCTTTCTTCGCTAAGTAAAAATTGTTTAAAAAATATTTATTTCTTTTAAAATTTACTTGTTTAACATTTTTTTGATCCGAAAGAAGACATTCATTGAAAAAGATCATAAGTACAAAGAGAAGTTTGCAGAGAGGGGCGGTTCCCAAAAATTCAGGGCCTGGAGGTCCTTTGCAAACTTGGCAAGTCAGTGGGCTACCTGATTACAATTCCTAGGAACAAAAAAAAGGAGCAGGCCTGAAAGATTTTTGCTCTACATCGAGTGTCTTCTTCGATAGTCGAAGAGAGCCACTCAGATAGCAATCCGGAGTTTAGCCTATTAATGATAGCTTGACAATCAGACTCGATGGTGATACGAGCCAAACCAATTTTAGATTCCAAAAAATAACCAAGTTGAACGGCCATTGCTTCTGGCACTACCGCCGAAGGGGTAAGCTTAGGCTTCGACACTCCTAAAAGAATGCTCCCGTCTGAGTCTCGAGCAATAGCTGTCATAGAAGCCTTTCCAGTGAGCTTGCCAAAGGCAGCGTCACAATTGATCTTGATGGTGCCCGGTGAAGGGGGTGTCCAGCTCACTTTTTTCTTAGCTGGGGAGACGAAGTAAACTTTCTTGTAGATGCTTTCCGAGAGAATTTTTGAAAGGACATGTCTGCCCGTAACCAGACTTTTGAATGGAGGTCTTTCCGATTTTCAAACACGAATGTATTCCTAGATTTCCAGATTGCCCAAAGAAGGAAGGCAATGAGGGCACATCCTTCCTCGAAGTTCCCCAATTTCCTGAATTCACAAATATTGAACCACCATCGTGAAAAACCAGGAAAGCTTGAAGGGGATGGAGAATAGCTGAAGCCGAATGCTCTCCAAACCGCTTGTGCAAAGGGACAGAAGAATAGAAGGTGTTCAATAAAATCCGCTTCCTGCCCGCATCTCAGGCAACACTCCAAGTCATAGAAGCTACCATGAAATCTAGCAGCTAGAGCCTTCTTGGTGGGAACAATATTATGACAAAAGCTTTCATAGGAATGTTCGAATTTTGGGAGGAACCTTGAGACCCCATATGGAATTCCAAAATGCTTTGCTTTGACTCGGAACATTGCTAGAAGAAGGTTCCATGTAGTGATGATCATGGTCCTCGATGAACCAGTAGCTTGACTTGGCTGAATATTCTCCATTTTTCGTTCCAGTCCAAATTAGAGAATCTTTGATCTCAGGTCCCCCGATTAGGATAGAAAGGATGGCTTCAATTTCTGAAGGGTTGAAAAAATTATCCAACTTCGAACGGTCCCATGACCTCTAGTCGTCATTCATCAGACAAGAGACTGATAGATGAGAGGATGGAGATGAGGGTTGAGAAGATAACCGAAACTTGGGCAATTTTGATATCCAGTTATCTTTCTATGTGGAAATGTTTCTTTCATTTCCTACTCGCCATAAGGAGCCGTCTTTGATTATTTCGATACCTCTTTTAATTTTAGCCCATGCTCACAAAGAATTATTGCACTTCGAAACTTCGAAGACGTTGCCATTTGAGAAGTAGATTCCACGAAGTGTTTGAGCCAGAAGAAAATTTGGGTTTTAACAAAGCACTTGTTTAACATTGTTCTTTCCCCTTCAAAAACGTAAGAAAAATAGAATAATTAGGCATAATTTTAAGAAAGAACGAGCATTGGTGGCAGCACAATGCCGTTGCGTGCGCTGCCGTAATCAACCCCGCCTACCTTTCCCAATGACTTGTCACTAATTTATAATCCCGTCATTACCGACCACAAAGCTTAATCTTACAACTTTTCTCCTAGTCCTAGACTCAGCCCAGAAAGGACACGCAAAAGCTTCTACTTCAATTACTTACTTACCACTTTGTTTGCTTGTAACGCTACATATAATCAAAAAGCTTTTCCAAAAAACCAGAAATCTTAGAAAAGCTGTATACTTAATAACACAAAGAACTGAGATACTAATTAAGTTTCTGATATTCAGAAGAAAAATAATGAAAAACTAGACGAGCACGTAAGTGACATAGATATGTACAATGGATATCCAATTTCATACGCAATTTCCTGCTATATTTATATACAAAGCTTTAGTTATTACTTGCGAGTTGCTACAACTAGACGTGAAAAATGGAAATTCCTGCAATTAGGATGCGACTTAAAGAATAACAGAAGCTTAAATTCGTCGGTTGTAAAGTTTCGAAAGGATAACCAAGTGTATCTTATTCATGACACGTGTGGCAAAATGATTCGGTCGTAGTACGGAACTAGTTGACGCCCAAAAGTTGAAAGTTGAGAGGGAGGCCTCACGAGCATTAAAAATAGGCTAAGGTCAGATTTTAGAAACACTTTGCCAGCTACGCCTACGCTCCTCATAGCGACTTCTGTGGACCCTCCGCGCCTAATAATTGAAAGAAAAAGGCTACTTCTAAGTAGCTTTCTTACATAGATTTTGTAATTTTTTAATTAATCCGATGGTAAACTAAGGGAATCAAATCTATAGTCCGTACACTGGGACTTCATTTATAGGCCGAGCAAGGAAAGACAGATATATAAAGTTATAATCTTGTGTGTTGTATTTTTTTTTCACATGAATGCTGCAGGCGCAGCGTTTTGTTAGACAGCCAAGATTATAACAAAAACAATACCGGTGGATGTCGTTTTGTTACTTCAAATAATGAACAATTATACGTAGACCTGACAAACTTGACTCAAGATTCGAAAATCAAACCGAATTGGAACCCGAACCGAATATGCTTATATGAAACCGAACCGAAAATGAATTATTTTTTAGTTAAACTGAAATGGACCCGAACTGATAGACCCGAACATAATGGAACTGAACCGAAGACAACCCGAAATAAATAAAAGATATTAATAGAAATAAAAAAGATGAGATATGAACAATCGCACAACTCACCAAAAAGTCAAATATATTGGCTTTATAAAGCCATAAAAAGGGTGTAAGAAAATGACCAACCTAAAAACTTGATTAAAACCGACCGATCTCCCATCATCCAGAAATTAACCCGATCCGAACCGAACAGAATCGAAAATCAACCGAACAATAAAACTGAACTAGAACTGAACCGAACTCAAAGGGAACCGAATTTAAACCGAATAATATCATACCTGAAATAACCGAAACCGAAATGATCCGAACCGATTGACCTGTTTGCCACCTCTAATTATACGCATCTAACAGTTTAAAAAATATATACGCATCCAAATCCAATACAACTTGCCATATGTTTGATTACTTTATTCCGAACTATCTTATGAAACAAAATTATGTATGAAGTACTAATTCTTTTATACTAAAAATATATATGAAGTACTAATTCTTTTCTAATAATGGTAACATGAGAGGAAAATGCTGTGCAACGTGGAAAAAAGTCGATGGACAAGAGCGCGAGAGCGGGGAATAAAAAGGAGTCTGACGGCGAATTTGGTAAAGCAAGAAATTCGGGGTTTTTAGTCACAACATGACTCCACGTGTAACGAGATTATCATTACTGCAATCCAAATTGGGGGCTCCTATAAATGGTGTATTCCCATGTTCATCTTTGGGTATTGGGTCCTCCTTTGCCCCAACAATCTGTGGATGTAGCCTGTAGCTCTTAGGTTAAATCAATCAAAATAGAAAGACCAGTAAAATCAACACCACCAAAAGCAGAGAAAAGAGAGAGAGAGAAAAAAAATGGATGAGAATAAGGCATTGAATTCCATTTCCAGTAGGTTCAAAAGGGTCTGCGTCTTTTGTGGAAGCAGCTCCGGCAAGCGAAACTGCTACCGCGATGCTGCGCTAGAGCTTGGACAAGAACTGGTACTCTACTCTTCCCTCATATCCCTTCCTCTGCTCTAACAACTCTCCACTAATCTCGATTCCTCGGGTTCTCGTTTCATGCTCAAGTTGTCCCGCAAGTTGGATCTTGTTTACGGTGGAGGAAGTGTCGGGTTAATGGGTTTGGTTTCCCAGGAAGTCCACCGCGGAGGCGGCCACGTTTTAGGGTACCGATACATACTCCCGGTTGGAATTCGTTATGTTCATTTAATACCCTGTGTGTTGATTCTCTTTGTTTTCTTCCACAGAATTATCCCCAAAACACTGATGTGCAAAGAGGTGTATACTGTATACAATATTACAATCTGTCAACCTTGATTCCCCGTTTGGGACTTTGGGTTTTCTTATTTCTTTTCAAAATCATGCTTTGTTTTTGATTAAGCAGATAACAGGGGAAACAGTAGGAGAGGTCAAAGCTGTAGCGGACATGCACCAAAGGAAAGCCGAGATGGCCCGCCATTCTGACTGTTTTATCGCCTTACCAGGTCCCTTTCAACCTTCATATTAACCATGCCACTCATGAACTGTGCCTTTACAACTAATTATTTTACTTAATCACTGTTAATTTCCGATTAAATTTAACTAAACCCAGGTGGATATGGAACCCTTGAAGAGTTGCTCGAAGTCATAACATGGGCCCAGCTTGGAATCCACGACAAGCCTGTAAAGCCGTTTCATGTCTTCTATGGGTCGAAACCGGTTTTTGGCAACAATTTGTTCAACATTTTTAACTCGTTTTTTCCCCACGTAGGTTGGGTTGATTAACGTGGATGGCTACTACAATTATTTGCTCACCTTCCTAGACAAAGCTGTGGATGATGGCTTCATTAAACCATCCCAACGTAATATCATTGTCTCTGCTCCAACTGCACGAGAACTTGTCCAAAAGCTTGAGGTGGGTTTATTTTCAACTATCGGCTCCATTTTGCCATTATTGTGTTCCGAAAACTTATGATAGTGTTTTGTTTGAGAATATGTAGGAATACGTGCCAATGCATGATGGAGTTGTTGCTAAGGCCGGGTGGGAAGCTGAACAATTGGAGCTCAATTCATCTTTGCAAATTGGAATTGCTCGTTAGCTAGAGAGAGAGGACAACGGCCTCTCTTTCATTTTTTTTATAATATTTTGCAAATGTAAGTATAAGCAACTAGCTAGGGTTTATCCTTTCAAATTTTGTTTCTACTGTATCACTGTCCAGGATAGAAAGGAGAAAATCCATGGGATGTAAAATAAATGAATCAAGATTGTTAATTTAGGTGCATGGTTGTTACCCGTTAACTTTAGGACAAAAACTTTATATCTTTTTGGTGTTATCTTTTATGCACCTACACTAAAAAAATTAAATTTTAAACTTTGACCTTAAATTTTAAATTTTAAACTATAAACACTAATTCCTTAATCCCTAACCCTAAACACAATTTTATTAGTGTGGGATACCATGTGATGGATAAAAATGGCAAGTGGCTGGCTATTGCTAATTTTCACTGTCATATGTAGGATAAAAATTCTTTGCTCAACACTAAAAAAATTTAAATTTCAAGTCTTAACTTTAAATTCTAAATCTTAAACCCTACACTCTATACCATAAAAATAACCCTATTCTAAATTCCCTAAACCCTAATCTTAAACTTTAAACTTTAAACCCTAAATCTAATTTTTAATGTGGGGTATAAATAAAGACACCAACAAGAGATAGGGGATTTCTATTAGCCATATGTATGCTTCCTTTGTAAAAGTTGCCGGGAAAAGAACACCAAGGAAAAACCAAAAAAAAAAGTTTGGGAAAAAAGTTTTTAATTATCTTCTTTAAAAAAATCGTTCGTAATTGATTATATCTACCATAAAATATACATGCATTTATGTATTAATTGTTAATATACAAACAGCATATCGAAGTATACATTTATATACTATTAGTTATTAATAATAATGGCTTGCGGATTGTTAACCTTCTCACAAACGGTTGTCAAGATTCATCCCTGTAGGCTGTAACTGAGGAACTGTGGATCTTTTAGTTTGTTAGAATTCAAACACGATTTTAACTCTTAAGTGGACATGGTGTTTGAAAATGTTAAAACATGGCATAACAAAGAATGAGTTGACATTATTTTAGTCTCATAAAACATGGCAGTAACGGATTAAGCTTGGTGGCATGGCTTGGACAAATCATGAAGATTGCAGGTTGCAGCAGCAAAACAAGTAAATGTGGCAGCATTTGAAACTTGGTGGCCGAGCTTTAATTGTACACAGAACCTTGTGTGAATTATAAATTATATCGAGTCTTCACCTAATGCTTCCAAGTTCCAACACAGTCTAGCAAGAGACGAGTGGTAGAAAGAAGATGCAAATTTAAGCCTACTACGTTTGCTTTCTTTGAGTTTTGCTGTAAGTAGAGAGATCTTTAATTTGATTGTAGACAGGGAATGAATGGTGAGTGAGCTAAACCGAATCATGGCTTGGCGGCTTAACAATCCGCGAAAGGCCAACTTGAATATGCCCTGTTAGGAATACAAAGAGAGAACCAGGGCTGACCTGCCATCGTCCAGAGAGGGAAACTTAAAAGTTTATCTAAATAAAAGGCCAAGCAGTGAAGTACAATATTTATGCCGAGTGTTAGAATTGATGAACAACCTTTCAATTGGACGCAGCAGCTTTATCGTTTAATTAAAAAAATAGATAGATTTCTGTTTTGATAGTCAAACTTTAAAATTTTACAATTTTGACATTGAAATTTTGATTTTTAGCTCTTTTACTTTACTAGATCGCAATACTGTTTTTTTTGTGTGTGTGCATACAGATAAATGTAGGCGTGTAAATGAACATGAACGAATGTTTATGTTCGTTCATTTAATTTTAACCTAACAAATGAATAGATACGAACAACTAAATGAACATACTTTTTTTGTTTATGTTCGTTTGTTAAGGAATGTAGCTTGTTCGTGTTCGTTTATGTCCGTTCATTTAAATGATAAACGAACACCATAAACGAACGAACATAAAAGGATATATGTGAATAAATTTATACGAACATAAACGAACAAATATATGTGAATAATTTTTTTAATATAATACTTGAAAAACAATAAATATAAATGGATATATGTGAATAAATTTAAATGAACATAAATAAACAGATTACCAAACCTTCACAAACTTAAATGAACGAACGAGCTCTTTATTTGTATTCGTTCACTTAATTAAAAGAACAAAAATTTTATTCATGTTCGTTCGTTTAATAAATAGACGAACATAAACAAACGTCCGGTTCTCTACACGTTTGGTTCATTTACTGCCCCCAATAAATGTCAACACCAGAGAAAAAAAATGGTACGTTGAACCAATCCAAAAGACGGTGCAATTGAGTTCATGGTCCATTGGTTCTTGGCGTAACCAATTCAGTACCTTTCTTTTATGCGTAAACTTTTTGCATGTCAGATATTATTTTGATCCGTCTTTATCAACCTCTTCCTGCTCGGTGTTTCCTTCTCTAAACTAATCTTCTTATGTTCTTCACATTAACCTTTCCACTCTCAAATTGCCTCACCACTCTAAATATATGAATCCAGCTTCGCAGTTTTGTACCCCATAATCTTGTTGGATCCAAATCACCCCATGACATTTTTAGCACAAAAAAGCACTTGATTCAATAGCATATATATATAGGCCAGAGATTTATTGTGTTGCAGAAGGAATGTCTCGTGGATATCCAGCTAATCATGGAGAGTCCATATTCCCACCCGATAAGTTCGACTCATCCACATTTAATACACGGCTCCACCTCCCATTTCAATGCATGCACTAGGGAACTCCAGATACGACCCAGACCCAGTAAAACAAAGAATTAAAGGGATAAATGCCAAGAGAGTCGAGACGCAACAAAATAAGTCCCCATCAAACACCAATGCATTCCTTCTCCTCCACACCATCAACACTCCCACTGAAAATAACCCCACCCATTTTCTTTTCCCTTTAAAATCATGGATCTTTTAATTTATGGTTAGGCACTGTGGGGGCTCACACGGCGGAGAGTTGAGCGAAGTTTTCAGGATTCCATAATGAGCCCGTGGTCCTTCTCCACAGTATTAAATTGTGGCCGCAACACAACATAACCACCGCATTGTAATAGTTTAAAAGTCACCGTGCATCGAACCGCATCCGTAATATAAAAAAATTTAAAAAATTTTATAAACAAATCATGACCGCATCAACTATTACGTGTTACATAATGTCCGCAATCACAATTTAATACTCACCCAGTCGACTGGCCATAAGTCGTATACCGTAACCACTGGATTCCCCTTTGTTAGGTGACGTATCATTGTTTAACAAATGAGTCATGAGATGATAATATAGCCCAAGGGTCAAACTAAAAAAATGTCAATTATTACCCATTATGGTCCCTTCTTTTCCCTTTCCTGGAAATTTGGGACGGTTGGTCTAAACTCAGAACAATCCCGTTACCGACTTTGAACAGGGGACCAATGTTAGTGCATGAGGACTGCCAGCAACCACGGACTATATGGTAATAACGACAACTTCATTTAAGAGGTTAGACTTTATGACAAAAAATTACGGGGAATCCGGTGCAATCGAAAACTAAAATTGTATAATTAAGGGGGAAATTTTACACTTGGGTCAATGATAGACAGAAGTGTAGTTTCTGGACAGTAGCAAAAGCTGATATTTGTGCTGTTTGAGTTGTTGTGGGCTTGAACTATTTTGGGCCGTGATCCACTTTTTTATAAGGGTATAAAGGTAGGCGTGAAGGTTTTTATTTAATGTAAATGCTGAGATCAGTTACAAGGAAATTTATATGACAAATCATATGCACGTAATGTTGGATACTTTTGAGGATACAGGGGGGAAATCGGATGGCAGTTCATTTAAAAACTCTAGGACAGGGAAGATTGAAAGGGACCTGTTTTCAACAATCGTCTCAAGATGCATTCCAACTGATATGTTCTCTTCAAGGTAGACTGAAATGCCTCGAATGCAGACACGTAAAAAAAAAGCTTAACTTGAATGATTTCCCAACATATAGGAGCTATATCGAGAAGATGAAAAACACCAAACTTCCAATAACTGATAATGCAACAACAATAACTGCACATTGATGTAAGAAGGATGGCAGCATTTCCTCCAAGGAACTAAACTACAAATGAATAGTATCAGGCAACTGAATGACTCATTTCAAGATTGAAATCAACTCATATGGGTCCCTATGAATGTTACAACCAGAACACACTGTTGCAATCAATCTAGGTGTCAAAAAATGAAAGTAAGTCAAACGGAAGATATGTCCACCGAAAACCAACATCTTCCTATTGCTGGAAATGCTGGTTAAGTGACCCAGCATTAGCTTTTTTCGCCTGCATTTTGGTTGAATTTAGCTGCTTTGATGCGCGAGATAAGAGACTCCCCAATATTTGATAACCCTTTCCTACCAACCAACTTCACCCCAAAGTTACGATGTAACATATTCATCCTGTTCCCATCTCCATTCACTTCATTTAACTGAATGATTTGCTTCTTTGTCATCAAGCCATAAAGACACAAGTGACCGGAGTCTAATTTATCCCCCTGGAATTTGACCCTTATTAATGCATGAGATCCAATATCATCTGAATCGGGATCGTACAAAGCTGAGAAACTCCCGAATGTCAGGTCAGGGTTCTCGAACAATTGATTCAAACTATCACATCTCTCAAAATCATTACTAACTTTGTTAGACAGATTCAACGACCTCCTCCTCTCCACTCTAAGCATGTTAGCAGCCTCTCTCATGCCACTTAAAAATGCTCCATGCATTGTGGCAGGATACTGCTTATTAGTTGCCTCACCTGCAAAGAAGACTCGGTCATCTCCAACACTCTCAGCAAGAATATCATAATCATCCCCTGATGAACCAATAGCAACATGAGAGTAGGATCCATAAGTGAAGCAATCCTTCCCCCACCGAGTACAAACAGCCTGGACAGGATCTGGAACAACAATCCCTTTTGGATGAAAAATGCCACGCAATATGTGTAAAACCCTTTTCACAGACTCAACAGGAGACATCAGTTCAAACTTGATCGCTGCATCTCCAGCAACAAGAGCAACGAGAAGTGGCCCACCTGACATGGCAGAATAGCTATAAAACAAAAAGAACTCGCCTCTCATACTCGGATCTTCTGTCAGGTGGCCAAAAGTATCAATGTCTCCACCCCAAAAATTGTATGGAAACAACATAGCAACCTTATTCAGCAACCCAAATCCTAGCCTCTGAATGGCATCCTTCTTTCTTTGCGGAAGCTCGGGAACAAATTCTATCGAACCTGCCTTCAGAACTCCTAATGGAACAGTGCAAAGAGCCATGTCCCCACAAAACTCCTGCCCGCCGGCATAAACCCTAACACCATCAACACCATACCGGACACTCTGCACTGTCCTCCCATAGAAAATGGGAAGGTCCTCCGCAAGTGCTCGAACAAACCTCTCATTGCCTCCAGGTATAAAACAATGATCACCGCCCATCTCATACGGATCATCTTGATCCCAGTAGGCCATAGACAAATTAGACATCAAGGAAGCATTAGCATATTCCAGATTAGCAAGATGCCAATTCAACAACATACTCTCCTGCGAATCCTCGGCAACCTTGTAAACATTCCTAAAGGCTTCTAGTGCTGTCCCTAATGGAGCATCAACTGATTTAACTTCCTCGATCATGGAATGCCTAAGCTTACAAACCCTATCCAACAACTTATTAAAAGAAACTTCTATCCTAGAATCAACATCAGCATCTACTGCCTTTCCATCAGGCAAATACAAAGGGCAAATATCTCGAACCTTATGAAGAGGTAACCCCATTTGCCTAGCAAGAACCCCGAATGGATTTCCATTTATTCCGGTGAGAACACTACCACCAAGATCTGCTGCAGCCACCACCCCATCACCTTTCATCTTCCTTGTCTTCACACGTCCCCCTGGGCGCGTCCTACCTTCCAAGATGACAACTTTAAACCCCATTGAAACTAGTTGCCTCGCTGCCACCAAACCGGAAAGACCCGCTCCCACAATCACCACATTGGCTCTTTCCACACCATCAAAAGACTTCAATTTCGCTTCTTTAACAGCCGGGGATAAACCAAAATTAATGTAACCGTGTTCGAGAAGGAAATTGTAAGCTGCGTCCACTAGGTTTTTGTGCTCGGCTCGGATTGCTGCAAGGGCGTGCTCACGCGTCAACCAGTCAGATACATTGGATCTCCAGCGAGCCAAAATGTGGTTTCTTACAACGATGTAGTTAGCTTGCTCTAGGCCTCCAATTCTCGACACCACGTTGGCTTCAATTTCCTCTTCGGTAAGAGAATCAACAGGGAAACCGACGGAGACCGCGATTAAAGCTTCAGTGTCCATTTCTTTAGCGAGGCCCGATACTCTAGGTCGACGGTTCTTCGACAAAGATGAATTGGCAATGAGTTCAGTAAAGAAACGCTTCCTGCGGCGGCGTCTACGAACAGGTGGACCAGGGTCGGCTGGATTGGAATTAGTGTTCTGGGGTTGTTGGTCGGCGACGGGGTCGGAGGATTCATCTTGGGTATCCGAAATATGGGGGTCGAGTGTCGTACTGGGGTTTTCATGGTCTTCGGGATTGGTGTTTTCCGGTGAAGAATCGTCGTCGGAAACGACATCGTTAAGGTTCTCGGAGGTGTCTTGGGGAGGCTCCATTTTCGAATTTAGGGCGTGAAACTGTGATGTCGTAAATCGAATTCAAAGAATGAAAAAATCCATAAAATAAACATTGTTTAACGAGTCCAAATCGTGAAACTGGGCCAACCGAATCATAACGGAGTAATGATCTATGAAGTCAACTAAAGCCCAGATTATAAGCTCTTCAATATGTCTTCCTTTGGGCTTAATCCATTTATATCGAACAAACACTTGGATTTTGTTTCTGGGACCCGAAATGATTCTAATTAAAATGTTTTTTGGTGCTGGATATTATCACTTCTTAGTTCTTATGGCCTAGTTTTTACTTTAATTTTGTGGTTCTTCGTTTAGCACGAAGCATGGATCTATTCCCAAGATTTGAATTCGATTTGTGAGCTCATGGCGAAATACGAGGACTACAAGATTTGGGACAAGTGGATTGTAAGATAACACGTTGCGCAAAACCTGCAACATCAAAGTCCATTGCGCTGCGCCTGCCTTATCAGCTCAAAATAAAATCCCCAATAAATCAAAAATTAAGGACGAATCATTTGCTTTCTCGCAGTTCATGTTTTTCAACTGAACTAACAGAAACCGCTAGGCCCAGCTCTTCAATCTCCCACCTTTGCTTAAGCCATCATCAATGGCTAACTCCTTGCTCTCGTCAAACTTTTTCGGAACCCAACTCTTATTGTCTCCTCCAACTCCAAAAACTACAAGAAAAATCCAAGTAACCCAGTCTATCCTCAACAGCAAATCTAATTCAAACCAGACGTTTAAAGCCCTTCAATCTCATGCCACTTTAGCTGCCTTACTATTCTCATCGGTGACTCCACAGGCACTGGCCGTGGATAATGCTCCGCCGTCACCCCCGCCTGTAATTGAAGCGCAGCCAACCAAGCCAAGTCCTTCGAACCAGTCACCCTTCTCTCAGAACCTGCTCTTAAATGCTCCCAAGCCTCAATCTCAATCATCGGACCTTCCAGATGGCAGCCAATGGAGGTACAGCGAGTTTTTGAACGCAGTCAAGAAGGGGAAGGTGGAGAGGGTCAGGTTTAGCAAAGACGGTTCCGCCCTGCAACTCACCGCCGTCGATGGCCGTCGAGCCTCCGTGATTGTCCCCAATGATCCAGACCTTATCGACATGTTAGCAATGAATGGCGTCGATATTTCGGTATCCGAGGGTGAATCGGGTAATGGGCTTTTCAATTTTATTGGGAATTTGATTTTCCCTGTCCTTGCTTTTGCCGGATTATTCCTCCTCTTCCGCCAGTCTCAAGGTGGTCCAGGTGGCCCCGGTGGACTTGGCGGACCCATGGATTTCGGACGCTCCAAATCCAAGTTCCAGGAAGTGCCAGAGACTGGCGTTACCTTTTCAGACGTAGCTGGGGCTGACCAGGCAAAATTGGAACTCCAAGAAGTTGTTGATTTCTTGAAGAACCCAGACAAGTACACTGCTTTGGGAGCTAAAATCCCGAAAGGTTGTTTATTAGTTGGCCCTCCTGGTACTGGAAAGACCCTCTTGGCGAGAGCTGTGGCAGGAGAAGCCGGTGTGCCGTTTTTCTCATGCGCTGCTTCAGAGTTTGTAGAGCTGTTTGTTGGAGTAGGCGCGTCCAGAGTAAGGGATTTGTTCGAAAAGGCGAAATCCAAGGCCCCTTGCATTGTATTCATAGATGAGATCGATGCTGTTGGGAGGCAGAGAGGAGCTGGCCTTGGAGGAGGAAATGATGAGAGAGAGCAGACAATCAATCAGTTGTTGACTGAGATGGATGGTTTTTCGGGGAATTCGGGTGTCATTGTTTTGGCAGCAACTAACAGACCCGATGTTCTTGATGCGGCTTTATTGAGGCCCGGTAGATTTGACCGGCAGGTTACGGTTGATAGGCCTGATGTTGCTGGGAGAGTGAAGATTCTTCAGGTTAGCCATTTAGAACCTCATTTGCATACTTGCTTATTTTCAGTGTAGGTAGTTGCCATGGCCGATTTGAGTGAAATCAATATGTCCGCTTGGAAAATAATGTTAAGATTTGTACTATTACGATGGAGCATCAATCTCTTGCTCCTATTAGCAGCATCTATCCTGTTCAAACTTGATAAGCTGCTGTCCTCGACTTCATTGTTGAATTTGTTCACCTTGGACCCCCTTTGTTGACTCTTTCTCAATTCATGCTCTCTTATATTGTAGGTGCATTCTAGAGGAAAGGCACTTGCAAAGGACGTGGACTTTGATAAGATTGCAAGGAGAACCCCGGGTTTCACCGGAGCTGATTTGCAGAACCTGATGAATGAAGCAGCCATCATTGCCGCCAGGCGTGACCTTAAGGAGATAAGCAAAGATGAGATATCTGATGCTCTGGAGAGGATTATTGCTGGACCAGAGAAGAAAAATGCTGTTGTCTCTGATGAGAAGAAGAAATTGGTTGCCTATCATGGTATTCATTTGCTCCCTAATTATTTTCCTTGTCTATGATTTGGTCCTTGGTATTTGACATTCTGTATGCTTTCCAATTCACAGAAGCTGGCCATGCTTTAGTTGGTGCACTTATGCCTGAATATGATCCCGTGGCCAAGATTTCCATCATTCCACGTGGTCAAGCTGGTGGCCTTACCTTTTTTGCTCCGAGTGAGGAGAGGCTTGAATCTGGTCTCTACAGCCGAAGCTACCTAGAGAACCAGATGGCTGTTGCACTCGGTGGAAGGTTAGTTTCTCAAGTCTTATCTTTGTTTTCAACAATTGGTACACTATGCCCAACCTTAATCTTAGTCTTTGTTTGCTGTTGGATGAGAAGGGATGATCGGATAAGATTCATGTGAATTATAAAATCCTATGTTGAAGGAAAACAATTTTAGTTTTAAAATCTGCCACCACAGCCACTAAATTCAAGAACAGCATCCTGTTGTTGTCTGCATGTTTCTGTTCTTTCCCTCTTATAACCTTATTCAAGGATCTTTGGTATCGTCACTTGTGCAGGATTGCCGAAGAAGTAATTTTTGGTGCGGAAAACGTGACAACAGGAGCATCAAATGACTTTATGCAAGTCTCACGAGTGGCGAGGCAGATGGTTGAAAGATTCGGGTTCAGCAAAAAGATTGGACAAGTTGCCATTGGTGGAGGTGGTGGAAATCCTTTCTTAGGTCAACAGGTAATGTTCTTCAATTTAGTATCAGCGGGCATTGTATTCGATACCTGCAGGATGTCATGCCATTTACTAGCGTCTGTTGTTGATTTTCTTCTTTACATAATCTGACTTGCAACCGCGTCGCAGATGTCTTCTCAAAAGGACTACTCAATGGCAACTGCCGATGTGGTGGATGCCGAGGTAAGGGATCTAGTAGAGACCGCATATTCAAGGGCAAAGGAGATCATCACAACCCACGTTGACATTCTCCACAAGCTTGCTCAACTGCTGATAGAGAAAGAAACTGTTGATGGAGAAGAGTTTATGAGCCTATTCATTGATGGCAAAGCTGAGTTGTACGTTTCTTAGATAAAGATTGCACATTTTAGGCTCAAGTCTCCTTTGAGTCTTTGCGCTAGTATTGCTGCTACCAATTCAAATCCCATATATTTTCTTCCTGTGATTAAACAAAGTCGATGACAGCAAAGAGTTACACACAATAGTTGGTGTCGGTATGATATGGCACTTTATTTATTACCGAATTTAGTGAACAATAAGAAATGGAATAAAATGACAGTTCATATTAACAATAACGAGCCTTGACTAGACTTCAATCAGATGTTTCATACTTGTGTTTTTAGTGTTTTTCTAGGCAACATTTCTATGGGGGCAAAAAGAGACAACGATGATCAAGCAAAATCGATTGTTTCATTAAGATAACAGCAAAAGAAAAGAAAGAGGTGATGGCATTACCAAGTAGAAGTGCCAGTGGGAAATACAAGTGCCTCCCCTCCTCCCTCCCTGGATATATAGAACATGCCATATTCGGACGGAAGCCACGATTCCAACTTTCTACTATACATGAATCTCACATGTTTGGTTACAACAACCATCATAATAGTTGATTTCAGCCCCCTTACAAATGAATATTACAGATCCACAACTTAGACCTTCTCAATATCATTTTCCGCCCCGTTGCCTTTTCTCTTCTAGAGCAGCAGCTTCATTCAACATGTCAGCCGCATCCTTGTGCATTTCTAGCTTGGCAAGGGCTACAGCTTGCATGTAAAATGCTGTCGACCAGTCTGGGTAGACACATTGTGCTTGCATTGCATCTCGGAGAGCAGCATCTGGCTGATCACAGAGAAGATGGCATAGACTTCTCCGTGCATACACAGTTGGAGAAACCATGGTTCCAACATCTATGAACTGCAAATAAATTAGGATTAAATTAATCAGCCATTAATGCATAAAAACATTAACCTTCTTTTTACTCCTCTATGAAGAATTGCACCAACTGGTTCCCCTGGACCACATTCGATATATAAAACAAGTAAAAATAGGCTCCTAGAATTCTTGAGCTGCCAAAGTGCTCCGATGCATGAAGCATGAGAAATTTAAGGATCTCAATTTTCCAATTTGTTTACTATATTTAATTGCTTGGCTCAGTATCAAAACACTCATTTATCTAATGAGCTAAAAATTCCCAGGGTACAACTGATAAAATACCAAAAGTCCAAAACCACCATTAAGTTAATGAATTAGATCAGTAGGTCCTAGGTGCTTTGAGGACCATATAATTGTTGTGCATAAATGGCATCTCTTCTTTCCAATACGAGATGGAATGTGTACCTGAGAATAACATTCTATAGCGGTTCTAAAATCTTTATCACGAAATGCTACATCTCCACGCTTTCTTGCCTCCAACATATCTCTCATTTGTTGAGTCCACTCTTGAAAGGATAGCTGAAACCAGTCAATATCAAATGCTATTTAGCACCACGAGATTGATAGGCATCCACAAATTAATATTTCTAAAACCGAATTACCTCATTTGTTCCTTCATCGTCTTTGTAATGCATCATTACCAAAATTTGATGGATAGCAGTCAGATCCATCCTCGAACAGGCATCACCCATTGGAGACAGAGGGTGCTGAGGAGGGGACGGAGGTTGCTGAAGAGTAGGAGGCCCCTCCTCTTGCTTGGGAATTCCCAACATCACATAGGATGGAGCCTGCATATGAAGACTCGAGATCCTTAGTCTGGCAAAAATACAAAATCTCTCTTTCATAAGAACATAACTGCAAATGCAAACAAGATTTCCTTGAATGCACATCCTAAGAAGGAAAATGAGGAAATTTGGAGAAAGAATGGAGTATGAAAGACAGCTCACATCAGATTTATTTTGCAATGGGGCAAGTGTAGCAACAAGATCTTTAGTATTTGGCCGCTCCCTTGGTTCATATTGCAAACATTGTGAGGCAAGATCAAAGACCACTGTCGCCTCTTCAGTTGAAAAGTTTCCCTCTAGATGAGAATCCATCAAAAGAAGAATATTTTTCCCCCGTATCATATCAAGGGCCTGCATACAAATAGAGCAATACTCCTAAAATTACAACTTTAGATCAACAAGGTGGTGGAAATAAAGACGGGAAAATCAAGTGACAGAAGAAATTATACTTTTATCCTTTATTTTTCATGAATCTTCCTAAAATTACAACTTTAGATCAACAAGGTGGTGGAAATAAAGACGGGAAAATCAAGTGACAGAAGAAATTATATTTTTATCCTTTATTTTTCATGGAATCACTTCATTACGTATGTATGTACATTACAACTCTACAAGCTAAAAAGAATACTAAAAGATCAATTACTTACATGACTCGGGGGAATGTGCTTTCCACTGAGAAGATCTAAAAGGACGGTTCCAAAGCTGAATATAACACTTTCAGGAGTGACCCTTCCTAGAACACAGATGTTAATAAGTTAATCAATCAAATCGGAATCAATCATTAAAACAAGGAATAATTCTCAGACAACTAATTCGTGGTGAAATTACCAGTCCTAGAAATTTCAAACTTTGAATAGTCAATTTTGATTATAGACTTGGTTCAGTTTATATTTTCACAGATTATGCTGTTTTACAGTTCAGAATTCACAGAAGGTTAAACAATAAGCATTTCTACATATATTTGAAATGGGGGAAACTTTTACTGTCCCTCAAGCTTGCTATTAACCAGATGTGTCAGAGCTAGCTTGCACAAAGAGAAGAGGAAGGTCCATTAGTGGTCTGACGACTCGAGCATCACATACTCCCCAACTCTTCCACATATTTGGTAACGATGAAGTGATGGCAGGACTCCTGGCACGATCTATGAGCAAGTTTTTGTTTGCTAAATGGAGATGCCATTAGATTTCATTTGACAGAGACCACTCAAGTACAACAGGTGTTTGCAAAAAGTCGGTTTTCTGTAGGTATGCATAAATTTCTGTAATGAATGATAACACGAATCTAAACTTTTTAAAATATTGCCTAAATTTTAGATTTCCACATGCAACGGTAAGGAAGATTGTTTTCTTTTCTTTTTACAGTGAGGGCAGAGAAAATACTTAAACAACAAAAAGAGTTACCGTTTCTTAGATACTCCGGAGGCCTATAGGCAAGATTGGTACTATAACTTTTTCCGTCCATGCTGTTCATCATGAAGCCAAAACATGAAAGTCGAGAATCACTATTCCGCCAAACCCAATAAAAAGAATACTGATTCACTCAATTAAAGATCATAACTGATACCAATACAATATATATATATATATATATATATATATATATATTTGTTGTAACACCTCATCAAAGAGAACCCTATATGCATTCAAATCATGGTACAGTGGACGACCTTCACTACTACAATATTCTAATGCTTCAGCTATATGTAAAGCAACTCGCAATCGCATGGCCCACTCAATAGTCTGGTTCTCCCCTGTCAAACAATTGAAGAACTGAAAGTTATTTCAAAGCCAAGAAAATGAAAATATCAAAAAGGAAAGATTAGATCAAAGATTATGTTCCCATTGGAGAATATGGCCAAACAATATGACCTCATTCGTATTATTTGAAAAAACAAGGAGTAGAGAAAATATTGTTCAGGATCTAACTGACTGAAAATTAATTAGATGGAAACAAATTAATAAAATTTATTTTGTTTTTGTTCAGGAAAGATAGTAACTTTTGATAAAAAAGAAGAAGTAAAAATAGTAACTGAAGCTGGAAACATACAGTGAAATAAATGCTTTGCAAGGGTATCATTGGGTATGTATTCAGCAACAAGCAATCTCTCGTCACCGTCGCAGCAATAGCCAATCAAATTCGCCACTCTCTTATGTCTCAGCTTCCCGACTCCCCAAGCTTCATCCTTTAAGGAGAGAACCAAAAAAGAAAGAAACGAAGCAATGAAACCCTACAATAAGAAATATGACTGGTGAAAAATAAGTGAATAAACGTACGGCGAATTGTTTCGGATCGGGCCAGGCTAATTTGGAGAATTTTTTGACGGCAATCCATCGGCGATTACTGTCGTTTTGGAGGCGACCTTTGTAGACCACATTGGGAGCCTTTTCGCCGCTTTCGGAAACAATGAAATCGAAGCTGAAGTTGTCGGTGGCAGCCTTAAGCTCAGCAAGAGAGAACTCCGATAATCGAGGAATGCCTCCGGCGGCAGCGGCAAGTGAATCTGTTCCGGGAGAGGGTTGGACAGGACCGTTGTTGGCGGTGTTGGAGTTGTGATTGTGTTTTTGGTCCGAGTCGTGTCCTTTGAGAAAGGAAGACTCGCAGCCGCCCATAACTCAGAGGGTGAGTTGACTCGAACAATTAATATATAACCATAAGGATTCCTCGTATTCTTCTTCTTTGTTGCTTATTAAATAAAATGGAGATGAAGGTTAGTGATTTAGGGAGAATAGAAGGAAATGGACCCGTGTGGCTGGCTGTGGCTGAGTTAAAAAGAGAGATCTAAAGAGTGAGAAGCAGCGGCAGCTTTCTCATTTTGCTTTCTACTGCCCTTTTCTTCTTCACTGCGATTCTGCGAAAACCTTTGTCCCTCTCTCCACTGTTGTGATTTTTTAGTTTTTTCTTTGTGGTTGCTTTTAAAAAGTGTAGTGAAAAAAGTGATTTTCAAATCAGTTGTTGAAAAGTAGTTTTGAAAAGCTGGCTAGTGTTTGTCATTGATGTCAAAAAGTGATTTTGAGGAGATAAAATGTCTATTTTAGACATGATATTGAAAAGTAAAAGTAAATTTGGGTGATTGTTCAAATTAATTAATGTTATGATTTATGAAATAAATCAATTTTAATTATAATAAAAAATTATTTTTTATAAAATTTAATTTGAAAATATAAACTACATTCTAGATTATATACGGGCATACCACTTACACATTAATAATAAATATAAAATAAAGTACAAATAAAACAATTTTATTTTTAATATAAATATTATAAAATATATATTATTTTACAATTATATATGCATAAATATTATTCTAACAATAAATGATAATTAAATAATAAGGGTAAAAAAGTAATTTTATTTTCAAACTAGCTTTTCCACCCAAAGAAGCTATAAAATCCAGCTTTTTGGTTTGGGTGGAAAAGCTAGTTTTAAAAGCAACAAGAAACAGCCTGTTTTAACTAAAAGCACTTAAAAAAGTGATTTTTGGTTGCCAAACACAATCAAAAATAGGCCCTTAACTACAAAATAGTTGTCTAAACTTTTTTTTTGTTTGAAATAGATTTTTAACGTTTTTTTTGTTTGTTTTCAGATGCCTAAACTTTTAACTTTTATTCTATTTTTGTTTTAAGGTAAGGTCCTTAAATATTTTTAATTACTAATTAGAAATTGACACTTATTTTTTATTTTATTTTTTAATATATATATTTTTAAAAACAGTGATAAAAAGAAAATATTTTAAAAAATATATAAAACTTCTCAAAATTTTAAAAAGTCCCAAAATCTTTAAAAGTCTCAAATTTCAAACCCTAAAATTGACGACACTATCGACGTCAGTAGCCTTGCTGAACCTCACCATTGCCGTCGCGAGACTCTTCTGTCTATTTCTTCCAACCACCCATCGCTGGTAACCGACATGAAGTGTGTCGATCGGACGTCAAACGATTGAAGCTTTTCGCGTTTGTCGTCTGATTGTCGCGCCTCTCGTCAGTTACCGGCGATGGGTGGTCGGGAAAAATGGCAGGAGACTCTGATGACAACGGTTGTGAGGTTCGGTGAGGCTATCGGTGCCAATAGTGGTGTTAATTTTAAGTGTTGGGTTTGGAGCTTTAGGGATTTTGGGACAATTTTTTAATTTTTTAAAAATTTGGGAAAATTTTCAATTTATTTATGAAAATAAAAATACTAAAAGCCACATGTCAAGTTATAATTAGGTGGTGAATTTTTTTGAACGATTAATTTTAAACGGGCAAAAATGAAACATTAAACACTTATTTCAGTCAAAAATAGTTTAAGTATCAATTATAAAAAAAATTGTATAGTTTGGATATTTATTTTATAGTTAAGCTTTTATACTACTAATACTATTTGAATTGTCATTTTTATGTGCTTCAATGTCTCTTTTATCCTTGTAATAACGTCTAATTTCCTGTCTCGCTAAATTTTGGCTTCCTTTCCCTACATAGTCGCTATGTTTGGATTAACGTTATTATATATAATACATATTTTATATAATTTTTTTAAAAATTGCATTAAATATTAATATTACAATATATATTTTATTTAATTATTGATATTCAATTTATTAGGTGATTAATTCAAATCACGTTCTTATGATGTCTGTTATGAAGCATTACAACATGTATTTATATTTGCAATTTACTTTGAATTGCATATTCAATATAATTTGTATGGAAGAAACTTTAATACACATGTTGTATATGGGTTTATGTTTTAGAATTTAGGGTATAGGGTTTACAGCTTAGAATTTAGTTGTTTAAGATAAAAATTTAGGATTTAAGTTTTATAGAATAAATATGCAAGTTTGTGTAAAATAAATTTTACAGAGCTTGTGTATTAAAAATTTACCTAATTTATATACCCAATAAATGTTAGGGTTATATTTTGATACACAACTCTTCATATTTAAGCTATAAACCCTAGCCATAACACCCTAAAACCTAAATCTTAAATCCTAAGCTTTAAATTCTATACACTACAACTTAAAACCTTAAATTTTAAACCACAATATAAGTATCTAAACCCTAAAATTAAAAGACTTGCACACAAGCTTGTATAAGAAAGTATTTACTAAATGTTAAATCAAGCTATTTTTCATTAAAAGCTGAAAATATTATTCATTCTTTTTTGGATTAAAAACCAATTTAAAGGTAAAAAATTGTTTAACACCAGGTTAATGGAGTCTTTTACAATCCAATTTAAAGGTAAAAAATTGTATAAACTAATATGGTGTTCTGAATTGACTTTTACATGTTTTTGATAGTTCATCTCTAAAATTTATGTTTTCTCCCATTTCTCTTACATAATACTCGGTGGATATGATTTACGCTCAGCTGCTTTTTCAATGTTGTCTTCTGTTTGAAACTGTTCAAAATCTGCACTTGCTTTTTCAGTCTCCTTTTTAGTTAATTTGAATTCGCCATCTCGTAGTATAATACAAATAAACATCATTTGCACTTGAAAAAATGATATATGCAGAAATGAAAAAAATATAAGTGTCATCATTTGCATCACGCCGATGCAAGAAGTTATTTACACTTTCAAAGGATATCTTCTATCTGAGCGGTTGAAATGTGAATTTAATGTTTATTATATTTTTATCCGACTCTCAACAAATTTTTACTTTATAATATTTGCTGAATAATGCAGGTGTACCAGCTGTTGTGGAAAAGATATTTCATTTCTTGATGTTGTACAGTCCCAAAAGATATTAAATCAAAGTTAATTTTTTTAAACCTGAAAACATTTTTCAATTTTTTGGATTAAAAATCAATTTAAAGGTAAAAAACAATTGTTTAACATCATGTTAATGCAGTCTATTACATTCTAATTTTAATTATTTAAAGAATATAATATTTCTTTTTTCCCCTGTTATCCTACTAACATATTTTACCCTATTTCTAGTTCTCTAATGGGAAGCCTAGTTCATGTTGGGCTAAAATCTCTGCCATTTAGCCTGAATAGATCATTGTCAATGGGCCCAAGAATTCACCTTACTTAGCCCATATCTGTAGGACAATTTTGAAATAAACATTCCACGTGGCACAGTTGACTAATTTGATCGTTGGGATTAGGGCCTCCTCCGATCCAGCTAAAAACCCAAATCCATAGTTCGTATAATAAATTTCCCATTTGTTCGTTTCTCACCCGGCCTTTCCCTCTCTTTTTCCCTCAGAAATTTGTTTTTCGCTCTCTTTTTCTCTCATTCTAAAACAATGGCTATCGCTGAGACTAACTCTCAACAACAAGAGAAGGTTTAGGTTTTCTTTATCATTTTTCGATTGGTTTTCTTGAGAAACAGTTTCATTTTTGTTTTTGTTTTTCATCTGTAAAGAATCGAACAAAGCTTGATTTTTAGTCTCTTTCTTTTATAGAAGAGAAAGATTTGAGAAGGGTTTCGCCATATATTCTTTCAATTCCTAAATAGAGTTGATTTATAGGTAGAAGATGAAATATATGGGTAAACTTTCTATTATGTATCCTTTCTCTTATCTTTTCCTTTTCCTTATATGGTTATATATTGGGTCTTCATACAGTTGCCTAAAGATTTTACCGTTTCTCTTGGAAACTAAAGTAATATATTGAATTTACCTTTCCTTCTTCATCAGGTTTATGTCTTTGCAAAAGCTGATAATTTCAAGATTCTTCTTGAGCCTCTTCAAGACAATGCAAGAAAATTCATAACAAAGTATTTAGATTGACACTTCTTTACAGTCTGATATTTTGGTGCAAATAGCTTTTTACTTTCCTTTCTTCTTTTATGGTGTAGATAGTGTTTATTTATATTGACATCATTGATGAACCCTTTGGTGAGCTTTTCTTTTCTTTTTACATGGTAATGCTTTAACTACTAATGCATCTATTACTTAGAGTTTGACTGACTCTAAAATTGACACAATATATTTCTATTTCCTGATATGTAACAGTATTTAACTAATATGGTATTCTTAATTGGCCTTTACAGGAATTTTGTGTGGGGTTTCAGGATGGTTCTATCTCAACATACATTAGCGAGGGTCGAAATTTATGTTTTCTCTCATTTTTCTTACATAATGTTTGGCGGATATGATTTAAGCTCAACTGCTTTGTCATTGCTGTCTTCTCTTTGAAATTGTAACTTCTTTCAGAATCTGCAGCAGGATTTAGGCTACAATTTTTCCATGCATTGAATGGTGTAATTTTATATTCCTTTCATTTCTTTTGAAAGTTGAAATGTGAAAAAAATGTACGTGTTATCATTTGCTTCAAGTCGATGCAAGAAGTTCCTTTCTCTGCACATCCAGACGGTATCTTCTATCTGAGCGGCTGAAATGTAAATTTAATGTTTATTATATTTTTATCCGACTCCTAAAGAAATTTTGTATTATGAAATTTGCAGAATAATACAAGTGTACTAGCTGTTGCCGGAAAGATATTTGATGTCTTGGTGTTGAACAGTCCCAAGAACATTTTTCTCGAGGTATCATTTTTTGGGATCTTCCATGTTTTTTTACTGTATGCCAATAAAATGTGCAAACTAAATATTCCCATTGAAGCTGCGTCTTAAAAATGCAAGTATACTAGCTGTTATGGGAAAGATATTTGATGTCTTGGTGCTAAGCATTCCTAAGAATGTTATTTTTAGGGTATCATTTTTTTGAACCTTCCATGCATTTTTACTGTATTCAAATGACATGTGCAAGCTAAATGTTTCCATTGGAGTTGTATCTCATAATTTTTTTTTGGTATGTTAGGGTCTCATATACTTTATGATTCTTAGTTTGAGTGTCAATGGATGTGTAGACAAAGTTACAATGTCAGTTAATATTTTAGAGTTGATTTTAATAAATAAATTAAACATTGTCGTAGTCTTTGAAAAAAGAATATCCTGTGGAACTTTCTTTTCTGTATGCAATAAATGTAGAGATATTCTCTTGAATAGAGAAGAAGGTGATGAAGTACAGCAGGTACTTATGACCAGTCTCAGCCTCGATGCTTTCCTGGTGCATGTCATTTGTGCTGTGCCGAACATTTGAGGGTTGTTTGACTGAATGAATACACAACTTTGTACTTTTTGATTCATTCTCTATTCTTATAACGTCAATTTAACTTCTACCCACAAATGATTTTCTAGAGACAAGATATTTGTGTTGCTAGTACCAAAATAACATATATTCTTCGTAACAGAGCTTTTTATAAGAGAACATCCTGTGAAACTTCCTTTTCTGTATGCAATAAATATAAAGATATTCTCTTGAATAGAGAAGAAGGTGAGAAGTACAACATGTACTTATGATCAGTCTCAGCCTCAATGTTTTCCTGGTGCAGCTCATTTGTGTTGTGCCGAACATTCGGGACTTGTTTGACTGAATAAATACAATTTTGTACTTTCTAATTCATTCTCTATTCTTATAACACCAATTTAATTTCTATCCACAAATGATTGCTCCAAATGATTTACAAGGGACAAGAGATTTGTGTCGCTAGCACCAAAATAACACTTTTTCTTTGGAACGGAGCTTTTTAAAAGAGAATATCATGTGCAACTTTTTTTTGTATGCAATAAATATAGTGTTATTCTCTTGAGTAGAGAAGAAGGTGATGAAGTACAACATGTATTTACGACCGGTCTCAGCCTCGATGTTTTTCTGGTGCAGCCATTTGTGTTGTGCCGAACATTTTGGGTTGTTTGACTGAATGAATACAAAACTTTGTACTTTCTGATTCATTCTCTATTTTTGTAACGACAATTTAATTTCTACCCAAAAATAATTGGCTCTAAATGATTTTCAAAGGACAAGAGATTTTTTCTTTAAAATGGAGTTTTTTAAAAGAGAATTTCATATTTGGAGCTTTCTTTTTTATAAGCAATAAATATAGAGATATTCTCTTGAATAGAGAGGAAGGTGATGAAGTACAACAAGTATTTATGACCATTTTCAGCCTCGGTGTGTTTCCTGGTGCAGCCCATTTGTGTTGTGCCGGACATTCGGGGTTGTTTGATTGAATGAATACATAACTTTGTACTTTCTGATTCATTCTCTATGCTTATAACGCCAATTTAACTTCTACCCACAAATGATTGGGTCCAAATGATTTTCAAGGAGAGAGATTTGTGTCGTTAGCACCAAATAATAGCTCTAAATTGTTCTTGTCTGAAAATTTGATTTTAAATAACTCCTCATGATTTGCCTATTTTTTTTGTGCAGTGATGATCATTGTGTAAAAGAACTGTTTCATTGGATGTGTAGACAAAGCCACAATGGTGGTTAATATTTTAAAGTTGATTTTAATAATAAAAAATTAAACATCGTCGTAAGAATTTCATATCTGGAGCTTTCTTTTTTATAAGCAATAAATATAGAGATATTCTCTTGAATAGAGAGGAAGGTGATGAAGTACAGCAAGTATTTATGACCGGTTTCAGCATCGATGTTTTTCTGGTGCAGCCATTTGTGTTGTGCCGAACATTTTGGGTTGTTTGACTGAATGAATACAAAACTTTGTACTTTCTGATTCATGATTTTCAAGGGACAAGAGATTTGTGTTGCTAACAGTAACACCAAAATAACATGTTTTCTTCGAAATGGAGCGTTTTAAAAGAAAATATCATGTGCAGCTTTCTTTCTGTATGCAATAAATATAGAGATATTCTCTTGAATAGAGAAGAAGGTGATGAAGTACAACATGTACATTTGATTGGTCTCGACCTCGATGTTTTCCTGGTGCAGCCCATTTGTGCTGTGCTGAACATTCGAGGGTTGTTTGACTGAATGAATACACAACTTTGTACTCTCTGATTCATTCTCTGTTCTTATAACGTCAATTTAACTTCTACCCACATATAATTTTCTAGGGACAAGATATTTGTGTTGCTAGTACTAAAATAACACTTTTTTGGGAATAGAGCTTTTTAAAAGAGCATTTTAAAAGAGCTTTTTAAAAGACATTTGTGCTGTGCTGAACATTCGAGGGTTGTTTGACTGAATGAATACACAACTTTGTACTCTCTGATTCATTCTCTGTTCTTATAACGTCAATTTAACTTCTACCCACATATAATTTTCTAGGGACAAGATATTTGTGTTGCTAGTACTAAAATAACACGTTTTTTGGGAATAGAGCTTTTTAAAAGAGAACATCCTGTGGAACTTCCTTTTCTGTATGCAATAAATATAGAGATATTCTCCTGAATAGAGAAGAAGGTGAGAAGTACAACATGTACTTATAATTGGTCTCAGCCTCGATATTTTCCTGGTGCAGCCCATTTGTGTTGTGCCGAACATTCAAGGTTTGTTTGACTGAATGAATACAACTTTGTACTTTCTAATTCATTCTCTATTCTTATAACACCAATTTAACTTCTACCCACAAATGATTGCTCCAAATGATTTACAAGGGACAAAAGATTTCTGTTGCTAGCACCAAAATAACACTTTTTCTTTAGAACAGAGCTTTTTAAAAGAGAATATCATCTGCAACTTTTTTTGTTGTATGCAATAAATATAGAGTTATTCTCTTGAGTAGAGAACAAGGTGATGAAGTATAACATGTATTTATGACCGGTTTCAGCCTCGATGTTTTTCTGGTGCAGCCATTTGTGTTGTGCGGATTATTTTGGATTGTTTGACTGAATGAATACAAAACTTTATACTTTCTGATTCATGATTTTCAAGGGACAAGAGATTTGTGTTGCTAACAGTAACACCAAAATAACATGTTTTCTTTGAAATGGAGCGTTTTAAAAGAGAATATCATGTGCAGCTTTCTTTCTGTATGCAATAAATATAGAGATATTCTCTTGAATAGAGAAGAAGGTGATGAAGTACAGCATGTACATATGATCAGTCTCAGCCTCGATGTTTTCCTGGTGCAGCCCATTTGTGCTGTGCTGAACATTTTGAGGGTTGTTTGACTGAATGAATACACAACTTTGTACTTTCTGATTCATTCTCTATTTTTTATAACATCAATTTAACTTCTACCCACATATAATTTTCTAGGGACAAGATATTTGTGTTGCTAGTACCAAAATAACACGTTTTTTTGGGAATAGAGCTTTTTAAAAGAGAACATCCTGTGGAACTTCCTTTTCTGTATGCAATAAATATAGAGATATTCTCCTGAATAGAGAAGAAGGTGAGAAGTACAACATGTACTTATAATTGGTCTCAGCCTCGACGTTTTCCTGGTGCAGCCCATTTGTGTTGTGCCGAACATTCAAGGTTTGTTTGACTGAATGAATACAACTTTGTACTTTCTAATTCATTCTCTATTCTTATAACACCAATTTAACTTCAACCCACAAATGATTGCTCCAAATGATTTACAAGGGACAAAAGATTTCTGTTGCTAGCACCAAAATAACACTTTTTCTTTAGAACAGAGCTTTTTAAAAGAGAATATCATGTGCAACTTTTTTTGTATGCAATAAATATAGAGTTATTCTCTTGAGTAGAGAAGAAGGTGATGAAGTACATGTATTTATGATCGGTTTCAGCCTCGATGTTTTTCTGGTGCAGCCATTTGTGTTGTGCCGAACATTTTAGGTTGTTTGACTGAATGAATACAAAACTTTGTACTTCATGATTCATGATTTTCAAGGGACAAGAGATTTGTGTTGCTAACAGTAACACCAAATTAACATGTTTTCTTCGAAATGGAGCGTTTTAAAAGAGAATATCATGTGCAGCTTTCTTTCTGTATGCAATAAATATAGAGATATTCTCTTGAACAGAGAAGAAGGTGATGAAGTACAACATGTACATATGATCGGTCTCGGCCTTGATGTTTTCCTGGTGCAGCCCATTTGTGCTGTGCTGAACATTCGAGGGTTGTTTGACTGAATGAATACACAATTTTGTACTTTCTGATTCATTCTCTGTTCTTATAACGTCAATTTAACTTCTACCCACATATAATTTTCTAGGGACAAGATATTTGTGTTGCTAGTACCAAAATAACACGTTTTTTGGGAATAGAGCTTTTTAAAAGAGAACATCCTGTGGAACTTCCTTTTCTGTATGCAATAAATATAGAGATATTCTCCTGAATAGAGAAGAAGGTGAGAAGTACAACATGTACTTATAATTGGTCTCAGCCTCGATGTTTTCCTGGTGCAGCCCATTTGTGTTGTGCCGAATATTCAAGGTTTGTTTGACTGAATGAATACAACTTTGTACTTTCTAATTCATTCTCTATTCTTATAACACCAATTTAACTTCTACCCACATATGATTGCTCCAAATGATTTACAAGGGACAAAAGATTTCTGTTGCTAGCGCCAAAATAACACTTTTTCTTTAGAACAGAGCTTTTTAAAAGAGAATATCATGTGCAACTTTTTTTGTTGTATGCAATAAATATAGAGTTATTCTCTTGAGTAGAGAAGGTGATGAAGTACAACATGTATTTATGACCGGTTTCAGCCTCGATGTTTTTTTGGTGCAGCCATTTGTGTTGTGCCGATTATTTTGGGTTGTTTGACTGAATGAATACAAAACTTTGTAATTTCCGATTCATGATTTTCATGGGACAAGAGATTTGTGTTGCTAACAGTAACACCAAAATAACATGTTTTCTTTGAAATGGAGCGTTTTAAAAGAGAATATCATGTGCAGCTTTTTTTCTGTATGCAATAAATATAGAGATATTCTCTTGAATAGAGAAGAAGGTGATGAAGTACAGCATGTACATATGATCGGTCTCGGCCTCGATGTTTTCTTGGTGCAGCCCATTTGTGCTGTGCTGAACATTTTGAGGGTTGTTTGACTGAATGAATACACAACTTTGTACATTCTGATTCATTCTCTATTTTTTATAACATCAATTTGTATTTTAACACAAATGATTGGGTCCAAATAATTTTCAAGGAGAGAGATTTGTGTCGCTAGCACCGAATAATAGCTCTAAATTGTTCTTGTCTGAATATTTGATTTAAAGTAACTTCTCGTGCTTTGCCTATTTTTTTGTGCTGTGATGATCATTGTGTAAAAGAACTGTTTCATTGGATGTGTAGACAAAGCCACAATGGTGGTTAATATTTTAGAGTTGATTTTAATAATAAAAAAATTAAGCATCGTTGTAAGAATTTCATATCTGGAGATTTTTTTTCTATAAGCAATAAAACTAGAGATATTCTCTTGAATAGAGAGGAAGGTGATGAAGTACATCAAGTATTTATGACCATTCTCAGCCTCGGTGTGTTTCCTGGTGCAGCCCGTTTGTGCTGTGCTGAACATTCAGGGTTGTTTGATTGATCTAATACATAACTTTGTACTTTCTGATTCATTCTCTATTCTTATAACGCCAATTTATCTTCTACCCACAAGTGGTTGGCTCCAAATGATTTTTCAAGGGACAAGAGATTTGTGTCTCTAGCACCAAAATAACATTGTTTTCTTCGGAACAGAGCTTTTTAAAAGAGAATATCCCGTGGATCTTTCTTTTCTATATGCAATAAATATTAGAGATATTCTCTTGAATAGAGAAGAAGGTGATGAAGTAAAGTAGGTACTTATGACTGGTCTCAATCTCGATGTTTTCTTGGTGCAGCCCATTTGTGTTGTGCCGAACATTTGGGGGTTGTTTGACTGAACGAATACACAACTTTGTACTTTCTGATTCATTCTCTATTCTTACTATGCCAATTTAACACCTACCTACAAATGATTTTTCAAGGGGCAATAAATTTGTGTTGCTAGTTGCTAGCACCAAAATGACACGATTTCTTCGGAATAAAGCTTTTGAGAACTTGTCTAAAAGGTTATTTAGTTACAACTAACCTTTCTAAGAGTCTTTCTTGGTGAATTAGAACTGCCTTGCTATTACAGTTGAGCATGAGGTTCATTGTAGCTCATAGTGTTTAATAGTTTATGACGTACTTGAAAGTTGCAAGTACTATTTTCCTTGGCTCTCAATAATTGCATCTGTCTCGATACTAGAATTCCTGAAACTTGTAGCTGTAATTTGTTTGTTTCAGAATATTTTATTTAAAATAATCCCCCATTACTTTTCTTTTTTGTTGCTCTGTTGTTTAAAGGCAAATGAACTTGACAAATTATTGCACTAGCTTGAGAAGAAAAATTGTTGGCTTGATAAAGCAAGATCTACTTGATGGAAGTGAAGAAGATAAAGCCACAAAGGTGTTAATAATTTTAGATTTAATGTTATTATTATACTAAACATGGTCGTAGTTTTTCTAACAAAGAATATCTTATCTGAAACTTTCTTTTATGTAAGCAGTAAGTATAGAGAGATTCTCTTAAATAGAGATGGTGATAAAGTACAGGAAATACTTATGACGATCTCAGCCTTGATGTTTCCTTGGTGAAGTTGATTTGTTCTATGCGGAACATCCGAGGGGTTATTTGACTGGAGAAATATACACCTTTCTACTTTCTGTCTCATTCTATATTCCTATAACTCTAGTTTAACATCTCCCTGCTATTGATTATGACCAAATGGTTATCAAGGGATAGGAAATTTGTGTTCCTAGTTCCTACCACCAAAATAACATGATTTCCTTTGAATGTAGCTTGTGACCCGTAACAACTTTTTATACTTCTTGCCACACTTGAAAGTTGCAGGCAATGTTGTTCTTGACTCTCAACTCAAATTTCTGATAATCGTAGCTTTATTTTTTAACTGTCTAAATATTTTATTTTGAAATAATTTCTTGCTTTGCTTTTTTGGTTCTATGGTGATTATTGTGATAAATAACTTGACAAGTTATTGCCTTAGCATGAAAGGGAATAATTGTTGGCTTGATAAACCTAGATCTTTTTCGATGGATGTGTAGACAAAGCTACAATGGCGATTAGTAATTTTAGATTTGATGTTATTAAATAAACTAAACATGGTCGTAGTGTTTTTAACGAAAATTTTCTATCTTGAACATTTTTTAAGCTACAAATGTAGAGAGATTCTCTTAAATCGAGATGAAGGTGATGAAGTATAAAAGGTACTTATAAATTATGACCGGTCGCAGCCTTGATGTTTCATTTCTGTTTTCAGACGATAACTACATTTACAAACAATCTATTTTTCCTTAATCACTTTAATGCTAAGTGGGGCTGCAAATTCTAGGCTTTTAGATCTTTCAAATTCATGTTATTTAATCATCATGGTATTTTTGCAGGAATCTGATAATGAAGCATTTGTAAAGGCAGCAATGACTTAATGAAATCCAGTTTATTGAAACAAACAACGTTGAGGTTGCAAAAGTTCTCTACCCTGATATTAAAGTTACCAATTTCTTTGGGATTGTTAAAAGTGAATTCATAATCTGAAAATTTGTTTCTTGTGAATGGTTCATTAGTTATTTACTTTCTACTTTCATGTCTTCTTCTTTTTTTTGATCAAATACGCCATCTTCCTTTGAGTGGTTCATATGTGAATATGCAAATTATTTCGACTTTGAAATTAATGACTTCCTCTGCACTTGACATTTTTATTTTTTTTATATTTCAATGTCAGTCAACCAAAATTATTGACGAGATTAATAACATATTTGTCTGATTTTACATAAGGTACTTGTGAGACGGAGAACATTTGGACTACATCAAATTTCTATTGGTTACTAAATTGACTGAACTAAATTCTGTCAGAGTTTACTCCAGCCTTATCGAGCTTCAGGTTTCCATGCTTTTCGTCATTACCTTTGATTGTTTACTACGTTCATAGTTTCCATTTTCTTTTCCTTTCGGTATATAACTATTTCATATTTCTCTTTCCAAGTACAAACTTATTGAAAGCACAGTATAACAGTGTGAAGATATCAGTTGCAGATGGGAATTTATATGTAAAGTTCTTAAGTTTTCCACAGTGATTGAAATTTTATCTTATGGTGCAGATAATGTTTATTTATATCAACATCGTTGATAAAAACCTTGCAAAGCTCTTCTTGACCTTTTTTTTGGCCTGAGGAATCAAAGAACACTTTGATGAGCTTTTCTTTCTTTTACATGATACTGCTTTAACTACTAATGTATCTATTATTTAGAGTTTGATTGACTCTAAAATTGATGTAATTTATTTCTATTTGCCTGCTAGTTGACAACAAAGGCAAGTGGAAGTACTTGTTGCAGTCTAATCCAACCCTAATGTATCTTTATAGGTTTCACCTTTATGGAAATATCTATTCAGAAAACTAATATGGTGTTCTTAATTGGCCTTTACAGGACTTTTGCTTTGGGTTTCAGGATGTATCTCAACATACATTAGTGAGGGTCAAAATTTATGTTCTCTCATTTCTCTTACATAATGCTCGGTGGATATGATTTAGGCAAATATGCTTTTTCATTGTTGTCTTCTGTTTGAAACTGTAACTTCTTTCAGAATCTGCACTTGTTTTTTGAATTCTTTTTTCATTAATTTGAATTCAGTATCTCGTAGCATTATTCCTACATTTTTTTCCATCCGTTGAATGGTGTTCTACTATATTCCTGTCATTTTTTTGAAAGTTGAAGAAATGAGAAAAAAAAAGAATGTAAGTGTCATCATTTGCATCACGTGGATGCAAGAAGTTCATTTCTTTGCACTTTCAAAAGATATCTTCTATCAGATAGAAATTGTCTGCCCCTTTATCATGCCCCCTTCTTATGTCCCCACTTTAAAATAGTAGGTTTAGGGTTTAGAGTTTAAGGTTTAAGGTTAGGGGTTGTGGTTAGGGTTTAGGGAATTAGGGCTATGATGTATTTTTAGGGTGTAGGGTTTAGGGTTTAGGATGTGGAAATTAGGATTAGGGTTTAGAATTTAATTTTAAGAAATTTTTAGTGTGGGGCATAGAAGAGGGCATGATTAGTGGGCAGAGGATTTTTACCCATCTTCTATCTGAGTGGTTGAAATGTGAATTTAATGTTTATTATATTTTTATCTGACTCCTAACAAATTTTTATTATGATATTTGCAAAATAGTGTAAGTGTACCGGCTGTCGTGGGAAAGACATTTCATGTCTTAGTGTAGTTCTATATTCCTGTCATTTCTTTTGAAAGTTGAAGAAATGAGAAAAACATGTAAGTGTCATTATTTGCATCACGTTGATGCAAGAAGTTCTTTTATATGCACTTCCAAAAGATATCTCATACCTGAGCGGCTGAAATGTAAATTTAATGTTTATTATATTTTTATCCGACTCTAATCAAAATTTTGCATTATGAAATTTATAGAATAATGCAAGTGTACCAGCTGTTGTTGGAAAGATATTTCATGTTTTGGTGTTGAACAATCCCAAGAATGTTCTTTTCGAGGTATCAGTTTTTTTGGACCTTTCATGCTTTTTTATTGTATTCCAACAAGATGTGCAAGCTAAATATTCCCATTGGAGTTGCATCTGAAAAATGAAAAATACAGGATAACTGGATTCACTGTACACATTGCATCCATGCCCCTTTGTCTTATATAATTTGATACACGATAAGATTGATGGTAGTAATTTGCAGTATTTTAACTATGTCATCTGCTATATATTCATTTAAATCAAGAGTCGAGAAGTTTGTTGTTATATAAATTTAACTCTAAAAAGGTCTTATTCCATTGTTACAAAACAGGTATATACACCACAGTTCATCATTATGAGACTACAAGCAAGCAGGCTGAAAAATTACCTAAGCATTTTAAAGGTTTGGACAATCTAGTTTATGCAGAGATTGATGCTTCTGCTAATGAATATCTAAAACTTCAGGTATGTTTTTTAAAGCAATCAGTCAGCTTTCTACACATTAATACTGAATTTCCTTTTGACTTTCCTTCAAAAGATAACTTGATTGATGCACGAGAGTCAATTACCAAGTTCGTCATTCGTCTTCTGCATACTCTTTTACCGACCATTACTTGTGGTGCTTGACCAAACTTAAATTCCTAAAAGATACATGTGTTTTTAAGTAAACATACTTCATGCTTTTCTGATAAAATTGATTTTTTCTGGGTATGTTAGGTCTCATATACTTCATGATTCTTAGTTTGAGTGTCAATGGATGTGTGGACAAAGCCACAATGACGGTTAATATTTTAGAGTTGATTTTAATGAATGAATTAAACATCGTTGTAGTCTTTTTAAAACATAATATCTTTTGTGGAACTTTTTTTCTGTATGTAATAAATAGCAATATTCACTTGAATAGAGAAAAAGGTGATGAAGTACAGCAAGTACTTATGACCGGTCTCACCCTCTGATGTTTTTCTGGTGCAGCCCATTTGTGTTGTGCCAAAATTCGAGGGGTTGTTTGACTGAATGAATACACAAATTTGTACTTTCTGATTCATTATCTATTCTTATAAGGTCAATTTGACTTCTACCCACAAAGGATTGGCTCCAAATGATTTTTTAAGAGACAAGAAATTTGTGTGGCTAGCACCAAAATAACATGTTTTCTCCGGAATGGAGCTTTTGAGAACCTGTATCAAAGGTTAATAATTATAGACTTGGTGCTATTAATTAAACTAAACATGGTCGTAGTTTTTTTAATAGAGAATTTTTTATCTATAACTTTTTTTTGTAACAATAAATATAGAGAGATTCTCTTGAACGGAGATGAGGTGATAAAGTACAGGAGGTGCTTATGACGTCTCACCCTCGATGTTTCCTTAGTGCAGCCTATTTGTGCTGTATTGAACATCCGAGTGGTTGTTTGACTGAATGAATATACAACTTTTTATTTTTTGATTCGTTCTCTATTCTTGTAACTCCAATTTAACATCTCCCTACAAACTAACTTTCCAATTGATGCTTTCTGAAACTTGTAGCACTAATTTGTTTGTCTGGATATTTGATTTAAAATAATTTTCTCACTTTTTTTGTTGTTGTTCTGTTGATTTGTAAAAGAACTTGACAAATTATTGCTCTAGCTCGAGAAGGAAAACTGGTGGCTTGATAAAAAAGCAAGATCTATTTCGATGGATGTGAAGACAAAACCACCAAGGTGGTTAATAATTTTAGATTTGATGTTATTAATTAAACTAAATATATGGTCCCTGTCTTTTTAACTGAGAATATCCTATCTGCAATTTCCTTTTCTGTAAGCAATAATTATAAAGAGATTCTCTTGTATCGGGAGGTAATTATGTGACCGGTCTCAGCCTCAATGTTTTCTTGGTGCAGCCATGCTGTGCCGAACATCTGAGCGGTTATTTGACTGGAGAAATATACAACTTCATATTTTCTAATTTATTCTCTATTTTTATAACTTCAATTTAACACCTCCCTACAAATGATTATCACGGGACAGGAAATTTGTGTTCCTAGAACCAAAATAACATGATTTCTTTGAAATGGAGCTTTGGACATGTATCAAGTGCTTTATAGTTCATGTCATACTTGAAAGTTGCAAGTAATGTTGTTCTTGGCTCTCAATAACTGCTTGTCTTGATGCTCAATTTTCTGATACTTGTAGCTCTAATTTGTTCTATGTTTCAACCACTCTAATTGGTACCCTTCCCTACGATCTTTGGAGGGCATCACTTAGGGGGATAGAGCAGGAAGAAGATTCAAACCCCGGTTTATCTCATGACTTACCAACCACTGGAGATCATAATACTTAATGTTCAATTTTCAATCTTCAAAGTTCCGGTCCTCATATAATTCTAGTACGTGTGCCTCTTTTTTACCAACATGCTAGCAATGAAGAATCAAATGCTGAAGTACAAGATGGAGCTTTTGTCACCCTAAGAGAGATGCAAGAGGGGACTCTCAGGTTTGAACATCACCCCTTATTCCCAGAAATTATCTCATGTCCAACTTGTTTTGGAATTATCGGGTGCTAGGCACCTAAATTTATTACTACTGCTTGAGATCTGGTCAACCATCATGCATCAGATATCTTCATTATCACTAAAATTAAGGCCAGAAATGAAGATGTCTGACATTATCGATTGACTTTTTTTTGAAGTATGAAAGGATACTGCCATTCAGGGTCAATGAGGTAGAATATGGATGCTATGGAACTCCTTCAATGTTAACTTTGTTAACCTCTGCGACACAGAACAAGAAATCGATGTCTCTGTCAAGGTACTTCAAATTATTCTTTGGTTATTTTCTGCCATCTATGCCAATTGTTGTTTACAGGAATGCAGGATCCCTTAGGACAATCTTAAATATATTGCAAATACTTACCAGCTTCTTGGGCTATTGGTAGGTGACTGTGTCTCAATTCATGTTCTTGGATTGATCTCGGCTTCTCGGGTCCACGCTTTACTTGGACTAAGCTCCGGGACACTATTTTATTCATCAAAGAATCAATCTTGCCCTAGAAAACCCTAGTTGATGCAATCTATACTCTCAAGCTCAAGTCATGCACTTGACCTCAACCCACTCCGACCACTGCCATTAAATCTCAACCTTCGGGAAACAAGCCATTTAGTTTCTAGCCTACTTGGCTTAATCACCCTGATTTTACGAATGTGGTTCACTCAAGTTAGAATTCCTCTATTGACAATCTTACCCAGTAGCCATTTGGTTTTCGCTCAGAGCCTCGAAAATGTTGAGGCTGCTCTGATCTTACCCAGACCATCTCTAAACTTTCTTTAGACCTCACTCTTCCGAACATGATGGTTTAGGCAGTGTTTTTCACAGGGGAAAAAAAGTTGGCTTGTCTGTCTTTTAAGGATCCAAACAAAGCTTGCAATTTAACCAAATAATTTTCCCATTTCCCTTCTAAGCCTCACAAATGAGTACAAATCTATTCTTTATGAGAACTCCTTTGGGCCATGAAATCTCTAAGCAAACTGGATCGTAGAAGGAGAACTAAACACAAGTACACAACCTTCTCCACCCTTACCCTTTGTGACTCGGTTGGAAATTCCTTTACTGATGCCAAAGTCGTTAGCAAAATGATAAATGAGACGACCACTTTCAAGGTCTTTCACCAATGAAAGATCCTCGGTTCATGAAACTCGTATTGTAATAAGTATCAAACCCTAATAGTAAGCAGAAACAATAAGGCCGTTCATTCTCTCAAAGCCAAACAAGGTAAACATGGCTTTATGGGGTATCAAAATGGATCTTGAAAAAGCATTCGATCACACAGTTGGGTTTTACAAGAAGGGTTCTCATCTTCTTTAACTTTCCCACCGAATGAATCAATCTCATTATGAGCTGTGTATCCACTTCTTCCATGTATGTCCTTAGAATCTACCTAGAACATTGATGTTAACAAAATTTCTCGAAACTCATTCGGAAGATTCCGCTTCTTCCGAATCTAAGTTTCTTTCTCTGGGAAATCCTGCAACCGATTCTTCTTACTCGTTCCTTTCTTGCACAATGTGGAATTGCCTTTGTATTTGGTTTTCATTTATATTCTTAGTCACATTTGGTTGATGAGGAAATAATCTTTGGAAGTGCTTTACCCTCTGCTAACTTGGTCTCCATTGCTTCAAAGGCAGGCATCGAGTTCCTTGCATTAGCCGGCAAAGAAACTAAAAGATCTTTCCCTTCTAGTATTCGGGCCAGCTGGCCCTGGTTTAATCAGCAAAAACTCTCTTGGGGACTGGCTTGGCTCGTATAGATTCATTGGCTGAAGTTCGAATTTGGTGGCTGAAACATGGGTCATTCCTCATGGTTTACATTTTGCTATACAGTCCTGCATTATTCTATCTGGTTACTTAGCCTGCTATTCGTTATTGTCATCAACTTCTTGCACAAATATTAACATCCATGAGTTCGGCTAAATAAGCAGTAGCAGCAACATCTAAACAAGAAACAGTGAAGACAGGGAATACATTTTAAGCTTGATGGAGAATTTTACACAAAACCCTCAACCAGAATCGGTTTTTCCTTTTCCCTCTCAAGTTTCATCATCTAAACAATCCTTCCCATCCATGGCCTCTCCGCCATAATGTAATTAATACATTAATGTCGTGAATTGATGTGCTTCCTGTTATTGTATTTATTACATTATGGCGAAAAGGGTTTTCTGCAAGATGCTTTTAGATTATTTTGTGAACTAACGATATTTTCTAGAAGTCACTGAAAAGTGTAGTGTAGGTTACTTCTGGAAGCCGTCGGGAAGTGTCAGCCACTTTAGACAAAGAGTCGAACCAAAAATACAGTTGCATTTCCTGACATCATTATCCGGGTAAAATACCCGGATGAAAATTCTCTACCCTTTTCGGTGTCTCTACATATATCTCACGCTCAAAATTAATTTTAGGTTTAGGGTTTTAGCTTAGGAGTTGTGATTAGGGTTTAGAAAATTTAGTATATGGTATATTTTTTAGGATTTAGATTTTAGGGTTAAGGCTTAGAATTTAATTTTGTAGTATTTTTTAGCGTTGGGCATATGCAGGGGCATCGAAAAGTGACAACACGAATTTTACCCAAATACCTATGGTGAAAGTGTTTAGTATTTATAAAACAATGTGAACTTTTCTTCTTTCAGCAGCTTTTTAAAGGATAGACATGCAGGCTGCAGCTGGTAATGACTTTACCAAATCTTGCACGCTGAACCCCAAAAATTAAGTACCTTCATCAAAAAGACGAAGACAGACAAATTGAAGGGGAAATGCAACTGACTAATGCCATGACCATGCAATTCCGTTCGTTGGCTTTCAGAAATGGAAAGGCAATCAGCTAACAATCAGAATCAGCTGCTTAAAACAGGCTTTCAATCAAACAATTTATTAATAAAATATATAAGATGTCATCAGGAGGGGTCTTATGGATAATTACCTCCTCAGCTAAGCAATTTAAGTCATTAGGCGTTATCTTAAGTGGCCTTGGCCTTGCACTTTTCAATGCATTGGGGAAGCTCCTCATAGGCTTGCCTGGACTGGGAAGCAAGCTTTTCCATTGCCATGAACATCTGTTTTAGACCATATTGTAAACTAGCAGAAGCATCCCTAGTATTACTGCCATCTGTGGTACTAGTATCTCTTGTTGGGACAATGTCACGTTCCTCGCTTGCCCACAGTGTCATCTTTTTCACTCGAGCTTGCATATTTTGCTCCTGTTTTTCCAAATCTTTTAGTCTTCTTTCCGTATCCTTATCGGCAATAATCCTTTGCCGCAGAGTCGAATTATGGTGTTCCAGCATTTGGTTTATGGTCTTCCAAAATCCATGCATAGCTTCAGCCGCCTCTTTCTCCAACACTCTATCCATGACTTCCGACCACTGGTTGAGGATCAGAAACACTGGGGGTACTCCGCATCCACTAGAAGAGAAAGATGAAACACCCTCCACTGCTATTTCCTCGGGTTCATATAGGAGACATCTATGTAGCCAACCATTCAATGCTTTGACAAAGCCCCTCTGAGCTTCAATCCAACTAGAGAAGCTAAGAATCCAGTTTTGAAGCTCAAGCTTTAGTTTCATTGTTACTTCGAGGTGAGCGTCGTTGAGATTTTCATTCAGAGTAATGAAATCCAAACATTTTGCTTCCATAACCTTTTGGTACTGACAGCTATGGCATTCTAGCATTACGTTCCACATTCCAAACAATCTAAAACAAGATAATTGCAGTCAGCCACCTTTCCAACTTCAGAAAAGCAAGCAATTTATTGCCATTTCTTATCACAAGAATGTTCTCCCAAAATACTAACCAGAACCCGCAGTATCTACTGTGAATGTCTAATCTAGCAGAGCCTTTGGAACTATTGCGGGTTCAAATCCTCTTATTAGTATGAGAATTCGGCTATTATGATAAATGAATCAGTTAACAATATATCCAGGGGAAATCGGCTAGTTGCAAAAGCCTCCTGATGCAAATGCAAGTCAATCCAGACCTAATTGTTTTCTTGCAAAATGCAAAACAGAGTAATTTACTAATTTTACTAGAGTTACAATTTACCTGTGAATCAGTTCATTGATCTGTGGCCACAACTCTTCATCCATCAGCTTATTTATGGTAACTGCTATGTTGTCAATTACTTGAACTGCAACTCTCATTTTAGTAGATAAGGCCCTAATCGATGCCCGCGTGGAGTCAACTCGGTGAGCATCAGCACCCTTCTGATCCATGCTTTTCATCTGGGTATGCTTCTTTGAATGAATTATACGCAGCTTTTCCTCAGCCTTCAAAATATACAAGTAAATAAGGCTTTTTCCTGAAGGTAAGTTTTTGTCCAAATATATAGCGGCCGATTTGGTTGAAAACAGATCAATTTCATAGATTACATGAAAAGAGATCAATTCTGCCTACAAAGTTGACCTTTTTAAAGTATAAAACAAGCTTATAAACTCTGATTAAGTATTTACCAAGTCATTCATCTTTTCAAAACACAAACATGAACTAAAAGGGAAAGGAAAAGGTGAAAAGAAAGTAAAATCCAAAAGCATCTTGATTTTTGAACCATACCTTGACTTCATCATAGAGCTTCTTCTCCCACATACACAGTTTCCTCAGAGTAGAAGAAAGATTCTGTGAACTCAAAATCTCAGCATTATCCATAGAACCAGTCTTCTCTTTTGACAGTAAGGACTCTGTTTCCGATGAATTTGAAGTAACCATATGAAATATCTTCGCAGGACCTAAATGAACAATTGAATTGAAGAAACCATAAAAACCATGGAATTGAAATTCCAAACCCGCAATCAGTTAAGAGAATGTTAAAAACTATACCTTGATAAACAGACTTTTTGTGATGATAGCGAAATTTTCCAGTGTCGAGCATATCCAAAACTTCATTTCCGGATTCCGAAGCTTTCTCAAACTGGACCTGTAATTCTTTGATTACATCGGAGACAATTTGTTTACCGCTTTGATTTTTGGGTTCATCTATGCCAGCCTTCTTTTGAACCGTGTCAACCTCTGCATCACCGTTCTTTACTGGAATAGCTTCTCGGCTCGGATTTTCTCGTTTTTCTTTGGTATAATCTGTAGTAGATTTCTCATCTCCATGAATTTGCTTTAATAAATGTGCTTCAAGATGATCATCTGCCCCTTCCCCCTTCACTGGTTTGCTCGAAAAATAAGGCAACTCGTACCTCTCGTAAATTTGATCAAAAAAGTTCAAGTAATCCCAAGCCGCGCTCCTCGGAGCCGGAGGTGGAGGTGTTTTCCAGCCCGAGCCACTGATTTCTCTGCTTTGGTTCGTATTAGCGTCATGATTAGACAAAGGATATGATGTTAAGAATCCCTGATTAAGGTACTTTAGATGGATTTCGTTAATATATTTACTAAAACCTTCGCCTGAATCTTCGTCTTCCGAATCAGTATCGAATTGAATGTGCGAATCTGAGTTTGAACTCGAAAAAGAATGGTCAGGCGAGGACAGCGGCGAACGTAGAATCGGCGGCTTCTCGGTGGAGACGGCGGAGTCGTCACCGGACGTAGATTTGAGACATTGATCGAAGAAATGGTGGAGAGCTGGGCCCAGAGTCTTGAGCGACTGCATGTATGCCACGTGTGCATCGGCAAGGGCGTAGCTTTGCTGGAGAGCGTCCCGGAGGAAGTCACAGCGGTCGCGGCACAAACAGACCGCCGGTAGCTGGTCGAGTTTCGAGGTTACGCAGCCCATGAAAACCGATCACTTGAACCCAACAGAAAGATGAAGGTACTCGAGGTCCCAGTTGTTTGTAATAAAGTCTGTCTTTAAGTAACGGCAACGGCTCCTGGGAAGCAGAAATTGAAAACGGAGATTAATGGAGGCTGAGGCTGCCGTTACCGATTGTTCTCCAATTTTGTGGCGCATTTAAGATGCATACAAAATGGAGAAAAGGACTGGGAACCCGGTCAACTGGGTTTTTATACAAATCGAAAGTGTGGGGGTGGCGGGATAGGCATAACGTCTCTTTGATATTTTCCCATTCTTGCACCGGTGGTCCTGCGGCTTTCAAATTTTGCAGTTTTGCACTACTCTTTCTTGCTTTTTTCACCCTATCATATTACTTGTATTAGTACTTTGGTCGGAATACTTAACCTTTTTACATGTTTTAAAATTTAATCTTATATTTTATGAAAAATACATTTAAGATTGCTGATTTTTTTACTTTATTTAATACATATTTTTTTTTTGCCCTTCCAGTTTTTAAGGCTTCGCTCTAACTAATTCGAATGACCCGCATTGCACATCTGTCTTTGGTGGGTGAGTCTCCCAGTGAATTTTTTTTTTTGAGGATGGCCTTTACTTGTTCATCGTGTGTTTCTTATGATTTTGTCCTTATATCTTTTATATATGAACATCCTTCTCCGACCCTAGAGCTCTCTGAAAGATTTAACGATGATCAACGACAAGTGTGATCGTCCTTGGTATTTGAATGTCTTGTTCTACCTTTGTCTTCTCCTGTTTTCTTTCCTTGCGATCGTGATTTATTCGTGGTTTTTTAGATTGTTCGTTTTTTTCAGTTGTTGTATGGTCACCAGGGAGCCATCTTTACGGTTGTTTATCGTTTCAGTTTGTATTTGTTGTTTCTGCTGGCTTGTCCAGTTTATTTTTTTTAAGCTTTAGGGTTCGATTTTATTTTAGGTTGTTGAACCCTCTAAACCTCAATTCTTTGTATTTCCTTTTATTTGGTTAATTGAATTTCCTTGCCTTAAAGGAAAAGGAGTCCTCACCAATAAATGCCTCGTAAATAGATCACTAAATGGTATACATTATACATAAGATTAATATATGATACACTGTCAGTGTAGAAAAAAGTTTATACAAGTATATTTATTTTGAAGTCTGAATCTAAAATCTAAATTTGCAACCTTAAAACCCTAAAAATCTAACCACAACCCCTAAACTTTAAGTTTTAACCATAAAATCTAAATTCTAAATCATACAACCTAAATCCCTAACCTCTAAATCTTAAATTAAAACTTTAAACCCCTAAATAACTTTACTTATGGAAACTTTATTTTCCACTAGCAGTATGAAATAATAATATCCACGTATATAGAGAGAGAAATATAACCAATTGCATTATCTATATCTTATATTTCAAAAACAAAAAATTATGAAGACATTTTTAAACTTTTGAAACAAAAAGAGTTTGCCAATAATTCATTTTCACGATTTGGGTAAATTCTCTTGACCTGCCTTGGGGAATGATTCTGGTGTATACATAAACTAATGAAAAGAGAGCTTTCAGTGAAGCCCATGCCCATCATCGGGATTTACACCAGCTGCTAACTCCAGTGGATGTAGAACTACGCCTCAACAAAATCCTTGTCTCATCAGATGGTTAGTTTTAGGAAACAACACCAAAAATACAGGCTAAAAAAATATGTACCGAATTTTATTACAAAAAAATTGTAAGAAATTTTGTAAATATACTAAATTTTTTACAAAAATGGTAAGAAATTATGTACATACCTTAAATTTCACGATTTTTTGTTAGAATTTTGTATATGTACGAAATTCTTACAAAAATAGTAAAAAAATTATGTACATACCGAATTTCTTACAATTTTATAAGAATTTCGGTATATTTACAAAATTTCTTACAATTTTTATAATAAATTCGGTACATACCGTTCTTTAACTTCCCAACTCTTTCTTCTCTATTCTTTTATTTATTAAAAGTGGGGAAATGGGTGGAGCCGTGGAGGGCATGGCCCTCATTTTCACCCCCAAGCTTTTGCACATGACCCTAATTCGTACGAAACCCTATATTTTCTGTTAGTGCCCTTATATATGTATATTTAACTTCTTTTAACGTGTCGTTGCAAGCCATCACATGACTGTAGATGTAGGGCTAACCTCTGCATTAGGGCAGGACAAGGTCCCATCCCCCAAACCCTTGCACTTATCTGACTATTAGTAGGCAACAATTGCAGGTGCCATTCATTTTCAGAACCTATGTGCACAAATCAGGGGAACCAAAACTGCTTTTGTCCCTCATAAATATAAGTTTCTTGTACTGCTGTAAAGGGGTCACTTCCCAGCAATTCCTACTTTTCCCCTTTTTTATTAAAAAAATGGTATCATAATTTGTCTCATTCTGGAAATTAATTATTTACAATAATTGGAAATTGTAATCATAGCGACAAATGAAATTAAAAGATTATTTTGTTCGATGCAAACTCAAAGTGGAAATATGCTAATGTAATGTTCCTTAAGCTTGGAAAATGGAAATAAGGGGCAGCAAGGTTAGAGCCTCACAATCACAGGGAACTATTTTGAATTTACAGTGATGTCAATGTGCATGGGAGCTGAGCTGGCTGTCCCACTTGATGCATACTATGTACTATGTTAGGTGCATTATTTAGCGGTCCTTTTCCTTTTTAATTCGTTTTTTCGTCTTTATACTGTGTGTGGTCTAAAAAGAATTAAAGCACTTCAATTATTTTCACTTTTATTAGTTTCAGCTTAGAAATGGTTCTTGCCTTAAACGGCTTTAAACCCATTTCAGGAAATTTGGTGTCACGGTTCCAACTTCCAAGAGTGACAATTTTTTAAATACAGTAAACATTTGCTTGCAATGGTAAGATAATTGTATTTTTAATGAGAATACTCAAATTCAAATATCGGATATGATGTTAATTAAAGGAGCAATCGTGAACCTTGAACCTAAATAATAAAACAAATATAAAAAAAAAAACTTTTGAATTTGATACTTGAAGTAAATTGGGGCTTGAACCAGACCAAAGGATAGATTGGGCGAGGAAGGTCCACCTTCTTGGGTCACGAAGTGAAGTTTATATGAATTTTAAGTAAAATAGGTTCAGACACGGTCCATTTTCCCTTTTATTATTTACCCATTTCCCGTCTAATAATTCATCTCTCTTTCGTCAATGAAAACAAAACTGTTTTATTGATGCGAAAAGCCACACAACATTAGAAAGGAAGCTATACCATATTGATCAAACGGGGTGAAAGCGAGACACCGGCAACAAAATTTAGGAAAACAAAGGTAATTTGTTACGAGAACGTGTATTATGATTTTCCCTTAAAATGTAAGATTTTTAAATATTGATGGACGATAATGTAAAGTCACATCATAAATCTTAAACAACAACCGTCTATTATTTAAGATACTTCTATAGCCTCTGTATTGTATAACATGATGCAGCAAGAATGGGACGTAAAACCCCCCACCATATCTTGCACAAGACGAACAATTCAGTCGGGAATCAGGTTAGTGAAGAAGTGTTCGAAAAACTTCTGAATTTAATAGCTGAATTGATTCGCCAAGAAACTTTAGATAACGTTGGATTAATCTTCTTCTATTGTTATATATTGACTAAATAATATATTTTTTTGAACAAGTTTTACTTAGGGGGAGGAGGACAGAAAATTTTGCTGTTACTAAATCTTAAAAATTACAACTTAAAGAAACGGAAAGATGTCAACCGAAAACTTTAACCACATGCTCTAAAGATTATTGACAATAAATTACTTTTCTCTTATTGGTGATTAAACAAGAACTTCACATAAAACTTCCAAAGTTGATTTCAAATAGGAGAAAGAAAAACAAAGAGCAATCTAGGGCAAATCCAGAAATTAAAGAATAGGCATAAAATAATTTATTTTCTAAATGTTTATTTCAATTTTTCTTACGTACTAACCTAAATTTTATTTTTAAAAAATAAAACTAAATAAGACTTGTTTTTCTCAAAAATGGGCATACATGTACTCTCTATTGATATATCATACATATGCGACTGGAGCGGATAGAAATTATCTGCCCTTTTTCGGTACTTTTATTTATGCCTTACGTTTAAAATTAGATTTAGGGTTTAAGGTTTAGAATTTTAGGTTGGAGTTTATGGTTAGAGTTTAGAGAATTTAAGGTATGATATATTTTTAGAGCATAGGGTGTAGAGTTTAGGATTTAGAATTTAGAGTTAAGGCTTATAATTTAATTTTTGTAATATTTTTTAGTGTTGAGGCATAAATAAAAGCACCGAAAAAGCACAAATTTTTTTTATCCGACTAGAACAATCAATCTCTCTCCAATGAAAAATCGATTTCAAATAAAATTTTTTCTAAACACAAATTTCAACGACAAATTCATTAATTTTTTCAGTCGATTAATCATATTTACAGAGGATGAGGGAAGTAAGTGAAAATCATAAATATTACGGTTCCGCAAAATAAACTATAATTGTTAATCATAAATTTAATTTTTGTAATATTTTTTTAGTGTTGAGGCATAAATAAAAGCACCGAAAAAGTACAAAAAATTTTTATCCGACTAGAACAATCAATCTCTCTCCAATGAAAAATCGATTTCAAATAATTTTTTTTCTAAACACAAATTTCAACGACAAATTCATTAATTTTTTGAGTCGATTAATCATATTGACAGGGGATGGGGGAAGTAAGTGAAAATCATAAATATTATGGTTCCGCAAAATAAACTATAACTGTTAATCAGTATAATAGTTAAATTTTATCGGTTAATTAATTTATCGTTAAAGTTGAATAATTTTAGTTAATTAATCGTTAAAATATGATTAATAGTTAACTGTTATAAAATTATTTAGACATGAAATAAAATTTGTGACTAGAATTTCTCTATTTAAATACTTTTTCTGAAAATTTTAATATAATATCTATCGTAAAAATAATTTTATTATTTTCAAAAGAATTAATGAACATGTGAAAAAAAATTGTAATAGGTTACAAGTTAACTTGTAATTGAACCGTTAAATAGCAGTTAATCACTATAACAATTAACCGTTTTTTAATGGTTAGGTTACAGTTTGATAACCATTATAATGGTTAACCATCTATTTATGTTAAATGGTACAGTTAACCTATCATGAACACCCCTAATAAATATTGATCTACAGGAGATGAGCAAAACTCGACTCGACTCGAAAAAATTTCAAATAAATTTTGTGTTGTAAAGTGGAAATTCGAATAAGTCAAAATTTTTAATAATTAGTGGATTGCTTTTTAAGTTGGAGTTGAGTCCCTCCGTTTTTTCTTATATGAATACTTATATAAAAATATGAAGAAATATATGCTACATGTGAAAAATATGAAGAAATATATATGCATATCTTATATGATTAGAGAAAGTGTTTAAATTGAAATCAAATTGTACTATATAACATGATAAATAATTACAATTAAATTTGTATAGGAACTCAAAAACTTGACTCGACTCAAACTCAACTCGAATTTCATAAACTCGACTCAAGTAGAAAAAAATTCAAATAAAACTTCAGTTATAAAATATGACGCATCAACTTGAATAACTTAAATTTTTTTTACTCGGCTCCACTCGATCGAAGGCCGACTTCTACTACTCTCATTCAATGAGTTTTTCAGTATTAGGATGCTTATGGTTTTCCCCCCTCAGTGAACTGAGACCAACTAACTAAAGGACCACCAATGTCCAATTAAGTCTTGGCAATTTATGATCTTCATACTTTGCTTTTAACGGGGAAGCTAAGTTCTGAGTTCTGACCAGAAATCCGCTGTCAGTGGTGGTGTAAAATCTAAAATTTCTCAGGCAAGTTGTAGGGAACAAAAGCAGCTCCAATTATTTGCACAATTACATATACATTTATCATCTCTTTTTTCCTTTACAATTCAACATTATATTGAGCAAAAGGAATGAATAATTCGCAGTAAATTAAACTAGAATGAATAGTACTTTTAATTATTAGCACGATACCTCTTTGTTTTTTTCGTTAACATGAAACACCTGATCGATTTCAAACATTGTCTGATAAACCATGTGCTGTTTTTTTCCTTTAATTTGTTGTCATAAGTATTCTTCCTCTCTTTCTTACCTCTTTTTTGTTTTTATACATATATTTTTTTACTATTTTCTTTTAACTGTCATAAGACAAAAAGAGATTGAACTGTCAAGTCGTATGTTTCAGTACCAGCCACGTGCAACCCAAAAGCTTTTTGTTTGTTTACTAATGGCTAACGACTAACGAACAAGGCATGTAATTAGACTAATTTAGCTTTTGATTCACTCGACAATGAATTTGAATATATAAAACATATGTATTCAGATGAACATGTGATTGATTATAGAAATTATATGACTTGATATTAATTATATATATTATTTTGATTCATTTTGGTAAAATAATTATTTAACTTAAATAAAAATCACTTATTATTTTATAATTATTGATACTTGACTTGTTAATCGATTAATTCAGATAATATAATACAAAGATAAACTTATAGCAGGATTTGAGTGTGTGATATCTCTATTTTTTTACTAAAAAGATTTTTACCTATTTGAATTTTCAATTTATTTAAATTTTATTTCTAATTTTGATTTATGTATATGTCTTTGTCGAAAAATTATTAGATGAGTCTGGCTACCTACGTCAATCCATGGTCCCATTTAATAGCATTTTTCCATGTCATATTTTAAGGTGAATCTTCACATCTTTCCTACATGTAACTAAAGAGTTGGTAATTAATGAAAAGTTACACTTTGGTCGATAATATTATATGGACCATGGATGCCGGGCTGAGTCAGATACATCTAATAATTTTTCGTATTTATTATTTATCTTAACAACATAATTATTTAAAATTAAAAAAAAAAATTGCGGTAGAAACTAGAAAATCGTCCTACTACCATCGACTTTGGCATAGAGCAAATGTCGGCCAGATCTCACAAGTCATAACTCATAACCATGAATGAAGCTAAACCCAGATTATAATGCCTTAGTCTCTTTAGAAAACTGCTATCTCTCAAATATTTAATTTTGCCAACACGACTAAATAAGTTAGATCTTTCTAAGACCAAAATTTTACAAAATATGACGACTGTACACAGTACACCATTAAAATCCAAAACCTTGGAGAAGCAAAAAAACAGCACTACAAGTTTACATGAATAAAAAAGGTAAATTACATCTCTTTTTCTGTTGGTGAGACGATAATCTTGTCAATACCTTTCTAGTTTTCTTTCTACCTGGTGAGAGCATTGAGCAGCGAAACCCTAGTGTTTATCAGACTTCTAAAAGCTTTGTCGCTTCCACTTTCTATATCAGCAATGCACCTTTCCAAGTCTTGCATTCTCTTCAATACCATCTTCACTTCTTCATCGTCTCCCTTCCTCCTCAAACGCCACACGTTCGCTTCACCGATTTGTTCGAATTCTTTTATACTTTTCTCAGCTTCAACCTTGTTGGCTTTCTTAGACAGCGCCAACCCCATCCAAGACACCTTCTTAGAAGCAAACGGGATGGAAATCCCATTGAAGAGCGCCACCGAAACCGAAACCGTCACTTCAATAACATCGGTAATAACGCCGGTCAGCTCAGTATCCGGAATAGACATTGTAGCTGACGCAGGGAATGAGTATTGCCCGATGCATCGGATAGAGGACACGAGCCTAGCTATCTCTTTAGCCATCTTCTTGCGACCTTTCAAATACATAGCGACCCTCGAGTCGTCTTTTCTCCTTAGAGCCACCCTCGCCGCGAGTTGCTCTTCTTTGAGCGACAGAAACGATGTTTGGAAGATCCCGTAAACATCGACAAAACGTAGGAAATCTTCGAGGAGCTTGTCGACCCATTCACGCTTATGGCTTAACAACTCCCGAGTCTGTGGGAGCTGAAGGATATCGTGGAGGGAGTCTTGAACGTCCTTTAGACGGCTCAAACCATCACAAAGCCAAGCTGAGGTTCGGTTATCGGGATTGGACGACCACGTTTTGAGCTCGGTGATTTCATCTTTGAGTTGGGGAATCAAAGGGTGTGATCTGCATGGAAGAGAGATGGACCTGAAGGGTTGAGAGATCGGTGGTTTAGATGGACGATTAGGGGGTTTGTTTGAGAAAGAAAGCGAGCGCCTGAAAACACCAACCATTTTTTGGCTGTTTGATTTGGTTTGTAATTTGGTCCCACTCGGAGTTGTGTTCTTTGACAGGGAAATTGAAAAATGGGTATATATATAAAGGGAGGACAACTAAGGCGCACGCACGCACGAGGGGCAGGGGTGAGGATCGAGGCCGGGGGAACTGGATCCGCGAATGAGCTGTTATTGTTAAAAATAGGGCCGCTAATGTAAATAATAAGTATCATGCCATGTGGCCTGTGGGTTGTGACTTGTGAGTTGCAATGCAAGCCATGGCGGCTTTCATAGGTTGTGATACTTTGGAGTTTGGCAGCTCTGCTCTATACTCAATAGAGTAAGACTTAGAAGTTAAAACCCATCTCTGCTCTACGCTTAATTAGGCGGGGAATGAGAGGGTATCCACTCAGAGTTTTAACCAATTGTTTTAAAAATTGTTGATGCGTACTTAAAGGATAAAAATTTGATGTTCTTTTTTTTGTGTCTTTTTTATGCCCCAACACTACAAAACTCTAAAAAATTAAATTTTAAGTCTTAACCTTAAATTTTAAATCTTAAACCCTAACAACAAACCTTAACATTAAACCCTAAACATAATTTTAGTGCGGAGCATAATTAAACATAATTTTGGTGCCCCTTTATATGACCCAACACTAAAAATTAAATTTAAAGCCTTAATCATAAATTCTAAGCCCTACACCCTATAGCCTAAACTTTAAACTTAATTTTTATTGTGGACCATAAATAAGAGCACCGAAAAGAAACATAAGCTTTCTATTCATTATATATTATATTCGAGTTAATATTTAACAGTAACACCTTACCCTAACCAAAATGAATGATCTGATTCATACAATCTGATACTTTTTCATTAAATTATCTTAAAATTTAAGGAAAATTTAAAAAATTAAGCAGACAACTAAAACAATTAACCCTAACTAATTATACAAGAAACATCCTTATAAGGGCTTTAGCTGTCAATATTGAATATAACAGGACCACGTATGACGGACCACCCCTCTACTCGCACCCAGAATCAGAAATACAAGCATGCAATCTGCCCTTCGTTTAAAAAACAACAACAATAATAATAATAATAGATGCATTAATCGATCAAGTAGTCAAAGATGTTTATATTAGACTTAAGCCTTGACATTTGCATTTGAAATGTAAAAGCTACTCCCTTCGTCCCACAATTTTTGTCCATTATTAACTTTTTTGGGTCAATTTTTTCAACTTTGACTCATAATTATTTAAAGGGTAAACTACATAAATGACCACCATACTATTGAAAAAGTTGTGATTTGACCACCTTACTTTTTTTCGAAGCAATTAAACCATCATATTATTAAATTGGGTGCAGTTTGACCACCAGCCGTTAAAGGTTAACGGAAGAGTGACATGTCAGTTAAAAAAATAAAGATATAATTACACATTTGGTCCTTACTATTTACACATTCTTTTAATTTAGTCATATTTTTAATTTAATAAAATAAATTATTATTTAAAGAAAGAAAATGAAGAAAATCACAAATATGATTATGGGGAGTTGAACTTGCATCTCCCAAAGACATGAACAGCTGACTTACCACAATGCCAAATGTTGTTTTGTGATCTTATTCCTGCATTCACATATTTCATTTTGGTGCATAAAAAAACCTGCTTTTCTTCATTCATTTGCAGATTCTAATGAAAGAACTGGCTTTCAGCAAAACTCATATGATGAGTATTCGTTGAGACTCCAAAACGTTTTAAAAAAACCATAGAAATAGCAGAACAGAAGAGATTGAGCTAACACTTGATCAATGTAGGGTCTCAATAACTGTTGATTTGGCCTTGGATTTGGTTAGGTGAAACCGGTCTGATTGGAAACTAGGTTAGTTTTTTTTTTCTATTGGGTGTCTAAAAAAAGCTGAAATTTCACTTGGTTTTGATGTTTACAATGAAATTATTGACATTCTTGAAAAAATGCATCGGTTCGAAGAGTTGAATAAGGTGTTCGATAAAATGTTTGAAAGAGATGGACTTGATGAAAGGACTTTTTAGATTTTGCTTAATAGGTATGCTGCTGTACATAAGTTGAAGGATGCGATTGGGGTGTTCAATAAGAGGAAAGAATTCGGAATCGAGGATGATTTGGTTGCATTTCAAGTTCTTTTAATGTGTTTATGTAGGTATAATTAAGCACGTAGAAACTGCAGAAACTTTGTATCTTCTGGCTAATACAAGTTATATGAACATCTATTGATTTTATACAACCAAACAAACTCATTATGTCCTTCAATTTCAGTTTGCCATCTCAAATCACCAACTTCAGGAGTCTCAGATGAACAAGATACAAATATTGGAGAAAAATCTGTCAAAATTAAGTGGTTTATCGGTAACAATAGTAAAAAAATATAAATCTACAGCTGCAAGACAACAGAGTAAAAGGTAAAGGAACCAAGTTATGGAAGAACATTTTTGCATATAGTTATCACAAACTGGAGCTTTCTCAAGAAAAATCTAAAAGCTGAAACATTATCAGAATTAAATTCCTTCTTGTTCTAAATCTATTATAAAACAATGTACTTAAATCGACATCATCGCATTAAAATGAAAAAATAGTAGTTGATGCAGAAGGAAGCAGACTTATCAAGTTCAATTGGCTGAAAAAGAAACAAATTGTGATTCAACTTGGTCTAAATTCAACTTAATCTCTCAGCATACTGTAATTCAACAAGAACCACTAGCAGGATCGTTCAAGTTATAGGTCTAAATTATGGCGTTATTGCCAATGCAGTTTTGAGTTTAGCCCTTTGAGAGAGTGAGCATAAACATCAATGTGTTAAATTTTCAATCCTATCACATACAAACTCACAAAACACCATTTGGTGTTGTGGTAAGTAGGTGATTCTTGTTTTTGGGAGATGCGGGTTCGACTCCCCCTAACTGCATTTGTAATTTTTTTTTTTATTTTCTTCCTTTAATTAGGTGGTGACACGTGTTACCACCTGATTGGAGGATGAAAATAAATTTATTTAATCAAATATAAATAATTAAATCCCTCCAATAAGATAGTGACATGTGTCACCACCTAATTAAATAATAATTTATTTTATTAAATTAAAATTATGACTAAATTAAAAGAATGTGTAAATAGTAAAGACCAAATGTGTAATTATACTTTTATTTTTTTAACGGCCACGTCACCCTTCCGTTAACCTCTAACAGCCGGTGGTCAAATTGCACTCAATTTAATAGTATGATGGTTTAATTGCTTAGAAAAAAAAGTAAGGTGGTTAAATCGCGACTTTTCCAATAGTATGGTGGTCATTTATATAGTTTACCTTATTTAAAATGTATCATTGATAAAAATATAAAAAAAATATACATTTTAAAAACCTCTAATTGAGTAGTTTTCAAATATATATTTTATAAAATTTATTTATTTAAAATATTTAATATAATAATAGTCAAAGTATAAAAACTTTAACTTTTAAAAAGTCAATAAAGTACAATTTTTTTATGGGACGAAGGAGTATATACTTCACTAAAATAAATAAAAATCTTTTGAAACGCGTGAGGGTCTGTATTTCCACGCTGCCAACATCCAGGAAATCGCTGGAAAACGAAGAAGATTATGCAGAGCTAAGCTATAATGTTTCACGCGGTACAAGAGGGATTATATGGAGCTTAAGAATCTCTGAATAATACTAATAGTTGCAAACACCGATGAAAATCTTTTTAAGTCAACTAAATAATGCACGGTGCTCAACTTCGGGTTCAGATTAGCCTTTCTTCACGGATGGAAATGCATGAGTGCAGTCTGCATATCTGCTGGCAGTTCCACGTTATCTTATAGAAACAATAATGTCAGCGCAAAACAAGTATCCGTTTATGAAAATTATTATAGGTTTCATATGATATACTTCTTCTTTTTTGTAATTTAATTGGCCGTGCCGCCATTCACGAGATATGCCGGACATGATTTGCTGCTGCCTGCATTTATGTTCTCTCACGAGAGGTCTTGGATGTTGCAACATCATTGACTATCAATATATATTTCACCTTGTAATTCTTTATTGCCATTAGACCAAAATCATTTTAAGCTGGAAATTTGAAAACATAGAATACTAATATCATTTTAAAACATTATTCGATATGCTATTGGAGATGTTATATTAATCTGTTTAATTTATTTGTCGAAATGTAAGACTATATGTTTGGTTAACGACATGAACAAAATTGTTATCAAACACTAAGAGTAACAAAAATCTATTAAATTTTTAAATATAAATTTTGAGAGAACAACAATTTTATTTGATTAATATTTAAATTATAAATATCTTAAAATGTTATTATACTAAAAGAATTAGGAGGAATAACAGCTCATTTAATCTTCTAAATGGCTCTGTCCTTTGTTGTCGAAATCTAATATTACATAGGAATACATTTTATTATATTGTTCCTATGATAATTTTTTTTACAATATTAACCTTCATTACTAGATTCGAAGATATTAGTACGAAAGGTCACAAAACTCTTTTTATTGAACTATTCTAAGGTTTGCATTTGACATACTATTAATTTAATTAATTTAGTAAATAATGTTTAAAACAAATGCATATACTATTAATACAAAATGTAATATTGAACGTTATATTACCTAAAGAATAAAAGATAATGGTCATGTTTGACAATTAGCGGATAACTAATAGCAGATTACATTAGCTGATAGCTGATTGTATTAGCTGATTTGACTAGCGGATTGTATTAGCTGATTGTATAAAAGTGTTTGGTAAAATTAACTGATAGCTGATAGCTGTTTGATTATTTAAACAAGCAAAATGACATATAAGGACATAGTTATATTTAATACTTGTTTGAATAATTTACCAGTTATTAATATTTTGTATCTAATAAATATTAATTAGATTTGTAAAAATTATTTTTTAATATAAATTTCCTAAACAAATTTGAAAGATTTATATATTAATTTATTATTTATATAATTATTAAATTTTTTATATGCACATATAAATATATGATAATAAAAAATAGAATTAACTTACAAATGTCATCATATAAATTAGTAGTAACAACAAATAAGTCCAATATTTAATATGTTACTATTATTTATATTAAAAATTATTATTATTTAATTTAGGTTATTTGGAGATTTTTGGTAATCGTTAAGGATAAAAGAGTCATTACAACTCTAATATCAAACCTCTAATCTCAAAAAGCTCATATTAGGAGCTTTTTCAAAATCAGCTTTTTCACCCCAATCCGCTCTTTCAATCCGCTATTTACCAAACATCAATATTAGCGGATTTGACTAGTCAAACCTCTAATTATACCCCAAACCTCTAATTTTTGCTCAAACCGCTATTTACCAAACATGGCCAATAACATTACTCCTTTTATTCTCAAGTAATATTTATTATGATAATTATATATGGATAATTGTTTGATACAAGTGGAAACTTTTAGTTTCTACAAGTGTCATAGTTTTAGAGTTTAGGGACTTAGTTTAAGGCGTAGGATTTAGGGGTTTATGTGTAGTAGTTTAGAATTTAGTGACTGTGAATAAAATTTGGAGTTTAACGTTAAACTTTAGGGTTTATAGGTTAAGAACCTAAATCCTCAATATATTACCCTAACCTCTATACTCTAAATCATAACATTATTCCCTAAATTCTAATCATTACCCATAAATTCTAAACCCTACACCAAAACCCATAAACCCTACACACTAAATTACATCCATATACTCTAAAACTAAGGCGTTTGTGAAACTTTTAGTTTCCACCGCAATTTGTTAGATATAAACTCATTATATATTACCGTCATTAAACAATATTATGAAATTTAATAAGGTGATGTGAATTAAAAGACCAAGCTGAGGTACGCAACGGTGATGGTTGGGCCAATAAAACCAGATTAATTTCATTCTATGTCATGTAATTAAGGGGCCCAAAACTTAGAAAGCCTATTGCTAGCCTTGTATTGTATGCAAATGCAATGCAATGCAATGGATATAAAGTCGTGGCCAGGCCACGCAATGTACTACTAGCACGGTTACTAACTTTTAAAAGTCACATTAATATCTAATGAGTCTAGTACTAAAAAGTGATATTCTTTTAGTAAATATTTAAGTTTGAAATTAGTTGGATGAAAAAAATATCATAAGGGTTTTATTTTATTTCGGATTTTAATTTAATTTGGTTCGAGATATACTTGAGACATTGTCGAATAAAAAATTATATACATATAATAAATTGTAAAAAAAAATTGCTAAGGGAAGTTAGGAATAGCGTAAATGAAATGAAGAGGATAAGGAAGTTGGTTTAAATATTGTGTGAATCCTAAAAAATATTGATTTGATGGAAGATAGAAAGAGTGCTTAGTGAAAAAGAAAGGACAAGTAAACTACCAAATAGCAACAAAAACACGGGGTGTTGGTGGTCCATGCGGATGGTGTTAGTTGTTACTGAGACGTCACCATGTATTTGCCTAATTCATAGTTTGGTTTCAGGAGCTGCCAGTCCCCAACTAGCAACCTTTGCTTTTCAACCACCGTTCCTACTTCATTATCACTCCAGTTTTGAGTTTTGACATTAAATCTAACTTATAATTTCTTCCCCTTGCGTTGCGTCTACTAATGCCTTTTTTCCTAATCTATCATTTAAAGCAAATCAGCAATCGTGAATGTTGGATTTGCCAAACTATGAGAATTTCAAACTACAATCAATTTGCCTTAAGGAAACATCTAAACCCACTTTTCTACACATTGTTGAAACTGGTTTTAGAGGAAGTAGTTGAGGGACCCTTTACTGTTGGCATATTTGTTTTTGAACTCCCCTTATATTTGTTATATTGTGAATTTTAATAAGGTTTTCACTATATTATCTTAAAGGTTGTCGAAAAAAACTAGATAAATTCGTATTATTAAGTATTAATAAGCAAAATAAGTAGTAATAACGAGTCAATAATATCTTTTAATAATTATTTTTATGAATGAATGAATAAAATTGTAATTTTTTCGACATGTATTAATTATTGTGCATTTAACATATATTATTTTTTAAAAGATAATTTAATATATTAGTATGAAATTGTTAAAATTATTTAATACTCGCCTTTTAAATAAAAACGTGTCCACTTCATCTCGTTTATTTTTAGATTAAATTCATTTGAAATTCATCTTTCAATTTGTAATTGTAATTTGTAAGTATAAAAAAGAATTTTATTAAAAGTATTTAAAAATTAATTTACAATTCCGAGATTAGGTACTCTCTAGCTAAACTAATTAAGGTTTGATTTCTTAAGATTCATTTTCGCGTCACCCTCAGCCCCAGCTCACAAATCTCCTCCGCCGCGGGCGCCTCCCACTTGCCAGCCCTTTTCATCATTTCTCTAAAATCACTAACACATTCCTCAAACTTCAAATCATTAACTCGCTTCCTCTCCTGACCGAGTTTCTTACCCGCAACTCCATCGAAAATCTTCTCCCATCCCTCCTCCCACCCGCCTTCAGCATTGCACAGCTCAACAGTCCCGTTTCTCCACTCGGTCCAGCTCCATCTCTTGTCGAGCGACGACATTACATCCGCCACGCAACCCTCTTTACAAACAGGAGTGCACGGCCTGCATTTGGCCCCACTCAGTGGACCCAGGCTCGACATCGCCGCCACCGGCACACCCAAATGGGCAGGCGGGAACTCGTACGTTCGATCCGTCACGACACAGAACGGCAATCTATTCTCGACATACGATATGTTTAGGGAGGTGAGCTGGGCTTTGAATGCAGATTCCGAGTTGAGCTGCCTATACCCCGCCTTGTCAATTTCGGGGACGAGAGAAAGTCGGGAGAGAGCAACTTTGGAGGTGTGGTAATCGCCGATACCGAGGCGATCGTTAAGGCCACCGTAGACGGATCCAGAAGGGACGGTGTATCGACCGGCCACGAAGTTTTTGGGATGTAACGGTGCGTTCCAGTAACCGTCTACTCTGGTGCGAACGATCCAGTCATAGGTGAAGTTGTATTGTTTTTGGTGTGATTCGATCATCGTGATGCATCCCTCCACCAAATTAAAATACTGCAGGAGACCCTACATACCAGACACGTGAATTTTAGATTATACAATTATCATCGTTATTATCAAAATTCTAATTACTGCTTAATAATTTAAAAATATATATATGAAAGAAAAGTATAAACCTACTAAAGGAGTGGGCTACCAAATCCCAACTCCAGCGAAAGATGATGTAACCAAGCGGTTTAATAAAAGTGCACAATTTTTACCTGGATGCCATTAGGGGAGTTGGCCGCCGTGAGGACGCGAATTTGCTCCTCCGTCTCCGGCACTGGTTTCTGCTCAAATATCCGAACCGAGGCGAGCCTAGGGGCAGTTTTTAGAAGCGATAACTTGAAGGCGTTCTTGTCCAAGGGACAGTGCAAAAAAAGGTCTGCATTGGGATACCGTTTAAGAACCTTTTCCACGATGGAGGGTCCCGTCAGCTCGAACCGTCTGGCTCCACCAACCAAGCACACCGCGATCCTCCACCGATCAATTCCGGCCAAGTGGGGACGCGAACTTTTAGAATCCGATGAGTTTTTGCTGAAGACAAAAGACCGGTGCGGGACAACAGAATCGATGTGTGTAGACGATAATGAAGAAATAAAAAAGAAAAGCGAAAGGGGAACGATGACTAAAAGGAGAAGACGCCAATCAAGCTCCGACCACTTCTTTATAAACATGCTGATCTTTTGTGGCTTCTTTATCATCTCTGCTCCAGTTCAAGGCATCAATATATGGGATTTTCTTTAGCTTCACCCATAAAGGAGAAACTGGAACCGGAAAATGATGGTGATGAGAGTTTTAAGAGCAATGTCGGGTACGAGTTAGGATTGGGATTAGGAAGATCGTAGAGAAGCTTTTTTGGCGAGAGTTGATATATGTTAGTTGGCGGCAGTTATACAAATTAAAGGGTAATTTGAGAATTTCAGCTCATTGCATGCTTTAGCATGAAGGCACGCAACAATAGCGCAGTAGAGAAGAAAGTCGTTTCTCTTTTGAGTGAATCGTTGCCAATACCTATACTGCCCGCGGCTTCGGTTACTTTGCTCATAAATTGAAGCATACTTAACGTGCCAGTTTTTGCTGTTAACCTAACCCAACCTTACATGACATTGATTATATTTTGTGGCGCACTCAAAGCTATTAATGGTGGTTACAATAATAAAGAATTACGCTTATTTTTTAAACGTTTTTTAAAGACTTTTGTAGATATTTTCATTTGAGTTAGTATAATTAGAATATAAATTCTCTATTCTTTTTAATGCTACTTTATGGTCCACACTAAAATAACATGTATAAGGTTTATGATTGAAGTTTAGAGTTAGGGTTATGAATTATGATTAGGGTTTAGGAAATTAAAGATATGATGTATTTTTAAGGTTTAGAATTTATGGATAAGGCTTACAATTTATCTTTTAGTATTAAGACATAGAAAAGTACCGAAAATGGTACAATAGATTTTTGTTGTATTCTACGAAATTTTCAAAATTAACTTGTTTATTAATTTTAATTATATTATTAAATCTATCAAACAATCTAAATATGTTCAACATTTAACGTTAAGTATAGTTTAAAATGTTATTATCTATGATATGTAATGTTTGTATAAGTACTTTTATATTTACGTTAAATGTAATTTAAAAATAATTAGATCGACACTTAGATCTACTTATTCATCGATTCTAAAAGTCAATAATAAAACTTAACAAATCAAAACTTTCAGGCCACTTTAATCTGAGTTATTATTCAGTTTTTTTTAACATGGAGTTATTATTATCATTTTAATCACAGGTCACAGCAGGAGGTGAATCTGGGAGATACACCTATGGGATCTCAGAAAGCCCAAAATTCCTGCTAAAGAACTCCACCCGTAAGTAATTAACTCCTCTTCTGTTTTTTCCCCGCTTGAAGTCATTTTATGTTCCCAAATTTGAGTTTGTGCCTTGAACTGTTTCTGTCATAAAATGAAATGGGACTATTTTATGTTCAGGTGCTTTTAGTTCAATGATTGGTCCTTGCATAATAATGTTGGCAGGACATGGGCTGTGACATGTAACACCGAGTATGATGGGCTAATTCTGGTTCTGTCTTTTCCTTTGAAACTAATTGGATCCGAGCATTTATCTTAGTTAGTTAGGTTTCTCTACTTGTGTTGCAGCAAACCATTGAATCATCACCAAGGCACCCGCAATGCTACGTTGTATCCCTTGCACGGTTTCTCGTCGTATTACCAGGTGAAAAATTGGAAAAACAACAAACATAAACAGGGTATGGTGAAATATTAGTTAGATAAAAAAAATTGCATAATTTTACTTTATGTTTTGGAGGCAGAAAGATGGTAATCTTGAGTTGACAATACACAATACAATAGGTCACCAAGGTGTTATTGATAGCGGTGATGCAATACATGGGAACCAACATACACACGACTTGTGGTTCTGATTTATTGAATTGTGAAGAGCGAGCGAGCGAGCAAGCCTGGGAGGGATAAACAACGACACGGCCACGAGTAAAATGCAAGGTTTGCGTTGTGAACTGCGAGTCACTGTTGAGCCGAAAGCAACAGGCAGGAGAAAAGAACCAAAGGACACAATCCACATAATTAGATTTGGTTGACAATAATACACACACAGCATCTAAAATTCTTGATGAGACATGAAGCTTATCCAAACAAACCATTTCTTTCATTTTGGTTTCCTCGTCCAGAGGCAGGGGTGACTTTTTTCCCTTACACGTGGCGGTTCTCGTCACCACGAATGCACTGCCACGTATAACATGACACGCAAGCTCCCCGCCTTTTCAGCTTATCCGCAATTAAATCTCATGGTAAACAGGTGCTTGCCGTGTCATAAAAGGGTGATGTGCTGACACGTAATTGCGTTTTTTGCATCTTAAAAATTCATAGTGTCCTTTTCAAATCTGAGCCCTCTCTACCATCTGTTTTCCCATCACGTCCACAGTACATATTACAAATGAGCAAAAACTATCTAATACCCGATTAATATAACGAGGATGTTATATCTTTTTTAATCAAAGTTAAAAATTTAAATAAAAAAAATTGAATTAAAAAAATCATCAATCAAAATATCATAGCCAATAATGTAATAAACAGTTAATGATAAAAAAAGGTTTAATCTTTATAAGTAGAAATTAACTTTTATTATACAATTAAAGGACCAAAAAAATTAATAATCACGTCACACCTCATAATTATAACATAAAACAATTAATCCATATAAACTATATTATTGTTTAATATCACTCTTTTTCCCTTAAGAAGATGTCCTAAAATTAACTAAAGAAAAAAAAAACCAAGAATGAGAGATGTAGAGAACACGTGGCAGATTTAGAGAGGCAAAACCCGCAAAGCGGGACCCAAGCGGTATGATTAAATCCTGGGATTTGCATTGCGTTGCCAAGGGCCAAGGCCAACAACCTAAGCTATCAGTTTCAGGGCTGAGGAGTCACCGATCTGATTTCATTCTCGCTACTCGCTAAGGCTAAGCGAGTCGCAGTTACCGAAGGAACCACTTGTCCACAGTATTGCATAAAGGAGGAATGATTATATCCCCTCTACTACACAAAGATTCTCCCCAAATTCTCATTGCCCGCCCCTCCTAATTCTCCAAATCCCCCTTCCCAACCTCTCTCTCCATATATCTTCAAGGGTTTTTGTTGTCTCTTCCATGGCATTTTCTTAATTATGGTGGCGAGTTCCAGAGGATTCACGACTCAGCTCGAGTTGAAGCTCTCCACACTCTCCATCTCTTATGGATTGGCACCGAGCAAAAAGAAGAGAATGTGCTTTCCTCGCGACCCGCTCACTTTGTTGAGTCGAATCAGTTGCTGCTGCTCCGACCCCGTGGTTCCGGTCCGGAGAGCCACCGGCTCCGGCAAGACCAATCAGAAGGTGGAGGACTGGCGATTTGACTCCAATAGGAGCTCTCTCAGGGTACGAGTCCAGGCCCCTTCTGCATTGCCGTTCGCTTCAGCCCAGTACGTCACACTCTTCTAATACAATTTTGTATCGCATTTAGATTGGAATGTGTTCGCGTATCGTATGTTTTTCCAATTCGCCTATATCTATACTCATGTTGATCATTGTCGTGAATAATGGTGTTAGTAACTTTGTATTTATCACGGAAACAACAGGATAAGTGACTTGCTGATTTAGGTGTTTTTTAGAATAGGATTTGATTATTTTCTGTTCAGGCTCTGAAGTTAATCTGTTTTGTTCGTTTACCGTGACATCCTCAGAAGCCCATTGCTAGTAGCCTAGTAGGATCTTTTGTTGTTAAATGTAGAAAATTGAATCACTACGAATTTACCAAAGCTAATGTTGATGTTATGGTATGACCTTTACAGATCTCGAGTTCCTTCCAAACAAGAAAAGTTCTACTCTCGGTGTACCCCAAGAAATTCTGGTCCTCAGTCTCGTGATACTCCGCCAAAAAGAGGTAACATGCGATGCTGTTTAAACTGCAGAGAGTGTTATTATGGAACTCTCGCTGTGCTTGTTTATATCTTTATAATTTCTAATGGCATTTAGATAAAGATAACAATGTTTAACAAAGACAGGGTTGTTTGTTTATTTTTTCATTGTAGACACTGGTATTGCAAATGAGAAGGACTGGGGCATTAGTTTGTTAAATGAGAGTGTTAATGAGTCTGGCACTAATGAAGATGGCAGTACCTGGTATGAGGAAAGTGGGGAAGACCTTGGTGAAAATGGATTGCGTTGTAGGTGGACAAGGATGGGTGGTAAATCCCACGACGGTTCCTCCGAATGGAAGGAAACGGTATGATCATTCTTATCATATGACATTTTTATGTATTAATTTTGTTGATTTGAAGTGGCAATTGAGAAGCAATTCCTATGTTCTTTCCGATATGGAATGAACATGGCTTACGACTGTAGATTAAAGCAATTAGGTGCTGTAGAAAATAAGGGAATATTATGAGAGACGTCCATAAAAAAATTCAAATCTTGTCGGGGGAAAACCTTCAAATCAATCATTTTAAGAGAACTCGTTCTAGTGAGAAATTTCTTTCTGCTTTTTCTGTAACTTGGAAGAGATTTCTAAGAGGCCGTCATTTGCTATGATTTCTAATGTACTCAAAGTTCTGCATGTTGAATGGCAAAATTTGCTGATTTGCTAGCCTTGTTTGCTGGTTGTTATCATGCATACCATCTCTTTCTGTATTCAAAATTATCAGTATATTCAGTGGCATTATGTGAAGTATATATTTGTTATCATTATAATTTAAATGAAACACTCAAATTCGGTTATAATATTCTTCTGTGCTTTGCAACAAAGATTTATCAACCTATTTTAGTTTAATTTGGATGTGGGTGCTGACATATTGGGATAGTGAACCTCTTTCTTCGAGGCTATGTTAACTCAAGAAATATTCAGAGGTCTTTAGCTTAAGAGATCTAGGCACTCAAATAGTGTTAATGACTTTTAATGTTAGTTAAATTAAGGAAGGAAAGATGAACTTTAAGGATTTTGAGAATTGAATCTCAAAAGTGCTAGCAAACGGTAATGATTTTTCTGATTCTCTTACTTAACGTTGTGTTTATAACCATATTAAGTATCATCCCAGGTGGTTAATTGGATTTATTGATCTCCTTGACAGTGGTGGGAGAAAAGTAACTGGAGTGGATACAAAGAGCTAGGTACTTTTAGTTACCTTTTCATTGCTTTATCCTATGAACTGAATTGTGGTATTTTACATGTTTTCTTGCTTAAATGATCTAAAGTCATCTGAGCATGGATATGCTCATATGCCTAACTTTTATTTTTATATCTCGTAGGTGTTGAGAAATCAGGAAGAAATGCGGAAGGAGATTCGTGGTGGGAAACTTGGCAAGAGGTGCTTCATCAAGATGAATGGAGGTCTTTATTTCCACATCATTCACCTGAGCAGGAAACACTTAACTTTAAATCCATAAATTATCATATAGTGACAAATAGAATATTTTCAGTTTATCATGCCTGCAATTTATCATCAGTACAATCATTACTAGATCTTTGAAACTGCAGTAATTTAGCAAGGATAGAGAGGAGTGCTCAGAAGCAAGCTAAATCAGGCAGTGAAAATGCTGGTTGGTATGAGAAATGGTATGAAATTCATGGTATTAAAGTCCATCCATATTAGGATTCCTATTACTTGTACTTCATACAGTGATAAACTTATTTTGTTAGGTGGGAGAAGTATGATGCTAAAGGCTGGACAGAAAAAGGGGCACATAAGTATGGTAGACTGAACGAACAGTCATGGTGGGAGAAGTGGGGAGAACATTATGATGGAAGTGGTTCTGTTCTCAAATGGTAATTTTCAGTTTGCCTTTATGAAGAACCATTCAGTGTACTAGTGCATTACTAGATTTTTATTATTAGTAGTTTGCATTCATGATCTTTTTTACATCAATTTACTATCATCATATGGTAACATGACTGAGAGTATATCATTCCATGTTTTATCTGGAAAAATTGACTTGTTAGATTCTTGGAAATTTCTTTGGCAATTTTTAACGCCTTCATATGAATTTTTAAATTGATATTGAGATTATAAAATTTCCTTCTCTTTGCATTCTCATATTTGTTCAGGCCATCCCATTTCAAGCGCCTACCTATGATAATTATATTAAAATTTCTGTTCTATTTACTTAAACTGATATTGAGATTATACAATTTCCTTCTCTTTATATTCTCATATTTGGTGGCCATCCCACTTCAAGCACTTTGCTATGGTAATTATATTAAAATTTATGTTTCTGTAATATGCAGGACAGATAAATGGGCTGAGACTGAATTGGGAACTAAATGGGGTGATAAGTGGGAAGAGAAGTTCTTTGCTGGTATTGGCTCACGTCAAGGGGAGACATGGCATGTATCTCCAATTGGCGAACGTATGTGTAGTCATTTCATTCTATCTCCATGTGAATTGTGATGCATAATTTCACAAAATTGTTTGGTTTAAGGTTTAGGTTGTACATAATACATTAACCATATTCATTATCCTTGGAAGATCTCAAATCAGTTTACACTGAAATGAATTAATTGTAGTAAGCTGTAACGAGGCCGGTAGAATTCATCAACACTGGATGTAAAGGCTGAGTAGCTATATGATACTTGTTTTCTATTTATGTTTTTGGTGACTAGGCATATAGAAGTGACCTAGGGGATGTTTTGCCTAAAATTCCTCTATAAAGTTCAAGTGATGTGATATTTCATATTTGTGTGTGTTGCTCATCCAGTTTTATTTGTTTTTATCCTTTTTTCCTTATTACTAAGATATGCTTGGACGTACAGGCTGGTCAAGAAAATGGGGTGAGGAGCATTTTGGAAATGGGTATGAAACATTACTTGATGTACTAAACTAGAATTTGCATGTTTTAACTGTTCATGTTCTTATTTTAAATTATTTTGTGATTAAATTTGGACCCCAGGCTTTTTACTTTGGTCATGTATTTCACTCATATGCATCAATATGCTACGGTAGGGACTGATGTGCTTTGTATCATAAACAGTAAAGTTCACAAATACGGGAAGAGCACAACCGGTGAAAGCTGGGATATTGTTGTCGATGAGGAGACGTATTATGAGTAAGAGCATGCAGCTTTTGGCTTAGTTCAACAGTTGCAGACGTTTTTCTGTTTGTGTGTAAATATGAGAGAAGAGTGCGGCGTAATGATATATATTTATTGTAAAGATAGAAGTAGTTTGCAGTAGGAATCTGACGAGCCTTTGGCACTTTGTTTTAGGAGTGAACCTCACTGTGGATGGGCAGATGTGGTAGGCGACGCAAGCCAATTGCTATCGATACAACCTCGGGAGAGGCCACCTGGTGTCTACCCACCCGTTGATTTCGGGGCATCGACACGTCAAGGTGATGACCAATCCGACAAGCCTCCTACTTCAAAATCATGAGTAATCTGTTGGTTGGTTGGTTGGTTGGTTTTCTTTTTCGATCCTCATTTATTTTTGTATTAGGTGGTTCATATCATTTAATCATATTTGATTGAACTCCAAACATGTGTTAGGAGACATTTTGGATTATTTCAGTTTGATTTATTCATTTTTGATTGGCGCTTTCAACGGAAATTTAGAAAATGCTACCCCAGGTAGGCAGGTATGTGTAGGGTTGGCCAAAGAGCAAAGAAAATAGAAAACTGGTCTATGTTTATTACAATTGAAACAATTTTTTTTGAAAAAATTATAATTGTTTTTTTATAATATAAAAAAAGTTTAAAAAGTCACAGTCCAACATTAATATGGAAAGATTGAAAATTGAATCCAAAATTGAGCCAACCTTGCCCTAGGTTTTATGCTTCAGATTCTGTAAGGTGCCCAAGAAATCTTTGTGTTTTCGGCTTAGGTGGGTTTCGATGAAAGACAAGGTTCCTCGCGCGTTTTAAACCAAATTGTGTACCTTTATGTCAGTCGTTACGGGCCTTTCAGTCAACGTTCAGCCCAACATTGTCTTACCAAAACTCTTGGTGCTTTGGGCCTATTCTTGGACATCATTGGATATAAAACACACTATTCTAATTGAAAAAAAGTTCATACTATTTTTTTAATATATAAATAATTAAAATGAGCAATCAATACGCATCATTATTGGTATAATTAGTTTAATCAATATAATACACTAACATAATTATAATTACAATTAATATATTCGTAAAACTATAAATATAATTAATCAATACAAAATGCAAAGGGGAAGAAGTGACAACTAAAATATATGTGAATCTAGACTAAATAAATTTGAACACTAACACATCGATCAAAAATGGCCATCAACCGATTATCAGCTTGATCAAAACTGTGAGAAAGAAGTAAGATTAAATTATTGAAGAAAATAACTCAAGTTCATATATATTTCAAATTCAAACTAAAGTATTTAAACTTGCCTGATTTAATAAATTAACTCAAATAATTCAAAGTATTTAATGTAAATGTAAAATTAATCAATTACCTATTGTTCCATATTATTGGAATGCACATCAATCTCGCGCGGTCCAAGCTTAAAAAGTGCAAGAAGAGTAGCACACCATTGATTCAAAACTCTCTGATACATAAACAAAATCTTTATGAAAATATAAACAAAAAATGAGTGCAAGCAATGGGATTTACCTCGAAGGTGGTCTGGTCTACTGGATTGAACATTCTAAAGCAGTCTTCGTTCAACGTTTTATCACCCGCAAAGATCTGCCACACAACATGCAAGCTCTTTATGTTAATCAGGCAATTTTGGTTTAAATTATTCAGAGAGTTTACAGTTCAAATACCTCAAAGGTTAACGACATGGGTACTCTAACAACATCGTACATGTAATCTGTTGCTGTCCCATGTGCTAGATACCTGAAATCAGTAACATTCATGTTTACCTACTGGTCCTGCCCCAACTGGAATGAGTTTTCGGCATTAAAACCAGTATAGGAATACAAACCCAACAGAAGCTCCACCAGAACCAGTCTTGCAACGCCCGTGGCAATGAACCTTATTCAGTTCTTCAATCAATGCTCTCGTTCGTTGCGATGGCAGTCCGTCGGGGGTGCTTTTTTTGTGGTCATATGGCATAAATAGTGCCTGAAATGGATGCAAATAAAACAGGATTAATCCATCCTAACAAAATATCTCATGTAAAACAAACACAAACTAGTTCTTTGGTATGAAGCTATTTCAAGAAGCCACAAAACATCAGACTAAATCTGGAGTTAAGCTGCGTCGAACCCTGTTTCGAGAAGCAAGCTCTCAACCAAATAGGCAATGGTAATATCCAAAAAGTTGACATTTATGTACAGCTCTTAGTACTGAAAAATAGTCGAGGCAATTCAGCATCACTTACCGCCGTCCCAGAGTGTACATTAACCCAAATGTGAGGATTAAACGATGTGGCAACTTCTCGCATGATTTGAGTTTCAGGCTCGCTGAAAGGAGCAGTTCCAGGATACTCTTCGGCTGGATCATAGTCCTATACAATCGAAGAAATTTTTTGAATGAAATGCCTAACCATGTAAATGAAGTTAAAAACACTAGAAACTGTTGGGGAAAAAACAATATGAAGACATAATGAACCTTCTCCTTCCTTCCCCAATCTATACCCCAATTCCGGTTGAGATCAACTCTTCTCCCTGCCATGGAAACCCAATTTAAACCATTTCATCCTACATATTTTACATTCTTGTGATAAAATCGCATTACCATTTCTCCTTTCACAAAGTTCTCCTGCTTCGACGAGCTCGCGGCCGTTCAAGTTCTCTAATGGCACTACCTATTCATATTATTGGATGTTAGCAGTCGAGTTAATTGAAGTTAAAGATGAACTAAATTTGCATAAACAACTCACTAGTCACTTCACTATACATAAACCAATTAAAGCTGCATTAATTTATATTGTAGGAAAACAAAAGCTAAGAATGTTCTTGCAAGTAAATAACATATACCTTTATAACTAAATTCTCAAGGGTGCCATTCAAGGAAGCACGGTCCATTCCGTGTAGAAACTGTTCTTCACTTAAGATCGACAAGATCCGTAAAGCCAGTTCCGACGTAATAAGCTCCCGCGAATGCTGCCCAAAACCCTGGAAGACAAGGAACAATCTGTCAAGAACACCATCTATCAAACTACACAGCAAACATTCAGACCAGAACATTATTATGCAAGAAGCTTACAATAAGGATCCGGATCTTGGACCTGTCATCACTCTGTTTTCCACTCTGGTCATATGTAACAACCGTGACATCTGCATTGTAGCCTTCGGTTCCAGATTTGAGGGTTTCGACCTGTTTATGGTATCGATAATATTAAATCAAATCCCCGCACAATAGTTGTTTCCAAGTATAAGAGAAGTTACGCTCCACCTACAGTGAGTTTGTCAGGGTGTCGATGGACCAAAGATTCAATCTTTTCAATCAAATCAGTACTGCAAAATTGTATTAAGAGTGAATCAAAACAAGTAACAAAACTCTTGCTTTTGCTTGCTCAATTACCAATTACAAAAGTAATCTAATCCTCACAACCTCTTTAATACATTCCAAAACTGTAAACTTAAAAAATTCCATTGCCGGGAATTGAACCCGGGTCTCCTGGGTGAAAGCCAGATATCCTAACCACTGGACGACAATGGAATTGTTAACGTTAGCAAAATTTAATTTAAAAACTTTATCTTATTAAAGAAGGGTTTAGCCTATTTGTTGAAAGTTATTTTTTTTTTTGTATATATTGAAAGTTAAATGTTATTTACAATTTTTAATGATTTTTTAATGGATAACTGCCTTCAAAACCAAACTAGTAATTAACAAAATATCAAGCCCTGCGAAGCGGGAAAACATTGTAGTTCATCAAAACAGAATCTTCTCAAAATTCAAAGAAATAAACGGATCCTGAGACTTATATGAAACAAAAAAATTGTAAAAGAGAAAAAGATGACATACCCGGAATGGTAGAGATCGTGGTTGATGGGAGTTTGAAAACGTCGGGGTCGACCCGCAGCGCAGTAAACAGAAGAGAAACAAGCCAAGAGGTAGAGGAAAGAGGAGGAGAGAAGAAATGAACCAGCCATTGCCCGGCAGAACGACAAGAAGAACGTTGAGGCTGCCGGGACGATAATACAAAAGGCCAAAATTTGTTCCTTTCAGCAAAGACTCTTCTTCTCTTCTTTTCTTTCGTGTTTCCATGATGGATTGATTATATTGGATTCGCAGGGAGAGAGAGAATGAGAAATGTGTGGATTTTAGTCCGTTTGTCTCCTGGATTTTCTCCGTTCCACCGCCATCTTGTTCTATTTTAGGTTATTAGCAGCACTATTACCCCCTGCTACTTGGTGCATTTTCATTTTTTATATAATTTTTAATTAATTAATTGAAAAAATATAAGTAACATCGATATTTTTTCTAATTACAAAAGTACATTTATTAGAATTATTTAACATTAAATATTAATATGAAATTTATTAAATTTTAGAATTTTAGAATTTTTAGTGTAATATTTGATGGGAGATCTTTATTGTTTATGTGGTCCTAACTCCTAATTCTTACATGATTCAAAGATGTTAGGTCTATGTTGATGCTGCCAGACTGAAATCCAGCACCACCATATGCTCCAGCTCTATCTTCTATCTTTAGTTCGTACTATTGACTTTTAAAAAAATATTAGTACGTCGACTTCAAACTCATCAAACGAAAAATAAATATGATAACATATGATTTAATAAAATTATGTGACTCAATTAATAATTCCATAGTGAACCATGAACAGTGATCGGATCGGATTCGTTAACTAAATGAAATTTCGTCTCTCAGATATTTTTTTCAATTTGTTTTAGTGGAAGAATCAAACAAAGATGACAACGGTGTCTTTACTCTTGGGCGTGATGGTTGATGTTTCAAAAACATAATCTTATCATATCGCCAAAATTCAACTTTGTAAGTTGAATTAGATGGTCGTATGGGCCCATCTAATTCATTGCATTGGTCAAAAGCTCTAATTACAAGTAAACGCACACTTGCAAATTGGCAACACTATTTTTACTGCATTTGTTTTTATTTTCATTGCCGGAAACAACTGAAATGATTAATCAATATGAAGAAGCTACTACACGAAAGAGTTGCTGATCATCAGATTCAGAGGACTGGGATCGAACACGGCCAATTGCAGAAGCTCCTCGTTACGTTCAAGTATTGCCGTGTGCTGTTCATCCAAGGTCACCCACGCTTCTATGCCGTCACCAGCTGGTGTGTCCGCCAGAACGATGAGATTCATGAACACTGAATTTTCCATCCCAAAACTGCTGACCCATACCGGTTTTTCCCATCCGAAATCCGCTTCATAGAACCCCAACTTACACCAACTGCTGAACCCAAAATGCTCTAATCCATCTTTGGATGCGTCATCGCCTATATCTCTAATCATTTCAGAAATCACAGATTTTCCTTCATCTTCATCTCTTAGTTGCTTTATAAGATCACCATCGACTCTCGATATTGCTTTCCTCACCTGTCCCACCAAATCAGCCAAATCTGGCATATTCTCACCCTTGGTCTTTGCTGATGCTATCCACAGGAGATTCCCTGTAGAATTCTCCATGTCGTGCGCCATTCTTCTTCGTAGATTCACTAGGTGGGTTAATAAGGAAGCGCTATGAAAACCCTTTTTTTCTTTGGAAGCAGCCATGGTGCACTTCCATAAGAAAGCTGAAACGGCCTCCACTCGAGTAGGACACTTGCCTGAGACGGTAGCTCGGGCCTTGAGAGCGGCTATCGATGGAGCGCCGAATACGATTCTCCTGGTAACACTTTTGCCTTTCTTAAACAAACAACCCCACATCACCAGCGATGAATCTCTAAGCCACAAACCATCCGCGGCGGGGAAGAGAGACGTCGAAATAATGTTGGGATTTATAGCTTCCTTACAGCCACGAGCTACTGCACTCCATGCTTTGAGAAAGGTACTTAGGGCGGCGCCGTCAAGAATCTTATGCGAAATGCATACTCCGACAGCAATACCGCCACATCGGAACATGTTCACTTGAATATTAGTCACGTAAGTTCCTGCGGTCAGTTCCTTCGAATTGACGTCGCAGGGAAGTAATTTAGGCAACGCGAGGAGGTCCGGTTGTTGGAGAAACTCGTCGAGACGACAGTTAACTCGAGCTTCGACGAAGCAAGCTCCTTCGCCGCTGCACACGATGGACAAATCATCTTTGATCTTCCCTGCAAGAGGGTAAAAACGTGTTAATGTGTCGGATAAAGATTTCTTCAGCAGCTCAACTCTGTTGGGAACAATCTCGTCGAGATGGATAGCAGCGTCATGATCCGCAGGATAAAATAGGATGATTGGAGCGTATGGAGCTGGAATAAGCTGGTCCAGAAGCGAGAGTTTGAAGATTTTAAGGTGTTGAGGTGTTGGAGAAGATGGTTTTATGAGTTGGGTGGAGATGATTTCCACATCCATTTTCATAATTTTGTGTTGGTGAAAATCCACTTTTTGTTTTTGAGCTAAGGTTTAATAGGTTCGATCTGATTTATATATGCAAGATGTTGAACAGAAATGTGTAGAGTGAGATCACGAATCACTTATTCACAACGATCCCTCCGCTGTCATTTACTCTAATTTGAGAGTATGAGGCCGCCTCCTTTGGAGATTGGTTGGCTTATTGAAGTTTGGACTTGTCAAATAAGGAGACTACAACTAGCTACTTTTGATTTTATTTTTGAAATATGACAAAAAAAAGCTCATTATTATTGATTTAAGACATTATCAATTATTTACAACAACAAAAATATAACAAGTTCCGTAAATTAAAAAGTAACACTCCATCGAATTGAAATATCATCTAATGAAATTTCATTTATGAAATGTTATTAAAATTATCGTACCTTTATTTCATAAAATATGACACATGATATATTTTTCTCTCTATTTTATTATTATCTACCTTGTTTGATTGAATACATTAATTTTAGCTAAGCAAACTCATTGAAAGAACGTTTTTCACTTAGTTCATGATTTAGCTTTTGAATTATATCACTTTTACTAATTTGGTATCTAAGCTCCTTTTGTCTCATTTTATACTCAAATTTTCAATTTCAGTTTCATTTTACCAAAAAAATGTATGTCTTTTATATTTTCTCCTCCAATTTTTTCTATTTTTGGTATTGAAGTGAAAAATATGTATAATTTAAGTAATAAAATGATAAAAATAATAAATATAATTAGATGGAAAAACTGCTTTTTGAGATTCCTTTATTCTACTTTTAGATAAATATCTTCTAAAACCAACCATTGACTTTTTATTTATATAAAAAATGTATTGACTTTTTTGGAAAATTAATATATTTTTATAAATAATTGTCTTATATATAAAAGAATAAAAGGAAGAAAATGGTCCATGTCTGTCCTTGTTCTTTGAGAGATAAAATAATCTTTAACTTTTAAAAAAATTATTTACATATAATTTTTTATCATTTTGATTGTGTGATACTTGTGGTATATTCTATGAGAGTTATTATAAAAATAATTTAAAAAATTAAATTGAAAGATTAATATAAATTGCAAACAATCAATTGACTTAATGAAATGATATAGGAAAATTTTATAACGTGCGACGAACACCGATGAACACCACTAATGATGAACATTGATGAACACCATTAAATTAATTAATAAAGATTTAAAATTTTAAGGGCCCATCAAATAATTAATAATTACTTTAAAAAATTCAATTAAATTATTTTTTATAGATATTAAAATTTTATTTTTTTTTAATAAGGGTAAACCATATATTTAGTATCTCACCTATTTTCGTATTTATATTGAACCCTCATTATTTAAATATTATTTCAATTTGACCATATTCTTTATAAAAAATAATTTAACCCTTAACTCTCAACCTAAAACCTTAAACTATTAAAGCTTAAACCTTTAAACTCTTAAACCTATACCCTAAACTATATACCCTTAAAAATAATTTTATTTAATAAAATCTATATATAGATTTTAAGAGACATTTTCTCGGTCGGCTGTCAACTTCAATGCAGGGTGTAAAACGGCAATGTCAAACGTTGTCATGGCCATTGCAGTTATGATCACATTGATGTTCCTAACACCACTGTTCTTCCCTTACAATTTCTGTTGTAAATCCTCATTGCAAGGCCTCATCTTGTCTGCCAAAGGCGATACCCAGTAAGCTTAATGCCAAGCATTTTGATTTGTCTTCGAAATGCTCCAGATATGGAGTCTCAGTTGGGCTTTACAATTATTTAAGAGAATCATCAAATTTTAGGTTCGCAATCGCAGATTCGCTGCCATGACTGACAAGAAACCAAGAAAACAAAAAGAACTTAAATCAAGAGTTTGAGGAAACAAGATATACCCAGATTGAATTTCGTAGTTGGAACATGTTTTGAGCAACTTGAATAATTTAAAGCCCAACTGAGACCAAAATACCAAGATATAAGGGTATAGGTTTAAGAGTTTAAGGGTTTAAAGTTTAATAGTTTAAGGTTTTAGGTTGAGGGTTAAATTATTTTTTATAAAGAATATGATCAAATTGAAATAATATTTAAATAATGAGTGTTCAATATAAATACAGAAATAGGTGAGATACTAAATATATAGTTTACCCTTATTAAAAAATTAAAATTTTAATATCTATAAAAAATAATTTAATTGAATTTTTTATAGTAATTATTAATTATTTGATGGGTCCTTGAAATTTTAAATTTTTATTAATTAATTTAATGGTGTTCATCAATGTTCATCATTAGTGGTGTTCATCGGTGTTCGTCGCACGTGGTAGACTCATCCAATGATATATTAGATTTCTTAAGCAATTTTTTAAAATTAAAATCATAACTACATTTGAGGTAGATTTGATCTAAATAGAGAAAGGCCATTATCATGTAACACAATTATAAGTACCACGTGATAATCAAACACAAATTATTATTTGGTTACTGGATTTAGTGTTGTTGTCTTCTTGCAATCAAATTTGCATTTGGAGAATGCCTACGAAACTGTTGTATCTTGTTTCGTCATTCGATTGTTGTTGCCACAATATTGCTTGGAATTCCCAATTTCGTTTAGCTGCAGCATTTAGTATGTCAAAGCCGGAAGAAAAACGCCCCAATATGTGCTACTTATAGGAAATTCGTATTTAGTTGCTGCATTTGGTCAAAGTGGGATTTTGCTAATTTTGAGCCACTTTCCTTATCTTTTACATGGAAAAATCTCCTCAAAACTATTCGTTGATGCAAATTGGTCAAAATTTTCATTAGTCGTTGTATTGTGTATAAATTACAAATTTAATTTACGGCCATGTTTGGCAACTAGCGAAGAATTAATAGTTGACAACGAATTATATTAGCTGATAGGTGATTGCAATAGTTGATTTGACTAGCGTATTGTGTTTGGTAAAATTAATTGATAGCTTATAGTTGTTTGGTTATTTAAACAAGCAAAATGACATATAATGACATGATTGTATTCGATACTTGTTTAATCAAATTGATTATGAAAATTAATTTTTTAATATAACCTTACTAAGAATATTGAAGGATATATATTAATTTATTATTTATAATTATTTTTAATATAATTTAATTAATTATTAAATTTAAATATAAATACAAGAAGGTGAAGAATCAAAACAAAAAGATTAAAATTATCTTTACAACTCTTTGGTCAAAACCTCTAATTTCAAATAGCTCAAATCGCTATTTACCAAACAACACCTATATATATTTTAATTTGATTTTTTCTATCTTTCTATCTTTTAAAATTTTGATTAGACTAGTAGGTGCTAAATCTGTTCAATCAAATTATGTAATTAATCTATGTACTTTACTTAAATTGTAGATTCAATTTCTATTTTCCAATTTAATCAGTTTAAATCCGCGTAATTTCCATTAATTATTTGGAGCACAACTAAAATTTTAAAGTTTAAAAACATAAAACTGAATTCAATGAAATTAAAGTGTATAGATTACATTCACAACTTAAATACAGAAGTTAATGTCAAAATTTAACCTAAAAAAATTCCTTTTCCTTTTAGATGTTGCATTGGGTCAAAGTGGATTTTGCTTCTTGTGGGTTAATTTGGGTCATTTTAGTATGGATCTAGGTGGGCCAGTTGTGCCTATTGATTTAATCGGTATCTTGTTTGTTCATAGAAAGTGAACTGTCAATTACCCTTTAAATCTGAATTAATCGTAAACCGTCGGATCAAAAGATATGACCGTTTGAAACGCTCCTTTTATCTCCCATTCTCACTGCAATTTCAAAAGTTTGAACGTCACGTCACTCTCTCACAATAAAACAGCCGACGTACCGAATCTATAAAGTTTCAAAATAACAACACCCCAAGGAGAGTAAGTCTGAAACATTCTCCGTTTATACTCTGATTGAATCTACGCCAGTTCTTTGTAAGAGGGAAAAGAAGATACCATGTCGACGATGAGATATGATCGTAAGCCTCCGCTTGCTAAATCGCCCATCCGCCTACGACCCCGTCGCGTCCTCGGTTCAAACTCGACCTCCCTGCAAACCCCGTCAGGTTTTTACGGTCAAAGCTCATATTGCAAATTTGCAACTCATAAATTCATTTCATTTTTCATTTTTTTTGGAATAAATATTTGTTTGCTTTGTTTCCGAAGGTTCTCTGACGAAATCCCAGAAGCCGGTTCGTGCTTGGAGCAACGAAGGATCTGAGATTCGACCTGAATATCTGTCCATTTCTAGCGAGTTACGTGCTTTGGCTAGGATGGTTAAATGTGAAATTGGAAACGGGGAAACGGTGAACGCTGGTTTAGGCGAGACTAGTGTCGGCGCCAACTCGACTACTCTGTTCGAGAGAGGCAGGTTTTACGAGGAGTACTCGGCGAGGAGAAACGAGAGGCTGAGCAGAAGGCGAGGCGAAACCGGGACAGAGTCGAAGAGTGGGCACCATGTTGGACTCGGAGTAACAACTGAGTCATCAAAGAGAAGAGAGTCGAAGAAGCTTGAGAGCTTGAGGAAGTCGGTGTCTGCTGCTTATTCCGTGGAGAGGAATGAGATTCAAACTCCAAGGTATTCACTCCGAAGCATGAGCAAGGCCAAAGATATTAATACTAATAAGAAGCCTCCCCTTGCTGTCAATAATTACAGCTCCTCTGTGTCTGTGATTGGCACTGCAAGCAAAACTACGGCTAGACGAGTTGGTACTAGAAGGGTCTGAAAATTGGAAATTGGATTTCAATTTGATTTTTTTCTTTTGTGGTTTAAGAAATTTTCGTTTGATGAATATTAATAGGAAGGAGAGATGCTCCATTATTAGCATCGGGTAGGTTAAGTAATATGAATAGGAAGGAGATGCTCCAATATTTTAGCATTCAGATTTTATATTTTCTTGTTGAACAAAGGAAAACAAGCAAAGAAATGAATTTGCTGGATGAATATAAATGAATGAAGTTTCTCTGTTTCATCTTCTCCTTTCATATGTTCTTTTTTTTTTGCCATAAGAATTTCGTTTTTTTTTTGCAGTCAACGGCTTTATATAATCATTTGACATTATTATTACATTTATCCCGAGGTGGAATTGCCTATCACAGCATACTTTAACATGAAATTGCCAAGTAACATTTTCGATCGAGATCTGTTCCAAGTAACTTAGATATTGGAAAACTGTTGTAATTTTATTGGTAAAACTGTACATGGTACATGGTGGTAGGTTAAACAAAAAGAAAAAGTTGAAGAGGAACTGATACTGGAAAACTCTAGAATAGATGCACATAATTAATTCAATTCAGCGGAAGTAACCGTACAGCTCCAAGAAGCAAATGCATAAGTTCCAGGGGTTTGAGGCATCTGTGGTTGGACCGGTGAGTAGAACCCTAAAGAATCTGAATGGAAGCAGAGCATTTGGTCCACTTACAGGCCATGATGCAAACTGACCAGGCTTGCACATAGTTTGGTCATTCTCGTGCACTCTCAAATCTATCCAACTCCTTCCATCCATACAAGCCTGGGAACTCAAGGACAGTTAACTTACAGTTTGCTTCGCGTCCATTGTTAGAATTCAGTTAATACTAATATAGATTCATTACCTGAAATTTCCAATTCCTTATGTAGGCCCTGGAGCCGTCCTGTCTCAATGTGTAGTAGTTGCACATAAGCTGGCATTAATCACATTTGCCGTTTGTTATTTAGAAAATTGGTAACAGTTATACTCAAAAGTAGAGCTGAGGGCAATCAAATAAATCCTGGTACAGTCTATGACTGGAAGAGATCGAAAGACACCGGGAACTTGCATGCTTACAACTTAATACAACTAAACGAATGATCTTGTACTATGACAGGTTAATAAGAGATCAGAGCAGGAACCTGATGATCTTGGCCAATGTCAACCATCCACCATGCACAGATACTTCCGTCTTCCATACGAGGCCCGGCAAAACATGTTCCCTGAAGCAGGACATCATTTGGTTAAGCAAAATATTGCATGCACTGTGCTGTATACTTGTTCTGGAGACCTTTGAAAAGGTTTGATTCATCATACCTGGTAAGTTCGTGATACCAAAACCTTGGGGTCAGTGTGTCTTGAAGCAGGGCTGCTAGGTGTAATAGTAATTCTCTGAAGCAAGAAGTTCAAGAGAGGATAAGGAACTGTAACTGTATTATGAATGAAAAATCAGAGGATTGATCCAGTATTTCACCTTGGACAGAACAGGGTTAACCCATGGATGTTCCCCATATGATGTCCCTGAGAAGTAGAGAACTCCATTGCTGTCCCCATCGCATATATACTGGAGCTCCTTATAACTGGAACGTCTATGTTGAAACCTTACACTTCACAAGATAATATGTACATGTTAGTCCAGCTCAAGAATACTGCCCCTAAGCCATGCTGTATAGGCTCTTTGGAAATTAATTTAAAAAAGAATGCAGATAGATCTAAAAGTCCTGCATAAAAAGTCAAGCTCAATAAGCAAGATTCAAATTAGCTCTTTCAGAAAGAACCAGAGCATTGACTAACAAACTGCCCTGATGGCCAGACTAGTGCACATAACAAATGATGAGAAGGGTAGCGGCAAGCAACCAATCAAAACCCTAAAAAAGAGAGGAGATTATAGTGGACTTAGTTTCCTTGACTGTTTATGTGTCGGATTTTTCAATCTTAACGTCCATTTTCTCAGCAACAAAAATGACATTTTTATTCAGAACGGAAGCATGTATGAGTATGAGTATGAGCGAGATATCAAGATGCATAAGCACAAAAGAAGACTTACTTCTGGTCATTTCCATGTGTTGCTGCTCCGCATTCTATATAATTAATGGCTTCCCTAACCTAGTTCATTAAAGACATTAGCAACGGAGGAAACAAAATATAGTATTAAAACATGTCCAGAATGCATCATCGGAAGAGAAACAATGAACTTACAAGATCACCAAAAGCAGATATCTGCCTGCTTAGACTGGTATTTTCTAACTGCAACATCGTTGAAAAAAGTAGCAGTCGATAATTGAGCCATAGTCATATCTTAGCACTCCTTGATAGAAAAGGTTAGATCCCAGGTTTTATTACCTTCTTAAGCAGGGAGTACGGCAATAAAGGAAACCGCACAGATGGAAGCAAGTCATTAACCAGTTGAAGCCTATCATTGAACACACTTTCTAAAGTTGAATTTGTAATAAGCTCATTCACCACTTCCCACCCACACAATCTCTCTGATTTCATATACCACATCAAAATTGCATCGAGAACTCTTTCTTCAGATGTTACCGTCAGATCTGGATGCTGCAAGAAATCCATAATTTGCAATAATAAGGAAACCTATCATGTTGTATGCTTCATACGTAACTCAATATCTAGATTATAACTTGCATAAACCAACCCAAAGATGGTTCTAATTTAGAAAGTCCTAGCAATGTAATAAGCAAAAGAACCCTTGACACGGAAATAGAGATAACTTCAGCATAATTCTTTTAAATTTCACATCGCTATCTATATAACCAAGTATTGATTAGCCACTTAAAATATAGCAACATAAACCACCATTACACAGCTTGTCAGCCTTCACATTCGAAATTATATTCTATGCAAAGAAGCACAGAGCACATCAGCATCGTCCTAAGATAGCTAAGATACCATTCTGAGTTTTGGCATGCAAAGACCCACCTGAATAATATTCCTAAATGTTGGCTCATCTAAAGAGATGAAATCAAGGCTTGCAGTAGTGCAGTAGTCAAAGTGCATGGCAAACTTCCTTTCACAAGTTTCCTTGATAAGTTTACACGATGGGATCGACAAAACCGCTTGGAGTATTGAACATACAGAGTCCTGCAACAAAGTTCAACGGTTAGCTTCGCAAGCAACAGCCATATTGTGAACATCTGCAGCACAACTAATTATATAAGCCCTATTGTCTGCTTCGTCGTCCATTAAACTTGTGCAAAATAGAAAAACTCGTTGTATGACCATCTTCCACTAGAACTCCATCCCTGCATGTAATATGTACATGAAAAGTATCAATATTTTTATAATTCATGATTATAAAATGGGTCTCTTCTTTTGTTTTCAGAACTCCGAAACCGCAACTCACTTCTCCGCTCTTTTAATTCTATTCATTCAGAAAAAACATAATGAGACATTGGCGACAAGACATATCTGCATGGATCTGACAAAAATGACCAAATCAAATTATTTCATAAGCTCTAGATTAGTATAGTAAACTACCTCTGAGAGGCATTCTAAAAGCATTTTGCAGCATTCCTGATGGAGAAGAGAGATTCCAAATTTGTCAGATAATAGGAGGAGCTGGAGTAACAAGGTACCGAAGTCCTCGTTATCCTCAATCCTGAGTTCCCCGCAATACATGAATTCAAGCATAGCCTTCAATGCTGCTGGTGAGACATCCCTAAAACAAACCTCGGCCGAGTTGCTTTCACACATTCCATTAGTGAACATCTGCAGGGCAATTAATTATATTGGTCAAATACTGTTGAAACAACCAAACTGAGAACCACAAAAATGGCAAAATTGAATAGGAGACAAGGCAAAGCAAAGAAAACCAAACAACAACAAAAAATCTTTATCCCAAAACTTTCAACCTTAAATATTATATCTTGGCAAGCTATAAGAAACATATCGTAACACAACTTCAGAAAAGTTCCATGATATATGCTACTATTCTATTTTGAAAGTATAATGTATTTCATTGGCAAGATATCATAACTGCATAAAACCTTGCAGCATTATCCATAGAAGGTACGAGGTCCTAACCTTTGCAAATGGGACACTATATAAGCCGAGAATGACTTTATGAGCCCGAGCAATGAGACCTTGACCCTCGATGTAAATGCTAATATCACTGTACTCGCCTGTTGACAGAAATTGCCGGAGTCTCTGAATGTTTACCGGGAGCCCACAGCAGAAATTTCCTCCAGAATGGATATGAGAACTTGCATATGATAACTCCACAGTCTCACCCGAGTCCAACATTTTGTTCGCTTTAAACCGCTCCATTGCTTCCTCACATTGCTTCACTAGTGGCATCACTTCGAATTGTGAGCTCAAAGCCAGCAACGGACCAAGTTGTGTCTCTGAAATCTTTGTCAAACAGAACCAAGACATAAGAAAAAGTAAGACAAGAGAAACTGGATTTCTGAACTGATAGAAATTGACAAAAACATAGAGCCTGTAGGCTGTAAGGGAAACAATAGGAAATACCTGTGTTTGGCCTGCATATACATATTGAAGAAACGCATGAAGAGTCGGATATGCTACCTGCTGTAGCTGAACAACATCTCCATGCGATGAGCTCAGACAAAATTTCCCTGATGCTAGCAATATAACCTTATGAGCAGGGACAGGCCTCCCCTCCTCACCAACAATGAACAACATATCAGATAATTCCCAACACTCTAGAAAATTTTGAAGTCCCCACTTGTCGTAGCCCGTTTGTTGAACTTCAAACTCCTCATCATCGTTTCCATTGTACTCACCATTAACTTGCTTCCACAGCAACATATGATTTTGCATCAAGGGCAATACATTGACATTTCTATACCCTACATGTTTATCCCAGCTACTTAGCCCGACATACCGAACACTACAATTGGGATTTGTATCTAGCCACTCGAACACAAGATTCTGAAAAGGGTTTCTTCCTTTGCCTATACTAATCAATCCATCATAGATGCTGATCCAATAACTCTGAAATGCTGAAGAACAACATAGACCAATACCTACAACATCAACCACAGTTTTCCCATCCACCTCAATCTTCAATCTACTGTTCCTATGGCTACCAATGATAACAGTATAGTGAGGACAGTTATCCCTCTTGTAATGGTAGTGTTGACTTCCAACATTCTCCCTAAACACCACAGTAACATCATTGTGTGCGAAAGCATCGAATGCTACACATCCTCTGCCAGCTTCTCGGAATTTCAAATCCTTTATCCAAGCACACTCAAAGGGAGCGACCGTGAGGAACTTTTTCTCTTTCTTTTCTATCATTTTTTCCAAAAAGAAAAACCAATCCTTTTCACTTACTTGGAACTTCCACTAGAAAATCAGCCTTATTTATAGGACCCGAGATAGCGAGGGGGATAATATCCCACTCCCAAACCGTCTTCTTTATCTGATTAGAAGAAAAAAAGGAAGCAAGTTTAGATTAAAGCAAGGAAAAAACAATCTTACCTTGTAACTAATTAATCTAAAAAACACCTTAGAATGCAAATCAAGACCAAAATCCCTGAAAAAACAGATGCTTATAGGTGATAAACTTTGGGGCTAAAACTAAAACGGAATAATGGTTCACACATCGCTATCAGAGATGACCAAGGAGACCGCTGGAGTCTTGCAACTTGACAAAAAATCTAAACCCACCAGTAGCTTTAAGCTCGCTATCAATCCTATGCCGCATTCTTATCCAACTGCGACACCAATACGCAAAAAATATCTCCAAAGATAACCTTAAAAATAATCCCAATAAAGTCAACATAACAGACAAATACAAGGCAATGATATGTTTACCTGGGAAATTTCATGGAGGGTATTCTTTTCGGCTTCTGGTTTTCGATTTAATTGGCGGAATGCTCACAGGACCATAGATGAAAGGAAATGTAATTTGGATCAAGGAAATGAGAAGTCTTTACATTGAAATAAATCTGGGGGATCTTAATCTGGCAAGATGATTTTTTTAGAATAAAATATTGTTTTTTAATAGAAGTTGTAAAGATCTGGGGAAGGAATTGAATTAATGGCTAAAATTTAGTGACATCTTAAATGGGTGGATAAACGTGGCAAATGGTGCGTGGCAGCTATGGATGTTTTTGTGACACTGACACGTAAAAGAACCAACCAGATTTTTTTGCCCTTCTGTCTTTGTCTGATGATGATTATCCAGTCAGATCACATTGGGATCGTTGCTATGTTTTATGTGTTTTCACCTTTTAAGTTTTTACTGGTTTGGCGTTTTAAATCATGGATTTATATCCAATAAGTTTGCGGTGGAAACTTTCTACAAGGGATTTATTTTAGAATTTAAGGATAATAGTTAGAATTTAGGAGATAATGTTAGAATTTAAGGGTTAGAGGTTAGGTTTAGATTTTAAAGTAATAGGTTGAGGATTTAGGTTTTTAACATATAAATCCTAGACACTGAATTCTATTTATAATCACTAAATTTCAAACCATTAAACCTAAACTTCTAAATTTTAGGTCATAAACTGAATCTCTAAACCCTAAAATGAAAGCGTTTGTGAAAACTTTTAATTCCCCGCCAGTGTATCAAATAATTATCATTAAATTGTTTGAGAAATTAAACAAAAAATGATATTTGATGTATTTGTAGTGTTAATGTGTAATTTTTTACATAAATATATTTTTTTCTAAATTTAAAATTTAATTTCAACATATAATTTTAAACATTAACCTTAAACCATAAATTTAAAACTAAAAAAATTAAACCCGTAATTAAGATCATTTATAAAAGATATTTTCTTATAAAGAAAATACAGTAATATAATAATAATAATAATAATAATAATAATAATAATAATAATAATAATAATAATAATAATAATAATAATAATAGAAGAGCAATAGAATGAGAGGTATATGAATAAGAAAAGTATTTTGTAATTATATTTTCTATATAATATGTGTATAATGTTATTTTAAAATTTTATATTTATAAAAACATAACGAGTAGTCTCAAAAAAAAATATTATTTTTAAGAGATTCGAGTTCGAACAGCTTTATACTTAAGGTGTATGTCTTATTAAATAGTTAAAGAAAAATACAAATACATACTACCTTATAATAAGTTTTTAATTCGGGCCAGTTTAAGAAAACTATTTTTGTACTTTTTTTTAAATAATTTTAGGCAGAACGAGTTTAGTATAAAATTTCGGTATTTAAAAAAAAATTGTATATATGTGATTTTATTTGCAATGAATACGTTAGTCTTATTCATAAAAGAAAAAATCAAGATGAAAGTTTACAACTTGACCCAGACTAATTCCTAAAACGAAAACTAATGCCTTTAGATCATAAACATGATCAAAGAAAATGTAAAAACCTAATTCAAAGTCTCGAAATAAAATAGATACAAAACATCACCAAAGGTCGACGATGAAGGTAAAAAACATCACCAACAACATAAAAAATGCATATTGCAGAATTGGAGTACATTAACAACACATTTATTACCACAACTTAATTGCAAACAAGAGCGGTGAATAACTTGCATCTAGATCCAGTTTGAGGGTCCAAAGTAGGAAGATCAACATGAAAACTAAAGGAACGTCATCTTGATCAGTCGTGGCGACGTTCAATCCACCGCTGAAGCAAAACAAAAAAGACGTGCCAATAGACAAAAAAACATGCTAAAAGGCAGAAAATACATACCAAAAGACAGGAGAAAGCGTGTCATAAATACAAAATTATTAAAAATAACTGAAATTAAAAGAATAAAACAAAAAAAAATAGAAGGGAGTGACCGGCGACCGACAACCAGCTTTAAGACTGATGTCGCCGCTGGTCTTACAACATAGATGAAGCGGTTAAATTAAAAAAAACAAACTAAAGCGCCTGGAGAGAGAAAAAAAGCTAAAGTTTTATATGTGAATTAATATTTATATAAAATGTTATATTGTATGTATGTGAATTAATATATATTGGTCGGATTTAGGAGTAACTCACACCTATACTTCCTTTTGATTTCCTCTTTATTTTACCCATGAATTTTCATGAATTCATTTATCCTTAATCATCTTCGCATTTTGATTTTACTCGATATGTTTTTCTTGTGAGTTTTATAGTGAGAAAGTTTCAACTTTAAGTTAAATGTTTTGATTTTAATTTTTGTAATTTTTTTTGTTTTTTTAATATTTAGCCTCAATGTTATTTCTGACGACGGTTTGAAATGAACTAAAAATTTAAAGTTAAAATAAAGTGTGATTTTTACTCAATCATCTTTCGTATTTTGATTATTATTTAATATGTTCTTCTTGTGAGTCTTATAGTGAGAAAGTTCCAACTTTAAGTTGAATGTTTTGATTTTATTTTTTTGCAATCTTTTTGTTCGACCCTTTTTTTCAATATTTAGTCTCAATGTTATTTCTGACCAATCGTTTGGATTGAACTAGAACTTTAAAATTTAATTTGCTATGGATTTAGAACTCAAACTAGTTGTAGTGGAAAGTGATTCGAAGACGATTATAACAATAAAGATGAGTATAGAATAGACGACGCACACTGTTGCACACAATTAAATTTTTAATGTCTTTTAAATTATTATTAAAATTTTTAATGATTGAACATGTAATTAAAATTATTTCAAAACAAAATTAAAATTTTGATTTATAATATTTTTTAATTAAAATATTAGAATCAAATCTTTTATCATCCACAACCCCTAACCTCAACCCAAACCCTTTTAATTTAGTCTTAACCGTTCTTGTTATTTTCTTTTGTTTTTTTAGGTTTAATTTAACTTATCAAGTAAGGTTCACTCTATAAAACATTGAAACTGCAGAATGTAATGTTAAAAAGAAAGCTGTAGAATGTAAAGTTTTCAAACAGCAACGGCGGTAAATTGCATAATGTAAAGTTCTCAAATATCAGTGACGGTAAAACAATTTAGGGTTAAAGCTAGAATTTGTGGATGATGGGAATTTGATTATAATATTTTAATTTAAAATATTATAAAACATATATGAGTGATTTGTTAAATTAAAATTTTAATATTATTTTAATTACATGTACAATCCTTTAAACTTTTAATAATTTAAAAATTATTAAAAATTTAATGATATACAACGATGTGTTGCGTTAGTAGTATGCGCTCGTTATAAAATTTTCCTAACAACAATTTAATCTTATTAAAGAGATTATTCTTGAGATTGACACGCTTACATAAGATGCTAACTGATAGAGAGATTTTTTTGTCTCCTGCAATTCTAATTTTGTGGACAAAACTTTGCTTAAGAAATTTAGCATAACATTTTATTAAATCAAATGGTTGTCGGTGAAACTATCATTCTTTAATAATTATAAGAGACTTTTTATTAATTTTTTTTAATATGCTGGTGTGATACAAAGGTAACATTGTTCGATTTTCTTAGTCTTTTTAAGGATGACACACACAACATGCATTATTGGTGCTCGAACTCGGGTCCCAAGAGAATGAGCAAAAAAAACTTAAATTTAAACTGATATCGTAATAAACATTAACATATAATAAATATTTATAACCTTACTAATAAAAAACGGCGACTTTTATTTGCTGTACTCTTTGTCTCTGATTAGCAATTCGTTTTGTTAAATACTTGGTTTTTCGATTTTTGTATGCTTTACTCAGTCACGATGTAGAAAATAAAAGAAATATAATAAAATTATGTTAAATAAAAAGAAAAACAATGAAATTCCATGTGAGCTTATCAGTAACTATGTTAGTATGTTGCAGTCTAGTTGGTTAGGAAAGCTGGCAGCCCACTTGTGAGATGCGGGTTTCATTTTTTGAGCTTTATAAGCTGAAGTCTAAATTTAGGGCCCAAAATATTTCATGTTGATTACCGCCATGTGGATGGGTTGGTGGTTGGGCCGTTCGCCAAGGACTTCACCTACTCCGGTCACGTTATAGGTTCCTGCACTGCACGGGTTCGATTTATTTGTTTGTTGATGGAAAAATAATAATTTCACATTGTTGGTAATAATAGTCTAATAGATGCATAATGACAAATGTTTTAGTCGGGGAAATCTAAGTTTTAGTTTTTATTTGTTTATTTCGAGATAAGCTTAAAGTATAAAAATGAAGGTGCGCACGCTTCAATGGGTTACATCTTTTGGGCCAAAACGCAGTCTTGAGGCTAAGCTTTGTCGGGACGGAACTATTATAATAGTTTAGAAGAGGATGTTATCTCTCTCAAAATATTTAATATAATAATTTTTTATATTTTAAATATTAATTAAATAAATTTTGTGTAATTTTCAAATTTAAAATTTTAATAAATTTTAAATATTTTTAATATTTAATTATAGATTCGTCCCAAATTTAACTCGAGACCCAATCTAATAGTACCAACGCCGGTGCTTAGCTTGCACTTGCTCACACAATCTCCAAAATGGAAAATATTTTCATCTTGTACCAATTCTGGTATAGATAGAGAGGGCTTCCTCAAAAAAAGAAAGGTATAGATAGATGGCACACGTTTCAAGGACTTAATTTCATACGTGTCATCACAGAAGTGGTACACGTCACTCCTGTAAATGAATACGTATTGGATCTATGATGTTCGCCAAAAATCCAAACCTTTAGTTTGGATAAGTATTAAGGAATCAAGACAAAGTTCTCAAGTTATGTATTTATTTTTTCTAACATTTCTTTGTCTTTAAATAATTTATGATGTCATCTCACATCACACAAGTATCGGCGGGAATTTCAATATCTCGGGGAGGGATGCCCTGCACTAATACCTTCTTTTATTTAGTTCATGTTTAAATAGATGATTATACGATAAATATTATGTATCGCTATATATCATTAATCATATATATTGTATTGTACTAATAATAATTTTTAAAATTATAGAGACCGTAAGCTTTATTATCCTTTTTTAAAATAAAATCTTAAAAAGTAATTTTTATTTTACTTTTTTAGATTTTTCTTTTTAAATTAAGTACCATTATTGAAATTTGGTAAATTATTCAATTTGGTAATCAAACTTTTAATTGCTTCAATGTTACCATTAAACTTTTAGTTTTACTCCAAATTTGTCACTGACTCGTTAACAACCGTTAAAAGGGTGATGTAACAATTAAAATATTTTGTATAATAACACATTTAGTCCTCTATGTTTTCACATTCAAACAATTATATCTTAATTCGGAAAATAAATTTAACCCTTGTTATTTATAAATTATTCCAATTTGTGCATACACCAGTCAACAATCTCTAGAACAGATGGTTAAAGCTCTCAGTTGACACTCCCACCATTCCCTTAAGTTGTGGGTTCAAGACCCAATAAGAAAAAAAAAAATCTCCTTCCCAAAAAGTACATACACGTTGCATTTTAAATTACTAAATTTAAAACTCTAAAACCTAAACTTTAAACTCTAACTCTAAATTCTAAACCATACAACCTAAATACCCAAACTTTGAACCTTAAACCTAACAAAGTTTCTTTCTAAGTATAATAGATTATATATATATGAGTTACATTTTGATACACATATGCGTAAAAAAATTACACAACCCTTCGTATTTAATTATAAAATTTAAACCTAAATTTTTAGCCTAACATCCTAAATCATAAACTGTAAACTCTAACCCTTAAACGCTAAACCATAAGCTAAATTCATAAACTCTAAAATTTAAAACATATGTAAACTTCCTATCTATATTTCTTTTATAAAATTCAAGCTTATAAATCTATTATTCACGTTTAAATCAATTATTGATATAATAAATAAATAGACAAAATTATTTGTTTAATATTTATATCTGTTAAATGTTTCCACTTAATATATATAAATATAGAAATAAATCTTTTTTTAGATAAATATTCAAAGATTGATATCCACCTCACCTAACAATCTACTGCAATAATAACTAATTTGTTTTATTATACAATATATGTAAAAGATTATACAATTTTTACTATTAAATTACACAATTTAAACTGCAAGATGTGGTGCGATGGAAGTTCTTGTTTTTAACTATAAGATCAAGAATTCGATCTTTATCTATAAAATAAAATACAATTTATAATTAATCATTTATCTCTTTAATTTCCAAAACCATAAATCTTATATTTGTAATCAAAGTTTTTATTTAATTAAAATATCTAAATTTAAGTAGTATTATTATTAGTTTCAAAAAAAGTCAAAATTATAAAAGGTACCTCAACATTTAAATATTTTATTTTTTGACCCCCTATTCTTTTTTAGAGCAAAAAATACCATGGCGTTTTAATTTGGTCTAAATATATATTTGGTTAAATAAAAATTGCCAGTCAACTAACGGTCAATGGCTGGTGCTGACTGGACTTGTCAGGTGTTAAGATCCGCTGAATTAACAACATTTTATTCATTCAATTTTAACCGCAACAGATCCATCACATGATACTATTAAGTTCAATCACATGTCATCATGATATTCGGTCACACATCACCATCATGAAGGATATGATAAAAAAAATTTGACGTGACATATGCCATGTCATCAGATCTTAACGCGTGACAAGTCTAATTAACACTAGTCGTTGACCGTTAGTTGACTGATTGTTTTTATCTAACAAATAATATATTTAGATCGAATTAAAATATTAAAATATTCTTTGTCCCAAAATATAAAAATACAAATAAAAAACATACAAACATTGAGCACCTTTTGTATTTTGAAAAAAGAAAAAGAAATAGTAGTACTATTATTTAGAAACATGTATCCTACTATTTTCTATCCGATACGGCGCTACCATGCATATCCAGTTGCGTTGACATTATTATAAATGACACTACAAATAATAATCACGGATCGAACATCTTCTCCTCGTTTAATCCCCCACACCGCCCTTCTCTTCCGTTCAAGCTTCTATCTCTACATCTGCTTTACCTGGCTCATGGATCCATACAAGGTACTCTCTATGTCTCTTTTAATTCTTTTATTTCCTTCGCTACATTTAATTTCTCTCTCTATTTATACCGGATGTACGTATTTCTTATTCGAATCAAGTCGAATGTGATGTGTTCAGAATTTGATCTTTCTTTCTTTCTTCAAGATTTGATCTTGTCTCTGCAATAACTGTCTTTTGTTTGTGCATAATCTTTCTTTTATTGGTATTCTAAATTGGATGATGCAGCACCGTCCTTCAAGTGCTTTCAATTCCCAATTCTGGACAACCAATTCTGGTGCTCCAGTTTGGAACAACAACTCATCATTCACGGTTGGACCCAGAGGTATTTTTTCCTTTGTTTATCACTATGAGAAAGTTCATGACCTGTTGACTGTCAGATTCTTAGTCATGGTTTTTAATTGAGAAATCTTCCATAATCAGCATCAGCACCCCCGTTCTTTTGGTGTGCTTATGTTATTCCTATTTGATCATATGGTCACAATCACTGATATAGTAGTTCCATTAAGGTTTTCAGTTTGGATTTTTGTCAATCAATTACAAAACTGGAAGACTATGTTGAAACTCTTTGTGGGAATAAGTTTTTATTGAGTACATGGTGTTGACTATATGGATCCTACACTTCCTCTTTGACAGGTCCAATCCTCCTCGAGGACTATCATCTGGTGGAAAAGCTAGCCAATTTTGACAGAGAGCGGATTCCAGAACGCGTTGTCCATGCTAGGGGAGCCAGTGCAAAGGGTTTCTTTGAGGTCACCCATGACATTTCTCACCTTACATGTGCAGATTTTCTGCGATCCCCTGGAGTTCAGTCAGACCCCTGTTATTGTACGTTTCTCAACTGTCATCCATGAGCGTGGAAGCCCTGAAACCCTGAGGGATCCTCGTGGTTTTGCAGTGAAGTTTTACACCCGAGAGGTAAGAGTTCATCTGCCACCTCCATTCTCTTACTAATCTGGTTAGTAATCTAAAGGACATGTTTGGTGTGTTGTAATAAAGGAAGAAGTTTTAGAGCGCTTGTAACTTGGTTAAATTAGTTAAAACATGCTTTGAAGATTTTCTAATATATTTCGTTTCATAATTGTCTTCATTGGGTTTAAGGCTTAGTTTATGGATACAATCAATAGTTTATTATGCATTACTTCGTTGAAATATGATTTGTTTTACAACTTGCTGGTCTGTTTTCATTCTAAACTTTTCATATGAACACAGGGTAATTTTGATCTCGTTGGAAACAACTTCCCAGTCTTTTTTATTCGTGATGGAATGAAATTCCCTGATATGGTCCATGCTCTTAAGCCCAACCCTAAGTCTCACATCCAGGAGAATTGGAGGATCCTTGATTTCTTCTCTCACCATCCAGAGAGCTTGCACATGTTCACTTTCCTCTTTGATGACTTGGGTGTTCCACAAGATTATAGACATATGGAAGGTTCTGGTGTAAACACCTATTCTCTGATCAACAAGGCTGGGAAAGCACACTATGTTAAATTCCACTGGAAGCCCTCTTGTGGGGTCAAATGCTTGCTAGAAGAAGAGGCAATCAAGGTTGGAGGATCTAATCACAGCCACGCCACTCAGGATCTCTATGACTCCATTGCAGCTGGCAACTATCCTGAGTGGAAGCTTTTCATCCAGACAATAGATCCCGACCATGAAGATAAATTTGACTTTGACCCACTTGATGTGACCAAGACCTGGCCTGAGGACATATTGCCCCTGCAGCCAGTTGGTCGCTTGGTTTTGAATAAGAACATTGACAACTTCTTTGCTGAAAATGAACAGCTTGCATTTTGCCCTGCCATTGTGGTTCCTGGAATCTACTATTCAGATGATAAGTTGCTCCAGACTCGTATCTTCTCCTACTCTGATACCCAGAGGCACAGGCTTGGACCAAACTATCTGCAACTCCCAGCTAATGCCCCCAAGTGTGCTCATCACAACAATCACCATGAAGGTTTTATGAATTTTATGCACAGGGATGAGGAGGTATTTTACTCTTTTCTATTAATATCTCTTAGCAAATAATGGATTCCTGAATGTGCAAATGGGTTGAAATAAATATCTGTTTGTTTACGTGATCAGCGTAGGTTTTTAACTTGCATTCTAAGTCATGATGGCCAGTACTCTTATCAGATGCTATTATGCTGTTTTACAGGTCAATTACTTTCCTTCAAGGTATGATCCTGTCCGTCATGCTGAGAGGTTCCCTGTCCCTCCTACTATTTGCACTGGAAGGCGTGAGAAGGTCAGTTCATCTTCCTGTCTTCTCCATTCTGATTTACAAAGTGGTGTTTGTGATTTCAGCTAAGTTTAGCAGCGCAGTTGTATTTTTATTACTAAAATGCATGAGCTTATATGTACGTTTTCCCTCAATCCAATTCCCGCAACCATTGGCTTCACTTCAACTGTTAAATTTTGATATTAAAGCTGCAAAAGCAGCATTAGTAGTAATTATTAATTTCCTACTGTCCAATAAGCAATAACAAAATAGCCTGTTTGTCTGGTTTCTAGGCATAGGGAAGAGGGTAGAGGGATAAACATACTTCTATTTAACTTTTCAAGCTTTGTGTTGTCTCTTTAACTTTTAGTTTGCAACTTTCAATATTATCTAATTGCAATAACTTTTGTTTGTGGAAGTAATGAACTTGCCAAGTATTTTTGTCACAGTGCATTATTGAGAAGGAAAACAACTTCAAACAGCCTGGAGAGAGATACCGATCATGGCAACCAGACAGGTTATAACCGGGCTCTCTCAATTATTCTAAATGTAAATAAATGGAATAAATAAAAATGTCTCAAATGTTTTTCCTCCCTGCTTTGTCTTGCTGCAACTAGGCAAGAGAGATTCATCTGCCGCTGGATCGATGCCTTGTCTGATCCACGTGTCACTCATGAAATCCGCAGTATATGGATCTCATACTGGTCTCAGGTTGAACACTCTTTCCTGTCAATACTTGTCAAATTATATATCCATGTGAGCTTTATAGGCCTATTCTTCGGACTTTAGCTTACCGATAGTGTTATCTGTGACGGGCATATGATACAGGCTGATAAATCCTTGGGTGAGAAGCTAGCATCTCGCGTAAATGTTAAACCGAGCATGTGAAAGGACTGTCGACCTGTATACTTGGGAGTTGCTGGGTGAATAAGGACTGAATATGGAGAGGCGTCTGGTTGTTTGGAAGCGTAAACTTATGGTTGTTCCTTTTTCTTTTGTGCCGTATGTAATACTGAACAATCTTGCATGTCATGTGCTTAAGTTGATAAACGCCGTTTAGCATAACTAGCTAGTTGTGTGTTCATGCCAAGTGAATATATGTTCAGAAAAATATTATGGTAATGGGCGATAGTACCAAATCTGGAAAATAAAAACAGCAGTTATTTATTCCATTCAAGTTTCAACACTCGAGCATAGTGCCCCCTTTATTGGCTTTGTTTTTATGACTGATGGAAGTTGCTGCTTATTGAGAAATGAGGGGGCAAGGTTGTGTTAAAAACTGCACTTTTCTTCAAGGTCAAAGATAAAAACATCTATAACATAATGTAGAAGCTGTCCCATGCAATTGGATAGCTCAATTGAACTTTCAACATACATAATTTTTCTTAATCCTAATGTTTTCTTTGATACAAAATGAGGTGGAAGTATTTAATATCATATTAGAAAAAAATAGAAAATTTGGAGAATGAAAACGATGACGCCACAGAATATGTTACTCATTCTTCTCAAGGTAGAAGATAGGCAGATCGGAACCCCAGAACTAATCAAGGTTTGACTATGCTTTGCATACCTTGGGTCACCCCAATGCTATTTTCAGCCACTTTTCCCATGCAATACATTCCATTAAGACAAGAAGATATTTCCAAAGCTAGCTATTAGAACAATGAATGCATGTTCTCTTTTTAACCTTACATATATAATTTTCATTATTCAGATGTAACCAAGAACAATGCAAAATAAGTCTTATATGATGATGAAAACTATGATTTTACATTGAAAAGCATTGCTCTGATTGAATAAGATTAATATGAATTGATGTTCCCTGCTTCTGATTGGATTGGCATCTCAGAGACAAGAATAAACACTGATCTAGAATTACACATGAAAACTGCAACATATACACATGTATTATTGCCAACATAAACAAATGCTGATTCTTTCCTTTATCAAACTCGATGGATGGATTATGGATATGCTGATTCCTTGTTCCAAATCAGACAAAGACAAACGTCATCATGTGTTACTTTTTACTTCCATTCAAACTCCCTTAATTTTACATCAACTATTTAACGTGTAGTAAACTTTGCAGTAAACATCAACATTTCGTGAATAATACTAGTTTTTTTTATTAGCTAAATGGCAATACCAGTAGTAGTATTGGTAACAATATTCATCTTCTTTTTTTTTCTACCCAACAACTCAAAACATCACAAGATGCGAAGACCTAATATTGCAATTAGCCACATCATACGGAAAGTGTAGGCTAATTATCACAGTTGCAATGCTAAATCCGGGTGCTGGGGTGAACCAATTGGCACACTAGAACTAGGTGAAACAGGTGCCAGAAATCTCACATTAAGATCAGGGGCGAATTGAACTAAATCCTGTTCATTATAGGATTTCCGATGAATCCCGAAGTCAGTTGCTGCATGCGACACCATGTCAGCCTTCCCAGCCATTAGTCCCATTTGAGACGAATAACCAACCCCTGACCCACCAATAGAACCATTGATACCCGAGCGTGATAAAAGTCTTTGCTGAAACTGATGAGAAGGTGCAGAAGCCAAGTCATTTTGAGAAGTTTCTGTGTCTTCTCTACCTCCCAAAGGAGATATACTTGCAGCAATGGAGTTTGAACCAGAAGTAGCTGCAGATGAAAATATGCCAGGAGGGTTATCAGACACAGAATCTGAAGATCGCTTCAGATCGGAGAAGGAACATTGAGGCTGCTCAACCGTCCTGTTTTCTCCTACCCATCCAGGACCAAACTTGAGACCGGCAGGCAACACACTTTCGATTTTTCTTGAAGCAATTTTCCACACAACAGGTCCAAGATTTGCAGCAAAACGAGCCAGGCTTGTAGCATAACCATTCTCTGCACTCAAACCAACCTGGTATACAATGAAAGTGGGAAAAAGGTTACCACTTACCAATGGGTAAAAACAATAAAATTGACACAATAAAATTGAGATAAAAAGTAGTCGCCAGTGTGGTTGCCATATTATATAATGGACCAAGCAGTCTATTCCTGTGATCTGGATAGTTTTCTTTTTCTTTTTTTCATAAACACTAGTTGTCAGAATATTCAAAAACCCTTTTGGATAGACATATAAATATATCATACGATCAAATTGCCAGCACAAACCTACCTATATTTGCACCAGAAACTTTTTTTTATGCAATTTATTATGACAATTAGTTTAGGGTGGAAAAGGTCGATCAGACATTCCATATATATAACTCATTAACTAATATTTTAACTAATGCATTGATGACCATTATTTGCAGCATGCACACATAAAACACACCGGGACTAGTTGCTTCACTTCTCCATCCAAGGTGGAAAAGGTACGTTGCTCATGTCCAGAAGTCAATGAATGGTTGTACGAGTCACGCCTGTTCTCATCTACTGCAAAATGTTTCATCCCATACTTCATCACAGCCTTCACGACAGAAGCTACAAAATGATAGAAAAAATAGCTCAATACGAATATAAAAAACATGCAGTAAGTATAAAAGTTAAGAATCAGACTGTTAAATAGCAAACCTGGAAATTCGTTCTCCCATTCAGTTGAACAACTGGCATAATTTTCTTTGCTAGGAGATCCCCAAGAGGACCTCATTAATGTATCAGAAGGCCATAACTTGCGGGAAGTAGGTTCTTTCCTCAAATTGTAAGTATTTGAAAGGCTGGAAGCATCTCGACCAGCGGCTAGAGTTGCATCTGAGGGATGCTCAGCACCAACACGGTCAAAAGATGATGACACCAATGACTTTTTCAGACTCTTTCCAGGAGGCCTCCCTCTCCTCACAACTTTCGGCTGGGGTTCACCTTCGTCACTATCTTGCCTCAAATTCTCAAAGTCCTTTTTAGCCAGCTCTTGGATTGATCGTGCCTAACCAACCACTCAAGATTTAAAATAACAGAAACCAGAGTATCATGACAAAGGAATTAATACAACTAAGACCGAGAAAAACCTGTCGAAAGTAAATTGTATCCGGTGCATTGTACTGCATTGCATTCGAGCAAATTAGGAAAACATCCATCTGCAGGAAAAAAAACGTGCAAATTTCAGTTCCAGTTCCAGAAACATCAAGTATCATGCCAGCAAAGCGTATGCGGGAAAGTAAATCCCCCAAAACGAAGTTTTGTTACTACATGTTTGCAAAAACTAAAGACTATCCTCACTGGACAAATCCAGTGCATTCATACTGACTTGAAAATTATTGCATTAGGATTTTCATCTTCTCAGTTAACCTCACAAAAAGCAACTCACAGCATATATAGTTGTCCGCTAGGGAAGAGAACGCTGGTATGATCTCAAGCTAAACAAAACAATTTCTGCAATCAAATTCACAAATCATGGACATTTCCAATTGAATTCTAAATCATATAAACATTGATAAAAAAGGGGCAAATAGAAATATGAAATATGTATAGAGAATATAGTGCGGTACGGGCTTAGTGATACAAATTTAATTGTCAATAACCCAGACAGGATATGCAGGGGCTGGAACTATTGTAATTATTTCTGGTTGTGTAGTTTGCCGCAGACATTGTAGCAAAAGTTTGCTGTTAGATGGAATAAAACCTATCCAAAAAACAAATTAAAGAATCATGCAGGCTTAAGTGACCAAAATGCTATCCAAACAAGTGGACTTAAAATGAAGAACTAAAACATTATAGCCATCGACATTACAACAGTTATCTCAAAAGGCACGGCATGCCTTCAACAAGAGCTTGCTTGATTGGCAACAAAAACTTGACTCACCATATACAATTTCTACAAATCAACCAAATTTCAGGGAAAAAACAAACATAAACTTAATCATCATTCAAGGTAATACAGTCGAACAACTTAATCAGCCATCCCTCTCCACCCTGCCTGAAGGTAGACAGATGGATGGACATTGCATCCATATTAGCAAAGAGAAGGCTTGCAAAACAAACCTCAAATTGTTCCAATGTAGTATACGCTCCACCATCAAGTTTTTTCCTGACGGTCGAAAAGTCCATCGGGTGTGCAATAATGTCATGGTAATCAGGAAGCTGTATCAAGACCAACCCAACATTATCTCATGAACTGGGATTTCACTTTCCAGTAATCTACATTTATGCAAGAATGAAAAAGAAAATGCACCTCTTCAGGATCCACCGGCTCTGAGAATACCCCGTAAGTGTCTTTCCTGTAAAAACAATCAAAACCCAATAAACAGAAGATCGGATAAGAAAAAGGAAATTCAAATAGAACCAAAATTTTTAAAAATAAAAACAATACTTTTGAAGCCTGTCAAGAATGAACACCAACAACTTTTTGTCTGGCAAAGGAGTCGTGGGGCCAGACTCCACCGGTGACCCTGTCCACAAATAAAACAAAAAATTATTTTAGTTACCAAAACCCAACACCTTTTATTTCTTTTTAAGAATCCCCAGAAATGCCTTTTTCATGAAAACCGAGATTGGTTTATACCATGAAGAGTGTCTGTCCCTTTCGATAACTTTTCTTCCTGTAAATAAGATAAACTCTCGTATCAACAACACATATACATGTATATTTATTATTTACCAAAAAATACATTTATCTATTATTTATAAAGCTCACAGAATAAAAATATATTGGAATAGATATTTGCTTGATTATTGAAGAATCAGCGAGGAAAGTTACAGTAAAAAGCAACAATAATGCAAAGCAAGTACCCAGAAAAAGGACATTGAAGTATTACTGTATTAATACTAAAGAAAGGAAAAGACAAAATGAAGCTTGTCAGACACGATGGTCTGTGCATATTATTTTGCACAAAAATAAAGGCCAGTTAAATGCAAGACAATAAATTACTAATAGAATCATAATGGAAAATTCGTAAATCAGGAAAGAAAGGAAAACTGTTTTCAACACAACTTGAAGTTCGAAGAAAATCAAAAAAGTTAAAACAAGACCCAATAAATAAATAAAGCAAACATATTACTTAAGTCAAACTTGATCATCCATCTCGTTTCAACTTCCAATTATAAAAATTCGGCGTATTGAAGCTATTTATCGAAACCCAAAAATATAAACACTAAAAATAAAATCTCCCAAAAAAGTAGGAAAATCTTTTTTTGTTTCTATTTCAAAAACAGCGCTTTGGAAAACCAACGAATATAGCATTATATGTTTTGGTGTATGATTAATCACCGTCTGATCAGATCCAGGCTTGGAAGTGGTAAACTTGCGACATTTGAGTGACTCGTCGATTTCGTCACCATCTGCATTAGAATCAGATCCATGGAAGGCCGAATTGTGCGCCAACGGAATCGGATAATGCTGATGACTACGAGAAGAATTGAAGCCAAGCAATAGTTTATGCTTCTTCTGTTGGCGGTCGTCGTCGTCATCGTCTCCTCCGGAAACAGGGGAGTCACCGTTGAGATTGGTATGGCGGCGAGCGGATCGGCGGGTCGAATTGATGGAAGAATTAGGGTTAATGAGATTAGGGTTTTTTTGCAGCGGCTCCTGCAATTGTTGTTTGAGAGAGCGTTTTTGGAGTTCTAAGAGAGAGGGCCTTCCCTTCTTCTTCCTCTTCCTCGTTGTTGTCTCCGCTGCTATCTCACCTCCACCGGCACCGCCCATTGCTTTTTCTTTTTCTTTCCTCTCTAAACAGCCTTTGGATTCATTATTCCGTTTATTATATTATTTTTTTATTGATGTTTTTTAATAGGAACATTAATAGGCGAACGGAGGGGGTACAAGATGCCAGCTTGGAGATGAAGTCACGTGAAATGGACGGAAGCGCGCGTGCCCAATATTCTCGACTGCCAAAGTGTGAAACTACTATGGCTGCCAGAGGCCAATTTCGTCTTTCGCTTTTATTTACTTAGAAGATGGAAACAAGAAAAATAGCCAATTTCGTTTTTAGTTGTTTAGAAATTGAAAATTGAAAGCAAAACATCTGCAGACTAACTCTGATCTAGTAGATAGTAATATGTGGAAGCCTGCAGATATTAGTTTTACCTTTCGAAACAAAGTTTATCGCACAATAAGATCGTATAAGAAAGTGAAGTAGTCCCCGATACACAAGTTGGATAGCAAGCCATTAATTTTTAGTAATAAATGACTAAAGTTATACATTAATCTGACCAACAACCAGTTAATTTAATAAGATAAAAAATCTATTTAAATAACGACATTATTCATTTAAGAAAAAAAAAACGATGAACTCACGTCTAATCTATTCTAGCTAGGGAAGTAAACAAGTCGAGTTGATCTAGACTAGTATTGAACTAAACTCTACTCATTAAAAACTCAAATTGAATAATAATCAAATCGAACTCGAATAGCTTATGAACTGTCTTGCCTCATTTATAACCCTATTAATTATAAGAATAATAATAATTGTTGAGTGCATTTATTCAACAACATTGTTAATAATAATAATAATAATAATAATAATAATAATAATAATAATAATAATAATAATAATAATAATAATAATAATAATAATAATAATACATTCATTTTAGTTCACTTTAATTTTAAAAAATTAAAAATTTTACTATATTATATTTTTAAATAACTGGCGAGCTTTTCAAGTCAGCTCGACTCATTAAAAAATCAAGCCAAGTTCAAACTCGAGTAAGTCCAATCGAGTTAAACTTTGAACGAGTTAAAGTCAAGTAACTCGCGATCTGTCTTGTCTCATTTACAACCCTAATTCCAACCCTGGTGGTGGTGGTATTCAAGTAATGTACCCAAAAGAAAATAAAAATAGCCCTACTCTGCAACCCTTATAACTTTCTAAATACTCAAGCATCTTATGTACAAAATCCCTTTCGATGAGGATGGTGCTTGTGAATAAACTTGGCTGGTATCACTTCCATATTCAAACCAACTACATCTTGCAAAGGAATACCATCAAATACTCCCCCGCCTATTGAGCTGCCCAATTCACCCCCTTTAGCCCCTTCCCTCTTTTCTCCATCTTACCAAAATGCATCAACAATTAATCATGAATTAGCATTTCTTGCACTGGCAAACAAGACAGCATAACAGGAGCAGGAATTAATTCCATTAATTAATATAACCAAGCACATAAAGCAGATAATTTGAACAATAATATTTTACCAACCTTCCCTACTACTTTCCAGAGTTCAGACTTAGCAGCCCACATTTTAGTGTCTGGACTCCAAGCAAAACCACTTCTGCACTTGAAAAGGTCATAACACTCGAAAAAGCTATGCTTCAGAGTCTTTACACGATTTTTTTCAGTTGACCTTTGTCAAGTTCAACTGGCATCCCAATCTTTTCATGCAATTCATTCACCATATTTTCATATGCCATTGAAGTGAAGAACTTATCAACCCTGTTTCCCAAACTCTGTTGGTGCAAGAGAGCATTAATGAGGACATCATCCATAGGCTGTGTCCACTTCAAAACATCCCTTTTATTCACATTAATATTCTTAGATTTATCCATTATTCGAATCTTACCTGCATTGTCAATAAGATCCTAGCAATGATAGCATATAGGGAAGAATCAAACACAACCAGGTAGTTAAAAGGGATTAAGAGCAGTTCTTCACTTTAAAGAATTCACTGTCAAAAATAGCATCTAGAGGATGTGTATGAATTAACAAAAATGAAACACGGACCCTTTTAAAAGAAACTGAAGGGCACACTTAGATATGGGCATTTCCTCGATGTGCATTCTGTATTTTAGAAATCAACGGTTCTGCTTACAAATGGAATTCATCCTTTACACCTTTCACTAGCCTAAAATAAATTAATATGCTACCATTATAGCATAAATGGCAACTCATTCCTCAGTCTATACTAAGCGTAATCTATAAAGATAGTAAAACACACGCTAGAGAAAATCCGTAAACATACACTAATAAAATATGAGTAACCTACTTCTTAAAAAAAGGAAGCAACTTTTTATACTATTATATGATGAATTAATTAGACATTTAAACCCATATCAGGATGAACATAGATGAAAAAGATCCCCTTGTGGCTTGTATGGATATGGGGCCATCTTTTATTTCCATCTAGAAAAAAAAAGGTGAGCTTTGGCTTCAGATTTTGAAGCAACAAGGCACGCTAAATGCATAAATCAGATCAAAAAACTATTTCCTTTTGAACAGAAAACAAAAGACTGGAAGGATGAAAGAAAATGATCTATTGTAATTTGTAATATGTGGTGCAAGGCGAAGTGCATCAGAACATATATTTATCAACAGGTAAACTTACCTGAAGTTCAGAGATCAAGTGTAAGCATCACGCGCCCTAGCTTTGCACATCAATTTAAGAAAAATAGCTGTTATAACTTATATGATGAATTAATTAGATATTGAAACTCATATCAGGATGAAAAACGATGAAAAAGATTCCCTTGAATGGACACGGCCACAGGGCCATCATTTATTCCCAATTTAGAGAAAAATGAGCCATGGCTTCAGACTCGAAGCAGCAAGGCACGCCAAATGCATAAATCAGATCGAAGAAATAATTTCTTTTAAAAAGAAAAGAAAATGATATATAGTAGTTTGTAAAAATGTGGTGCAACGAGGAGTGCATCAGGACATATACTTCTCAACAGGTAAACTTACCTGAAGTTCAGAGATCAAGTGTAAGCATCACGCGCCCTAGCTTTGCACCACAATTTTAGAAAAATAACTGTTATATGATGAATTAATTAGATATTGAAACTCATATCAGGATGAAAAAAGATGAAAAAGATTCCCTTGAATGGATACGGCCACGGGGCCATCATTTACTCCCAATTTAGAGAAAAATGAGCCATGGCTTCAGACTCGAAGCAACAAGGCACGCCAAATGCATAAATCAGATCAAAGAAATAATTTCTTTTAAAAAGAAAAGAAAATGATCTATATAGGGGTGATAATGAGCCTGACCGGCTCGCGAGCTACTCAGGCTCGACTCGAAACCTTAACAAGTCGAGTTGAGCCTAACCAGACTCGACTTGAAAAGCTCGTGAACAGGCTCGGAATCTACATATGCACTAAAATAAATTATGTGTTTGTATTTTCTTTCTTTAGTTGGTTGTTGTTTGATTATGTATTTTCTTTAATTATGTGTTTGTATTATAAGAATATTTATTGATTATTTGGAGTAATCTAATTTTTGACACCTTTTTTCCCTTTCCAGTCATTGAATTTCATTTGTGTTGGTTATGAAAGAGATTTTTAACGAATCTTTTATATAAAAAAAACTATAACAAAATTTTTCATTTCGAGCCGAGCCTGACGAGCTTCGAGCCCGAGCCGAGCCCAATAGTATTGTTTTCGAGCCGAGCTCGAGCCTAAAATTCCGAGCTCGACGAGCCTCGAGCCCAATTACACTGTTTCCAAGCCGAGCCGGGCTCAGCTTGTTATCACCCCTAGATCTATAGTAGTTTGTAAAAATGTGGTGCAACGAGGAGTGCATCAGTACATATACTTCTCAACAGGTAAACTTACCTGAAGTTCAGAGATCAAGTGTAAGCATCACGCGCCCTAGTTTTGCACCACAAATTAAAGTCATAACAACAATTTACACAGATTCCTTTATCCCCTCTCCCCACAACCAAGAATTTAATGCCAAATAATCAAAAGATTCCGTTACCATTTGTACATAACGAGCCGATAAATCAAAACCGATAGCATTGGATAAACAGCGGTCAGACATGCACACTACCGAATCAATACACCGTAATTCCTTCTTTCAATATTTAGTGTGAATCAGAAGCAATAGCAATAAGAGATTCAGAGAATAAGACTATAAGAGCATAACGAAATCAAAGGATTAAAGAAAGAAAACCTAATAAGGACGGGGGAGGGCGAGCTGATCTTCATCTTCATCTTCATTGAGTGGAAATTGAAGCCAGATAGATAGTAGGGCAGAGAGCACCCGGGGGACGGGGGAGGGGCGGCGGCGGCAAAAACACTTGACTAATGTAATAATATGGTACGTGCCATTCTATTAAAACCATGTATATTATGGGCCGCCTATGGTATTGCTCTCGCAAGTCGGCCCGTTTTTCTCAAATCTACTGTATTATACACTTGAGGATTAAACCGGAATTTTCTTTCCAAGCCATTCTTCATATTTAAAATCAAGGGTACAAATGTACAATGAAAAATAGTGCATTTATACATAGCAAAAAGTAAATCTTCCACCATCTACAACTATCAATTTTACATCAACTACCAGTATTTAACGTGTAATAAACATTGCAGCAAACATAAACATTTCATGATTAAAACCAGTAGTATTTGTAACTGCATATATGGTTCTTTTTTGCAACCCAGCAACTCAAAATATCACATGATGACGTCAGATGTTGCATATGATTTTTTAACCTATGAAATAATTTGATATATCAATCTGTACAAAATCTCCACTACAATCTGATCCTGTCTTGTTAAGGAATTACAACGGACCTTCCAATGAAGAATGCGGTGAGTAAATTCATATACAAGCGAAGACCTAATATCGCAATTAGCCACATCATATGGAAAGTGTTGGCTAATTATCACAGTTGCAATGCCAAATCCGGGTGCTGGGGTGAACCAATTGGCACACTAGAACTAGGTGAAACAGGTGCCAGGAATCTCACATTAAGATCAGGGGCGAATTGAACTAAATCCTGTTCATTATAGGATTTCCGCAGAAGCCCGGCGTTAGTTGCCGCATGCGACACCATGTCAGCCTTCCCAGCCATTAATCCCATTTGAGACGAATAACCAACCCCAAACCCACCAATAGAACCATTGATACCCGAGTGTGATAAATGTCTTTGTTGAAACTGATTAGAAGGTGCAGAAGCCAAGTCATTTTGAGAAGTTTCTGTGTCTTCTCTACCTCCCAAAGGAGATTTACTTGCAGCAATGGAGTTTGAACCAGAAGTAGCTGCAGATAAAAATATGCCAGGAGGGTTATCAGACACAGAATCTGAAGATCGCTTCATGTCGGAGAAGGAACATTGAGGCTGCTCAACCGTCCTGTTTTCTCCTACCCATCCAGGACCAAACTTGAGACCGGCAGGCAAAACACTCTCGATTTTTCTTGAAGCAATTTTCCACACAACAGGTCCGAGATTTGTAGCAAAACGTGCCAGGCTTGTAGCATAACCATTCTCTGCACTCAAACCAACCTGATAGACAATGAAAGTGGGGAAAAGGTTACCACTTATCAATGGGTAAAAACAATATAATTGACACAATAAAATTGGGATAAAAAGTAGTCGTCAGTGTGGTTGCCATAATATATAAGGGATCAAGCAGTCTATTCCGGTGATCTGGATTGTTTTCTATTTTTTTCATAAAACTAGTTGTCAGAATATTCAAAAACCCTTGTGGATAGATATATAAACATTTAATAGGATCAAATTACCAGCACAAACCTACCTATATTTGCACCAGAACGTTTTTATGCAATTTATTATCACGATTAGTTTAGGGTGGAAAAGGTCGATTAGACATTCCATCTATATAACTCATTAATTAATCTTTTAACTAATGCATTAATGACCATTATTTGCAGCATACACACATAAAACACACCGGAACTAGTTGCTTCACTTCTCCATCCAAGGTGGAAAAGGTACTTTGCTCATGTCCAGAGGTCAATGAATGGTTGTAGGAGTCACGCCTGTTCTCATCTACTGCAAAATGTTTCATCCCATACTTCGTCACAGCCTTCACGACAGAAGCTACAAAAGGAGAGAAAAAATAGCTCAATATGAAAATAAAAAACATGCAGTAATAACAATTCACATTTAAAAAAGTTAAGAATCAGGCTGTTAAAATAGCAAACCTGGAAATTCGTTCTCCCATTCAGTTGAACAACTGGCATAATTTTCTTTGCTAGGAGATCCCCAAGAGGACCTGATTAATGTATCAGAAGGCCATAACTTGCGGGAAGTAAGTTCTTTCCTCAAATTGTAAGTGTTTGAAAGGCTGGAGGCATCTCGACCAGCAGCTAGAGTTGCATCTGAGGGATGCTCAGAACCAACACGGTCAAAAGATGATGACACCAATGACTTTTTGAGGCTCTTTCCAGGAGGCCTGCCTCTCCTCACAACTTTCGGTTGGGGTTCACCTTCGTCACTATCTTGCCTCAAATTCTCAAAGTCCTTTTTAGCCAGCTCTTGTATTGATCGTGCCTAACCAACCACTCAAAATTTAAAATAATAGAAACCAGAGTATCATGACAAAGGAATTAATACAACTAAGACTAAGACCAAGAAAAACCTGTCGAAAGTAAATTGTATCCGGGGCATTGTACTGCATTGCATTCGAGCATATTAGAAAAACATCCATCTGCATGAAAAAACTTGCAAATTTCAATTCCAGTTCCAGAGACATCAAGTTCATGCCAGGAAAACGTATGCGGGAAACTAAATCCCCAAAAACGAAGTTTTGTTACTACATGTTTGTAAAAACTAAAGACTATCCTCACTGGACAAATCCAGTGCATTCATACCGACTTGAAAATTATTTCATTAGGATTTTCCTCTAGCATATATGCTAGGGCAGAGAACGCTGTTATGATCTCAATCTAAACAAAACAAATTCTGCAATCAAACTCACAAAACATGGGCGTTTCCAATTGAATTCTATATCATATAAACATTGATAAAAAAGGCAAATAGAAATCTGTAATGTGTATAAAGAACATAGTGTGGTACAGGATTAGTGATACCAATTTAATTGTCAATAACCCAGACAGGATATGCAGGGGCTGGAATTATTGTAATTATTTCTGATTGTGTAGTTTGCCACTGACATTGTAGCAAAAGTTTGCTGTTAGTGGGAATAAAATTTATCCAAAAAACAAATTAGAGAATCTTGCAGGCTTAAGTGACCAAAATGCTATCCCAAACAACTGGAGCTTAAAATGAAGAACTAAAACATTATAGCCAACAACATTACTACAGCTATCTGAAAAGGCACGGACATGCCTTCAACAAGAACTTGCTTGATTGGCAACAAAAACATGACTCACCATATACAATTTTCTACAAAACACACAAATCAACCAAATCCTGAAAAAACAGAAACTTAATCACCATTCAAGGTAATACAGTCAAACAACTTAATCAGCCATCCCCCTCCACCCCGCCTGAAGGTAGACAGATAGATGAACATTGCATCCATATTAGCAAAGAGAAGGCTTGCAAAACAAACCTCAAATTGTTCCAAGGTAGTATACGCTCCACCGTCAAGTTTTTTCCTGACTGTCGAAAAGTCCATCGGGTGTGCAATAATGTCATGGTAATCAGGAAGCTGTATCAAGACCAACCCAACATTATCTCATGAACTGGGATTTCACTTTCCAGTAATCTACATTTATGCAAGAATGAAAAAGAAAATGAACCTCTTCAGGATCCACTGGCTCTGAGAATACCCCGTAAGTGTCTTTCCTGTAAAAACAATCAAAACCCAATAAACAGAAGATCGGATAAGAAAAAGGAAATTCAAATAGAACCAAAAAATTTAAAAATAAAAACAATACTTTTGAAGCCTGTCAAGAATGAACACCAACAACTTTTTGTCTGGCAAAGGAGTCGTGGGGCCAGACTCCACCGGTGACCCTGTCCACAAAATAAAACATAAAATTAGTTTAGTTACCAAAACCCAACGCCTGTGATTTCTTTTTAGGAATTCCCAGAAATGCCTTTTTCATGAAAACCGAGATTGATTTATACCATGAAGAGTGTCTGTCACTTTCGATAACTTTTCTTCCTGTAAATAAGATAAACTCTCATATCAACAACAAACATATGTATGTATATTTACTATTTACAAAAAATACATTATTTATTATTCATAAAGCTCATAAAATAAAAATCTATTGGAATGGAAATTTGCCTTGACTATTGAAGAATTAGTGAGGAAAGTTAGAGTTAAAAAGCTACTCTAATGCAAAGCAAGTACCCAGAAAAAGGACATTTGAAGTATTCGTATTAAAGAGTGGAAAAAAGGACAAAATGAAGCTTGTCAGACATGATGGTCTGTGCATCTATTATTTTTTACAAAAAAAAAGGCCAGATTAAATTCAAGACAATAAATAAATAGAATAATTATGGGAAATTCGTAAATCAGGAAAGAAATGAAAACTGTTCTCAACACAACTTGATGTTCGAAGAAAATCAAAAAGTTAAAACAAGACCCAATAAATAAATAAAACACATTACTTAAGTCAAACTCGTTCATTCATCTCGTTTCAACTTCCAATTATAAAAATTCGGCGTACAAAAGCTATTTTTTGAAACCCAAAAAAATATAATCACTGAAAATAAAATATCCCCGAAAAATAGGAAAATCCTTTTTGTTTCTATTACAAAAACAGCGCTTTGGAAAACCAACGAATATAGATAGTATTAGTATATGTTTTGGTGTATGATTAATCACCGTCTGATCAGATCCAGGCTTGACTGTGGTAAACTTGCGCGCGTCGGGTTCGTCACCATCCGCATTAGAATCAGATCCATGAGATGCCGAATTGTGCGCCGAAGGAATTGGATAATGCTGATGACCACGAGAAGAATTGAAGCCAACCAATAATTTATGCTTCTTCTGTTGGCGGTCGTCTTCGTCGTCGTCATCTCCTCCGGAAACAGGGGAGCCACCGTTGAGATTAGTAAGGCGGCGAGCGGATCGGCGGGTCGAATTGATGGAAGAATTAGGGTTAATGAGATTAGGGGTTTTTTGCAGCGGCTCCTGCAATTGTTGTTTGAGAGAGCGTTTTTGGAGTTCTAAGAGAGAGGGTCTCCCCTTCTTCTTCCTCTTCCTCGTCGTCTCCGCTGCCATCTCACCTCCACCGCCCATTGCTTTTTCTTTCTTTTTTTCCTCTCTAAACAGAATTTTGATTCATTATTTCGTTTATATGTTATTTTTGTATAGGTAAATTACAATTTTTATCACTTAACTTTACTCTTACTTCTGTTTTAGTCACTAAAATTTATTTTTTTAAAATTTGATCACAATTTTGGAGATTGGTTTTTTATCTGTATCCCTAAATCCTATAAACTATAAACACTAAATTCAATATATGAATTTAGGTTTTAGGATTTATAATTTCAAAATTTGAGTTTATGGTTTATGATTTTAAGTTTTAAGTTTAGAGTTTAGGGTCTATAGTTTTAAGTTTTGGGTTTATGATTTTGGGTTTTGTGGTTATGGTTTAGTATTTAGAATTCAGGGATTAATGATTTGTTTTTTAAATTGACTAAGATTGGTATTTGATCCAATTATTTAAAAAATATTATATATATAATAATTTAATTAAAATTTTATTTAAAATAAAATTTATAATTATATGTTAAGTTCTTAAAATTTTTAATTTTTATTAATTAATTTAATACCCTAGAGCGGTGTTCGTCTAACATTTAGAATTTTCCTCAACAGATACTACATAAACTATTAGAAAAGAATTTAAAATTAAAAGTCTCTTTTAAGATATTAATAACTTTAACCCAACCATTTGTAATTTATTTTATCATTTGCAGGTCCCTTTTGTTCAAAAAACACAACAGGTTACTTGTCGAGTAAATAGAAGAAACAATGGTGCTATGCTTTGGCAATGTCTATGTTTAGATCTATAAATACAAAAATAATAGACTAAAATAACAAAACATCATCATATTAAAAACATGAGTAATTACAACAATATTGTTTTTGTATTTTTTTTTATTATTTTAAGGAATATTGCACTTTATTTTTTTATTTCATGGTCTATAGTGATTTTTATTAAATTAATGGAGTAACCAATAAAATTTGGTTAAGTGATATATTATGATTTGTAATCATCAGGACTGCATTTGAAGCAGGACTTCATGGCGACTTTTTTTTTACATTGCAACTTCTACAGTAGATTACGAAGTAAAAATAAAAGTACAACAAATCTCGAAATATTTTTTTAACAACAATATCCAAAAAAATGTAGCCTAAAAATAATATACTAAATTATAAAAATTAAAAAGAAATAAGAATAAATTTTAAATTAAATAAAATTTTAGAGACTAAAATGCTCAATATTATTGTCATATTAAATATATTACTCTCAATTTTTAGACAGAAATATGATCAATTTCATATTGAATAAAGATTTTTAGTAACTAAAATAATCAATAATATCATTATATTAAAAACATTAGACTATATTTAAAAAAAATGAGATGAACTTCAGATCAAATAAAGACTAAAATAAATAATAATATCATCATATTAAAAATATTGATCTAGATTTTAAAAACTAGAGGTATAAACCAGATTTTTTCCAACCCATTCTTCAACTTTAAAATCAATAGTACAAATGTACAATATAAAATAGAGTATTTATATATAGCAATAAGTAAATCTTCCACCATCTACAACTATTGGTTTCTCAAATGTCAAAAGGAACTAACGGGATTGCCCATCTAAGAGGAATAACATGAAAACATCAAAAGCATTAACATAATAAGAGATTTTGATTAAACAACTATCACCAGCCTACATTCATGCTATATCTCCTCCCTCCATCTTTTCCTTCCTAGTCATCATCTTCTTCCTGCATTATTTTTTAAAAAACCATTTCAATAACAAACAAGATCGGTAACAAAATAAAAACCGAATTATTGAAACTAGGGGTGTTCATGGTTAACCAACATACTACAACGGTTAACCTGTAGGTTCTGTTCTTAGTGCAATTAGATGATAATGTCTAAAGATAATGTGTTCATCTCATTACGGTTAACCAACATACTACAACGGTTAATCATGAACACCCCTAATTGAAACTCACCTCTCCACTGCCGTCTTCATCCTCCTCATCACTCACCTCGGACACCGACTTCTCAGAGTCTGCATCTTCTATCTCAGACTGATATTCATCCCGAAAAGAAAAAAAGGGTTCAAGAACTATTAACAGCCCTAAAAACAACTAATTTGGAAATATAAAGGGAAAAATACCTATCTTTTATTGTAGGCTTCCATGTTCTTTTCATACTCAGCATTTCGCTTCTCAGCCTCTGCTATATAAGGTGCTTTTTCCTAAATGTTATTATTAAATTAATCAGAAAAGAGATTGAATTTTAACAATGAACACAGCAAAAAAAGTATATATATACTTACATCACCAGACAGGCTCTTCCATTTATCTCCACCAGCTTTGCCGACCTAAATTTGACCGCGCGAGAAATATTAAAAAGCAACGGCTTCAAAAAGAAGGAACAAAAATTATAGCTCATAACCTCATACTTAATTACTTACAACAGCAACAGAATTGTTTTTCGGGTGTTCCTTCTTGTATTGCACACGGAATTCCTCCCTAAAGATCAAGACATCAATATTACTAAGTTAGACATGGATATGATTGTAAGTCAACGATGCAATTCCTCGAAGCTTTGAACATAAGAAGAATCATTCAATTCACCTCTTCAATTGTGGTTTACACGAAGAATATAAACGCCAGAGCTTCCCATGACACCAGAAAATATAAAGAAAAAATCAACATGTACAGGAGAGAATTGTGAATGATTACATGAAAACGAAGAAGGCACTAGCAGGCCTCTTTGGCTTGTTTGGATCCTTAACATGTACAGAATTGTTTGGATCCTGCATTATTTTTTAAAAAACCATTTCAATAACAAACAAGATCGGTAACAAAATAAAAACCGAATTATTGAAACTAGGAGTGTTCATGGTTAACCAACATACTACAACGGTTAACCTGTAGGTTCTGTTCTTAGTGCAATTAGATGATAATGTCTAAAGATAATGTGTTCATCTCATTACGGTTAACCAACATACTACAACGGTTAATCATGAACACCCCTAATTGAAACTCACCTCTCCACTGCCGTCTTCATCCTCCTCATCACTCACCTCGGACACCGACTTCTCAGAGTCTGCATCTTCTATCTCAGACTGATATTCATCCCGAAAAGAAAAAAAGGGTTCAAGAACTATTAACAGCCCTAAAAACAACTAATTTGGAAATATAAAGGGAAAAATACCTGTCTTTTATTGTAGGCTTCCATGTTCTTTTCATACTCAGCATTTCGCTTCTCAGCCTCTGCTATATAAGGTGCTTTTTCCTAAATGTTATTATTAAATTAATCAGAAAAGAGATTGAATTTTAACAATGAACACAGCAAAAAAAGTATATATATACTTACATCACCAGACAGGCTCTTCCATTTATCTCCACCAGCTTTGCCGACCTAAATTTGACCGCGCGAGAAATATTAAAAAGCAACGGCTTCAAAAAGAAGGAACAAAAATTATAGCTCATAACCTCATACTTAATTACTTACAACAGCAACAGAATTGTTTTTCGGGTGTTCCTTCTTGTATTGCACACGGAATTCCTCCCTAAAGATCAAGACATCAATATTACTAAGTTACACATGGATATGATTGTAAGTCATCGATGCAATTCCTCGAAGCTTTGAACATAAGAAGAATCATTCAATTCACCTCTTCAATTGTGGTTTACACGAAGAATATAAATGCCAGAGCTTCCCATGACACCAGAAAATATAAAGAAAAAATCAACATGTACAGGAGAGAATTGTGAATGATTACATGAAAACGAAGAAGGCACTAGCAGGCCTCTTTGGCTTGTTTGGATCCTTAACATGTACAGAATTGTTTGGATCCTGCATTATTTTTTAAAAAACCATTTCAATAACAAACAAGATCGGTAACAAAATAAAAACCGAATTATTGAAACTAGGGGTGTTCATGGTTAACCAACATACTACAACGGTTAACCTGTAGGTTCTGTTCTTAGTGCAATTAGATGATAATGTCTAAAGATAATGTGTTCATCTCATTACGGTTAACCAACATACTACAACGGTTAATCATGAACACCCCTAATTGAAACTCACCTCTCCACTGCCGTCTTCATCCTCCTCATCACTCACCTCGGACCCCGACTTCTCAGACTCTGCATCTTCTATCTCAGACTGATATTCATCCCGAAAAGAAAAAAAGGGTTCAAGAACTATTAACAGCCCTAAAAACAACTAATTTGGAAATATAAAGGGAAAAATACCTGTCTTTTATTGTAGGCTTGCATGTTCTTTTCATACTCAGCATTTCGCTTCTCAGCCTCTGCTATATAAGGTGCTTTTTCCTAAATGTTATTGTTAAATTAATCAGAAAAGAGATTGAATTTTAACAATGAACACAGCAAAAAAAGTATATATATACTTACATCACCAGACAGGCTCTTCCATTTATCTCCACCAGCTTTGCCGACCTAAATTTGACGGCGCGAGAAATATTAAAAAGCAACGGCTTCAAAAAGAAGGAACAAAAATTATAGCTCATAACCTCATACTTAATTACTTACAACAGCAACAGAATTGTTTTTCGGGTGTTCCTTCTTGTATTGCACACGGAACTCCTCCCTAAAGATCAAGATATCAATATTACCAAGTTAAACATGGATATGATCGTAAGTCAACGATGCAATTCCTCGAAGCTTTGAACATAAGAAGAATCATTCAATTCACCTCTTCAATTGTGGTTTACACGAAGAATATAAACGCCAGAGCTTCCCATGACACCAGAAAATATAAAGAAAAAATCAACATGTACAGGAGAGAATTGTGAATGATTACATGAAAACGAAGAAGGCACTAGCAGGCCTCTTTGGCTTGTTTGGATCCTTAGCCGCCTTCCCCGCTTTCTTTCCAGCTTTGGCGGTTGGTTTCTTGTTGACTGCGAGCCTATCAAAAAAATTAGAGAATAAAGTCAACCAACAAGAACCGTAAAACCCTCACCTAAATCTGAGATCTCAGAACAATCTCTATGAAGAAGAGGAAAAACGGACCTGCCACGCTTTGCATCTGACTTTGATTTACCTCCCTTCATGTTGAATTCTGCAATTAAGAATTAAGATCAGATATCAATAGTGAAAATTAGGGAAAGGAGTTAATTCGTGGGAAAATGATGAACATCAATGAAGGTCGAGGGGGAAAACCTGATTGGTAAGGTAGGGTTAGGGTTGAGGGAAGTGAGAAAGGGGAAAAAGAGTTGAAAGAGAGATTGTTGCAAATTATAGTTTAATTGCGCTGGAAATGAAAATTGGAAGATGGTCTGAGGTTGGCATTGGGCTGCAATTTAAGATTCTATTCAATAGGGATCCATTCAACAAAACTGGACTGGACTAGATTGAGCGTCCTTGTTTTACCATGCATCCACTACTTTTCTTAAAAGTTCATTTGGGTAAGCAATAAGATTAAGGGTTATTATTTCATGGGTAGTGGAATTTTTATTTTACAAATATTGTTAAATACACTCTAAAATTTAAAATTTTAACCTTAAAATTTTAAATTCTTAAATTTTAACTATAAATCTTAAATTTTACTTACAACATAAATCCTTAAACCTAAAAGATAGACCGTCACTAAATATTTTCCCCGAGATTAATTTTATTCTTAAATTTAATTATTTAGATTGAGTAAAACAATTATTGCATATATATACATATATTAATATTTATCTAGTATTCACAATGGTCAAATTGTTTCCCTTTAATATTAATTAGAGTTGAGCAAAACTCGACTTTACTTGAAAAAATCAAAATTTTCGACTCGATTCGAGTTGAAAAAATCTGACTTGTTTTAACTCGACTCGAAGTTACATAAAATCAACTCGACTTGAAAATTTTTTAAATAAAGTTTGAGTCGTAAAATAAAAATTCGAATAACTCAAAAATTTTAGTAATTAGTGGGTTGGTTTTTAAGTTTAAGTTGAGTCTCTCAAATTTTCATGATATATATACTAATATAAAAAAATATGAAGAAATATATGTCACATATGAAATATGATATATATATATATATATATATATATATATATATATATATATGCATATCTTATATGATTAGACAAAATCGTTAAATTGGAATCAAACTGTACTATAGCATAGATAAATAATTACAATTAAATTTGTATAAGAACTTGAAAACTCGACTCGATTCAAATAAAAAAATTTCAAATAAAGCTTAAGTTCTAAAATATTACGCATCAACTCGAATAATTCAAAAAAATTTACTCGACTCAATCAAACGCTCAACCCTAAATATTATAAAACATATCTTACGTCAAAATGTTCATTTTTATTCTCTCATTTTCATTAAGTCATGAGTTCTAAACTCATTAAGAGCACTCCTTTCTTCCCTTAGAGTCCATTTCCACTCTAGATAGGATTAGAATTTGTAAAAAAAATGTTATATAATTCATCCCACCGTTACCACTGCAATTAAATCCAAATATTAATTTATTTTATCTTATAAACTTAATAGATAATAAGAAATCATTCAAATTATTTTTATGTCAAATAATATTTTTACCATTAATAACATTTTGTGTTTATTATTTTTCTAATTAATTATTTTAATTAACATCAATTTCATAAAGACTCGGAGAGTGTAGATTTCTCATTGCTGCTATGTTCATTTTTTCTGTGGTTCGGTTAAGCAGACATTTAAATATGTAATAGCCTTTCTGGTCTCTAATTAACCACTGATATTTGAAGACCATAAATGCTATAGAATTCCTTCGGGGTGACAAAAAAAATCGTAAACATCACATGAAGATTTTACAAGTCCAAACTACATTCCAATATTTACAAATCAATCAAACCAATGGAAAGAACATGGAAATGGGAAGCCAATCAGTCATCTATCCATTCTGGACCTGGAATAACAAATTTGATGTGACCAAAACTAAAACACCCTAAAAGGTGTATACACGTGTCCTATCAAACAGACAGGACAACAACCTCAGCTTCATAAATTAGAGTGAGACATGGTAAGTCCATAATTGCAGCTGGTTTGTTCTAAGGTATCTACCAGACTCAAAATACTCTCTATTCATCAAAATGTACATCCTGCTAGCTTCCCCACATCTCATCAAGCGAGGGATTTGTAAAGAACAAAATTTAGCTATGCACAATTGACATGTTTATGCCCAAAGCTATCTCTTGGAAAGTTTTAGCTGCAACATTATAGATATAAAATAAAATAATAATAAAAAGATTTTGGAAAGAACAGTGTGTAATTCAAAGCTCAAAGCATTTATTTGTGTCTAACCTTCGATTTTGTAGTCCTCCATCCTCCCAAGTCCGACGGCTTGGGGGAATATGCAAACTTATCGATGGAATTTAAAGCGGCAGTCTTCTTCGTGCTTGAGCCATTAACCTGTAACAAATCCTTTGTTATGTTAAATCCTACCAAACGAATTTTGGACAGCATGCAATGGTGGAAGAATGATTAGGCCCAGTTTTACAACTTACCTTATCCTTTGCTGCCCGGTCCTCTGCTGCTTCAGAATTCCTAATTACCACACTTCCATGGTAAAGCATTATCTGCAGATGAAAATGCTTCAGAAGAGCGTTTTAAAAATATAAAAAAGGATTGAACTGTATGAAGAATCAGAAGAAAAAAAATTAAAAACTTGTGACATTAAGGTCTTAATAAGCTTACCTTGTTTAGCAACTGCACATTTTTTTCATCAGCTGCTTTGATTTGCACACCAAGACAATTGTTAGGGTTGCTGCAGAAGGGGCAAAAGACCTTTTTGAATACGCATCCATCTTCTTCACGCCAAATGCCCTGTTCTCTGTCACCACCTTCTGGAGTTCCATTGCAGAGTCTTGGATCAACAGATGAAATGTCAGTTATTATAACTGGTACGGTTGGTGGCGTATTTGAATCACAAGAAACTAATCTCTCTTTGAAAAGAGATAACAGGTAGACTTTTGAAGACATGGTCAATGAGAAACTGAGATACAAATGATTTTCAGGGCGACCTAAAGGGCTTCTGCAGAGTAAACAGGATATTTGTAGTCTTTTATCCATAACAGGACAAGATAAAATAGTATTATCAGTTGTCAACGGCCGTGGAACAGTTGACTCCTTTGGAAAATTGTTTTCGGCTGTGCTAGTTTCAAAACCAAATTCAATCCTGCGAAGCATATGTCCATTGGCTAGTCCCTCAAAATTCATGGAACCTGGAATTTGAGGAGTATCATTGCCTTCTTCATCAAGGCTAATGAAAGTTGAAGCTATGGATTTCCTCCTTTTCGGGATATAAGAACAAACACTAAGATTCGAAGGTGATTCTTTTGTTGGTATCGCCCCGGTTGTGTTTTGATCTGCATCTTTTCCAGGGGTGAATATTGTCTCGGATCCACAAACGGAAGGAACTTCATTCAGGCTTGTTGACATTGGATGAAACAAAAATTGATGCGGAGACTTAGTTGAGGCCTGAATTATAGTTGAACCACAGCTACCATCCTTAGTTAAGGAACCCGGACTAGCTAAAGAGATACAAGTATTCACAGATGGTGTTTCCTGGACCATGATTACATCTCGATCTTCACTGGAAAAGGTCATAGATGAAGCCTCAAAACACCTGCAAAATGATGCTTCCAAGCCAATAATACCAGTTTGATGTTTCAAATTCTTAAAAAAAATTAGTTATGTACTGTTAGATATAAGTAATAATATGGAACAGCATCCAAAAGCAAATGATCAAACACAAATTTCCTAAACGTGATGCAGCCAGTATTGCTATACATTGATTCACCAGCGAAGTGACATGCACAAGAATATAGTTTGCTATCATTACATTTCAGCTTCAAAGTACAGAATAGGAGTCAGTCATTTACCGTGAATCCTTTGGAGAGTTGCATTCTAGATTAATACATTCATTGCAGGTCTTCTCATCCTTTGCTTGCATTTTTGTCTGAGCTGCAACATCACTTTGAGGCTTCATTTCAGAAGCGATATCATATTTTGCCAAAGAAGATAGTTGCTGTCCACAATGAATAGATGGGTTAAGTTTCAAATTTCTCTCTCTGGAAATTTGAAGCTTTGATCCTTAGAAGGGAAATTTTCCATTGAATTAATTCAAGTTAAGGTTACAAACCTTGTTCTTGGCAACCAAGTCCTGCAAACGAGTGAAGCCAGAGAAAAGACTTTATGTAACACCATTAAACCAAAGTCCATGCACAAGAAAATCAAACAGTTTAAAAATGAAAGGAACATATACTAATAAAGGAACTCAAAACGGACCTTGACTTCACTGAAGAAGGACCTCAGCTCGTCTAATGACTTCTCAAAACTTTCATACATTCTAATGGATGGCCTTAGCCACTTTGAAATATATGCTCGATTCTTTTCATCCTGAAAACGCCAATCTGATCGCAGAAAAAAAAACCCATTTCCATTTAAATAAGCATTAAAACAAGTGAGGATCACTACCCATTTTCTTAATGTTATGAAGAATACTATCTCAATGCCGCAAAATGTCACAAGCCATATTTTAATTAAATGATATCAAACCGTTACATTGCTTAACTTTTGTACAAAAACATCTAATAGAAGACTCTGAGGAAGCACGGCTACTAGCTACCTAATAGTAACATCTGCTCATTTTTAGGGCATTGATCCATGTATTTAACATACAAGTTTGATGCTTCAGTACAATGAAGTAGAGCTGACAAAAAATTCTCAGAAGATAAAGATTTTTCTCCTTGCCCTGCACAACTCATCCTTGCCATAAAATGCACAAAGGGAAACTAGAAAGCAATTCTAGACTTAAACCAGAACCAACTGGTTATTTATATGATACAGCATTCAGTTATCCATGAAGTAGCAATAACTAGATGCTTGTGCATCTCACTAGATGCACAAATAAACCAACAATGACTACTCTGTTTCATATAACAGATTATCCTAGTCCACGTCCTAAGGAATAGAACATTGCTCAGTGCTCACTTCAAAATTTGCTGACATACCAGACAAATAGCTTTCTAGATGCATCTTATTTTCAGAAACTTCTGTAGTAACTAAAACCAAATTCAAAATCATTACCTAACAGGATGATGGCTCCATAATCATATCTATGACGTATACAGCGCCCTGCATAGTATAAGGTAGTTATCAATAATACCACTGAAGTACAGAAAGGTTTTTTCTTTTTCATTTTTGTTCAAGGGGAGATTTAGGAAGAATATATGCTGAAATAAATAATCCATTATTGGTATACAACCAAAATAGCGTGCAAATACTTGGACCTGTTGCATTATCAAATCCTGTAACAAACAATACAAGAAGAATGGAGAAATAAATAAACCACGAGGCTGGAAATTTACGAGGCATACCAAGAGCTTGATTTAGAGATCTGAAGGCTTGCTGACAGTACCAGTCATTTCCACTGAGAAGGTTTTTAGATGATCTGTAAGTGTTGTTATATTTCTTCTTTAATGCAACCTGTTTATCACTTCTGCAAAGTTTATAGGAGTGAGAAATCAAGAAAAATGACATTTTTGTTGGAAAACATTATCAACGTGTGAGAATACGTACATGTTCGGAAAGGGAATGCCAACAGCTATCTTAGATAGTCAAGAACTTACAATTAGTTAACAATCATACAACAAAGAATGCCATTGTGCTTTTAAAGGCATAAGCAAACAGCAGATAATCAGAAGGAAAATGAACACAGTTGACAAGTGGCCAGAAAGGACCAAAACTTCAAAGGGGTCAAAGGATACAACCACCCTAGCATTATCATCAGAAAAATCTATGCCTTCTGACACCTGCAAAGAAAATATAGAAATCAACTTTAACAGACAGCACAAATGTATTTCCACCAATAAGAAGCCCCAAGTAAGACATGAGGCATTAAAAATTGTATTTACACTAATTAGTCCAAATGAGGACCAAAACCAAGCCTAAAGGAGAAATATAAAGTGGTGACATTTGGATTTCACTTTCCCGAACAAGACAACAAAACCAATCCTTGAAAAAGAAAAAATCTCCTAAACAGTATAGATTTGACGAGGAAAAGTGCAATGCAAACCTTTCCACGGAAAACAGCAAAAAAAGCTGCCCCTCCATGGTTAGTAACTTCTGCAGGCTCACCCACATTGTAATCTGTTCTTTTTGTCCTTCTCTTTCTCCGAAGAAAAGGTTTCTTGCCTCGAGATACTAAATCATAATAACTTTTCAGAACAGTCTCAAATTCTTCCTGATTACCCCCTCTTGGCTCTGCACAGACTCCACTAGATCAGATTTCCAATACAATAATAGATGCTGTGCATATCAGGCCATCTCCAACATCAATGCAATAGGCCAGGCAAATATGCATGGAAACAAAGTTTTAAGTAGCAATTTCTGACAAGAAAATTAATGATTGCACAACCACATTAGCTCTGGGGAAGGGATAAAATATGTCTTACCAACAAAAAGAGGCTTTCGTGCTTTAAGTTGTGACCATTGGCCTGTGTTACGCCAACGGTTACAAAGCTTCTCCATCAGCTTGTAACTTGGGAAGAATATCAGACACCCACCTGGAGCAATCTTGAAAATTTCTTCCAATGACTTGCCAAGTGCGTCCTTCAGGACCAAAAATACATATGTGTAAATGTCAAAGAATAAATAATTCTCACTCAAACCCAAATTTCAACAAAATTCAATATACCTGGAAAGCATATTGATCCGCTGTTTTGTAACTTGCATCCAGTCGGCAATTGTCTGGACCATGGGAGATTATAGCAGACCATACCTGCAACAGAATAGTCGATGACCCATAACAAAAATAAAGTGAAAATAAGAATCATAAGCATGAAGCAAATAAAAGTTGTACCTGAGATTTAATATCAATAACATGAGGAGCCTCCAAATAGTTTCCAAACTGCACTCCAAGTTCAGATGAGAAGGAGTTCATTGGTGATAACGTCCTAGATTATGGAAATTATTAACAAAAATACAAGTGGAAAAACTATTTGGAAATGCAAGTGGGTCCAAAGAAATCAGTAAATGGAAAGGACATAATAATAAATTTGAGAACCTTCCCTTAATTGCATACAGTATCAGGCATCATAAATTTGGGGTAAGATATTTTAAGGTTGGATAAAGCTGAAAAAAAAACATTTTTATGATGCATAGAAGGGTTCATTAATGCAAGGCCAGCAACTGAAACGTTCAAATAAGGACCATTCTTACCCAGAAGTTAAGATGACTGATAATGAAAGATCAGCTACATCTCTGAAGACAACAGATGGGTTCAAGCACCACAAGCCTAATGAACATGTCCAACTGCCAAAAGCATTTTCTGTTGGCAAAATCCTATCAGCAACCTTTTTATTCTAATCAAAAGAGCAGAAAACATAAAAGTGATAGAAAAAACTAAGCTCCCTGTGAAAACATTTTAACTATCATGGCAATGAAGGGAACAAATAACGATAGAAACGAACAACTAAATCACAAACCTAAGCTTATTATCATTTAAATTCTTTGTAAGCTAGGGCATTGGCTCTGACTCTAATCTGCAAACTCAACATATCAACAATCCACTAATATTAACATGGATGAAATTCTTTCGAAAGTTACTTATAACACAACAATGATACACTCTGCTTGAAAGTAAGGATGACAATGGATAGTGCAGATTCAGATATTCATAAATATCCAATTTGTTTTTTGCAAATTCAAATATTATAGTTATTATTCACAGTGTATTTAAAGCAGATGCGAATGTTAACCCTCAAATATCCATCATCTAAGTCCACAATATTTAAGCAAACGACAAATTTGGATATCCAAGGCTGCATCCATTATCTTCTTATTTGTAAAAATGCAAAAAGAAAAAATAAATAAACTTGACCAAATGAATTTGGATATTTAGCAGGTCCAAATATCTGGTGGATAATATTATTTAATACAGGTTTAGATAGTACTGCTCAGATCTAATGCAAATAATAAAAGGATTCGGATTTTAAAGTAGTTAAGATAATTCAAATTTGGATATTACAAAAGAAAATTTAGATAATCATATCCAACCCACTGTCATCTCTAATTAAAATGACAGAATACAAACATAGTAATAAACTCATCAACAACTTACTCTCGTCTTTTTTTAAATATCGTTGTAGAGCAAGCTGATAATCAAATATGTGAGAACCATCTCTTGAGAAGAAATATGTCAGTGAAGAGAACAGCCCTGTAATACATATCTTGATGTTGTTAATACCAATATTAAAACTGCAGGGGATTTTATTAGCTTGCAGTCTAAACTCTAAACACAAGAAAATAAAATATGTACCTTCCAAGGTTATCACAGACATGCCACTTAAATGAAGTACATCTGATTCTGTATCTGAAGCAGCTTTGATTGCCTTCAAAAAATGTGGTTCACAGTCAATACAAAACAGTAAGAATCAAGACTCAAAATTTTGTTACGTACCTTTGTTGCACATTCCAGCAAGGCAAGAAAGAATTGCTGTGAAATGTTAGCTTCTTGGAGTTGCCTTAATGCCTTGTCACCAGTCCAACTAAAAACATGTTTATAGAAACATGTTAAGACTATGCAAACCAAATTCTAACAAGAAAAAACATGAGAAAGACACCTGATAACTTTATAACTTTTCCCAAACAAAATTATTTGCTGGAACTAAGGTGAAAACTGCCATAGTTCCATTTATTTCTTTATTACAAAAGAAAGCATAACATGTCGGGAAAAACATATATTCTCCCCAAAACTGTTACATGAACATGGGTGGATGTGGCTTCCATTTAAGTAGTATCAATAATGAAAAATGAAAAGCACTGGCTATGGGGAAGAACGGAGAAATAAAAAATGCAAAATGGTCCCTATGCACAAGAATAGTAACCATACAAGAAAGTATAATACTGCCAATCTCCTTTCAATGCAATTGCAGACATAATGCAATCTACATCCAGCTTTTAGAAGCTCAGTTAGTTTGAAGACAGCACCTTAGAGTAGACATTAACAAAAATGTAAAGTGTACTAAAAAGAAATATTAAAGGCATTTCATTATAATTTGACAACATGATAGTCCAACAAAGGTAGATGAGGATAGCCATGACAATGAAGAAGGTTTTTGCAAAACTTACGAGGAGAAGTAGTGCTTAGAATCATGTGTTTCTTCTAATTTGCTTTTCGTCTGCTCGATCCAGCTTAGTAGGTTCTACACATCCACAGCACCAATCATTAAAAGCAAAAGATTAACTTCTGTAATGTCAGACCTCACTGTTGCATGATAAATGGCTTTCCTTACCATTGTCATTTCATACAATGGTTGGTAAATGTCGGCATTTATCGTCTTGAGCTGATTAAGCTCCATCTGCAATTCTAACATAGCCAATAATTGCTATAACTAGAACCTTGACATGATAAAGTAGAACTAACACTAAAAGTTTAGTAACCTACTAAGCAAAGCATCTTCTTCAAGATCCACACTACAACCTTCACGGGCAATATCTTCTATATTGCTGTAACAAGAGAAACTCTTTTGATATCAGAACACAAACAAAACAAATATAAAAGAAAATCAAATGTCAACCAATCATCCAAGATGGCATGAGAAGTCAATCCCAAACCACCCGCATTTTAATACACGTCCAATTTGGAAGGGAATAGGCAGCCACCAACTATCATAGACATCAATCATAAAAACTTCTATAAGGATCTAAAGAGATATTTCTGAAATCTTTTGGGCTCGACCAAATCACATCTATTCTATGCAGATCCCAATAATGAAACACAACCTGAAACGCAGCATCATGCTTTATTCTCCTTCTGATTGTCAAGAAATCATAAACTTTAACTAACTGATTCTTTTGTGTTGGTCTAAGGTTGCAGAATTTGGGGGAGTTTGTTTCTAGAAATAAGAAAAGAGTAAGAAGGGAAAATGAAGAGATATTGACATGCTTGAGTGTTTCCTCCATCGTTAAAACCACAAAAAGGTCAAAAGGATTGTAACTTTCTAGTACCTCAAATGCACCCTAAACCCTAAACCCATCCAAATTAAAGGGTAGAGACAGTCGATGGAAATAATTATTTATCAAAATCTAAGTTGTTACTATAGAACGTCTGTTTCTGCTAAAGTTTATCTTAAAACAATCAGATGTTTATCAGGAAACCATTGTGAAAATTGGCAGTAACATACTGAGCTTCATCAAGAACTATAATGGCTCCTTTGATATCTACGTCCATTGCCCCTCGAATAACAGGATTGATGATGTAGCTATATGGGCAAAAAACCAATTGTGCATCATCTGCCATTGAACGAGCAGCATAGTATGCACATCCTAGAAAGTGAAGAAAACCTTCAGTCAGATTCAGAAGAGCAAATAGGGGTAGAAACACATTTGAAAAAAGGAAAGAAAAGAACAACCTTTAACAACTTGTCCAATTTTGACAAGATCTTCAATATCATGGGCCTCGTGACAGCCTCCTTTCTGAAGTGAGGGATGACATTTGACCTTATGCGTATTCCTGCTTGAAACGAGTAATTTCTGTTGGTTATACTCGTAACTCTGAAATTGATAGTGAAATTGTGTAAAATCAAAACTAAGACATCATAAATGGATATCGTACAGAGGAATGACTCACTTAAATTCAGAGCATCCCTCCTCTTGGTTACTCAACAGAAGCTTGCTGTCAAATTCCAGTAGCAGGTTTAGTGTGAAAAAAATTAATGGAAAACATACTGGGGAATAATAAAGAATCCTGAGGTACAGATATTGCACCATTCTTCATCAATATTCTCCTTGGAGACATGAGGATTTGTGCAATAATGTTTCCTTGAAGCCTGAGAAATTTTCGAAACAATCAAAAGTTGATAGTTTCCAATAATAAAGTCTATTGAACATTACTAGAAAAGAAAAATAAATCTAAATGAAGAAGGTAAAACATACCAAGATTGCCATTGGCACTCGATAAGAAGTTTTCCTGTATTCACGAACCATTTGAGAAATTTGTGAATGAGTCCTCCTGACATTATTAGTAACCCGCAGTGCTTAATAACTGATCTACATTCCAATGAAACAAGTTCTAGCAGCTTTTTACAAGGATTAATGCATTGAAAATATTAGCTCAGTTATCAGGAGAATTGTAATGGCTTCACTCAGCAATGATTCCAAGTACAATACCAACTCCAAAAGAATCATTTTCTATCCCGCAAAAGAAAAGTGAATGAAATAAATTAAGCATCCTTTAACTCGACATACACCATTAACCTTGGTTCCTTTTATAGCTGCTTGAAAATAAAATTTGATAATATGTACTAAATTAGATTGTTTCAGAACCACATTCGTCTTTGAGTGATAGTTTGATGTTAAAAGAATGAAGAGAGGGATAACTTGAATAGAAAATGGCCTTAAAATGAAACCTGCTTCAGACAAACCCAAAAAAAAGTAATATTAAAGTAAAAAAATAAATAAAAACGAAATGCTACTTCAATTTATTAATTAAACTTACGAAGCATAATATATGGTAGGAGCCAACTTTTTCTTCTTATTCTTGTTATTTCCTGAATCACGTGGCTCTGAAACACTTGATGTAGGAATGCCTAAGAAAATAATCAAGGACCATCATGCATTCTTGAATATCGATGAACAGTACTTGTTCTGTCAGATTCCAAATTAAGGCAAAGCAATGCAGGAAATTGAAAACCTGAGTTAAAATAGAAAATCAACGAAATGCGAGAAGCATTGTAAACTTACTTGCAGGTTGCGTTTTGGGGATAAAACCGCCGCCGCGACCGAGAGGATCTGTGGTGGCCTCTGGAGCCGGGATGGATTGAGACAGAATAGCTTTGATGTTGTTGATCTTATAGTTTTGCTGCCAAGCAAGAGTGGAGCAAAGAAGCGAGAGTGATTTGCCGGTACCAGTGGGCGACTCGAGCAAGGCGTGACAATGGCCATCTTTCTGAGCTCGATCTAGGGTTGATATGACTCTGTGCATAAAGGATAACTGTGTGCCATACGGCCTGTATGGGAATTCCACCGGAATCCCGGCAATATGGTGGACGTTTTTATGATTCTTGGAGTTGTTGACTTTAGGATTAGGGTTACGACTGGGGATAGCTCCACTTCCAGGTGCTGTGGACATGTTTGTTTGGATTCCAGGAAAGAAAAGTGTCTGCTGACGCTTGATTTGAGTTGAGACAACGGAATGGAATTCTAAGCGGGGGCGTGAAAGTTTTGGCGGGAGTTTTGAGTGTATTGTTTCCGGTATTACAAGAATCAAGAATGCGAGAAAAAAATATCAAAATATAGAAAAACAACCAGGAAAAGCCCATGTCCATTCGCAGACTCGCAGACCGCAGTGTTGTTGTTCAAATATAAAGCTGATCCGCTAAGGGCCAGTGGATTGTATCGTTACAAATGTTTGGACTAGGGTCTGAACTATCCACCCATGGTTTTTTCAATTAATATCAATATATAATATTGTACTTAATTAAAAATGTTAAAAAGATACATCAAAACACATCAATATTGCAATGTACCTTTATTCAAGAAAAAACATTGATATGTACTTTGTCAAAAAAAATATTGATATGTACCAATATCATAAAAAAACAGTACAATATATAACTATACACTCGTTAATTATTTATCTACTTAATAAAAAAGTACAATATTACTTACCTTAAATTTTCTTATGTACTTAAAATAAATGATTGTGTAAATTAAAGTGTACACTGACATAGCATCAAATATTTTTCCCTTTTAAATAGGCTTAAGATAAAAAATTTATTAGAAAAATACTAATTAAGCTCTTCGAGGAAGTTTGCACATGAGTGAGTGCATATCGTTAATTCAGAAAAATCAATTAATCTTTCTTTTACTAAAAAAAGTTTGATATACAAAAGTTCGATAAATTTAAGATTTGTGAGATTTTTAGGTTTTGAGGTTGTAGGTCTAGATTGTATTGTTTAAAAGTTGAGATCCATGATTGAAAATAAGGGTTTATCGTTTATAGTTTGGGTTTAGAGTTTTAAATTTGAGATTTAAGTTTTAAATTTTATAGTTTAAATTTATCTTGAAAATGAAAGCTCTTAGGATTAGATGAATAAGAATATGCTATAAACGTATATATCGCGAAAAATACAACTATATAACATGTTATACATCTTATTCGGTGTATTCAAAATATTATCTTGATGTTCCTACAAACATATCTATGTAACTTATTCATAATAGTGAAACACGGAAAGGATAAGTACGAAAAATTATAAGATAAATTCGGCTCATCGTGTCATCGGTTGTCTCAACCAATAAGATCTACCATCTCATTTTTTTCAAGCTGAACCTTCATTTATTTTTCTATAGGTAGATAAGGAGTGAGTAGTTACTAAAGTTATTTTGAGATAAATGAGTCTTACTAGTTGAAACCATAGATGAATGGTTAGTTAAGTACATTTAATAATTTCTCAATAAATATGCATTACTCTCATCATCAAGTTTATGGATTTATATCCTATATTCCACAAGCCCCTTAGTTTTAAAGTTTATGGTCTAAGTTTAGGATATAAGATTTAGGGGTTTAGCTACAAGGCTTTAGAAATTATGGATAATGATTAGAATTCAGAGTTTATGTTCATAATTTAGGGTTTAGAGGCTGTATTTTGTTTTTAGGGTAACATGGTTAGGATTAGGGGTGGGCAAAAATACCCGACCCGAACTTCAAAATGTCGAATAATTCCCGAAAAAATTACCTGACTGGGTCGGGTACCCGACCCGACCGATAAAATTTAATATATACTTTTTATATTTAAAATTATATTTTTATTTTATGTTTCTTAATATTTTTACTCTAAAATTAAGTTTAAATCCTTAAAATTTTCCTATGTTTTTATTATATTCTTTTAAGTTTATTTTTTTAAATATTTTTGTGTTTAACATGTAATTTTTTTTATTTTAGAATTAAAAACAAATAAGAAAAAATTAACCGGGTACCCCCATATATAATGAGCCGGGACACAGGTTGCTTAATGAGGTACCCGGATGAACCGGGTACCGATAATGCCCACCCCTATTAAGATTTAAGTTTTAACTTATAAACTTTGGATTACAACTTAAACTCTAAATTGTAATCACTATCCCTAAATTCAAAACTCTTACACTTAAAATCTTAAATTACAAACTTTAAATTAAAACTCTAAACCCTAAAATTTAAGTGCTCGTGAAAACTTTCAATTTTCAACCCCAGTTTATAGCATAATAATCCGTTTATTAGTAGAAAGCTAGCAGCCGGCAGTGTTAAGTTTGAATATTATGTTTGGGCTAAGGTAGTTAATTGTACATCGCAGCACTGGGCCTCCATTGCTTGGCAATTTCTTGCACACCCTTTGGAATAGACCAACCCGTGATTCAGGCCACCGTGCTAGAAACAGCAGCGTAATAAGGTAGTTTGTTGATAACGACAGCGGGTCGGCAACCGGTGATTCCAGGTAACCAGGGCGGAGATTGGCGTTAAGCAGCGTAGTTTACAGTAGCTGTAAACGAATGATGGTATCTCCCAGGTTCGTGGCCCATCTCTGATACGGCCAAGCCAGCAGAGAATCTTTCACATGTGTATTTATAACAGGTACTGACGGAGGGGAGAAACAGACAGCAACCTGTCGGCACCGGATGGGAATCGGTGGCCCATCTTCAAAATCACCAATCTGCTCTCTTCTCGTCTCATCTTCAATTTCCTCAGTCCGATTTTACTTGCTTTAGGATAAAAACAAAAACCATACTTTTTTTGTGACTTTTCATTCAAGCAAAAGGTAATCATACCCCATTTCCAACCACCATAAATGATTAAGTTCCAGCCTCAACCACTAATTTGTTAGTAGTGATATTACTGTAGTAGTTTCAACTTTCATCCACTATTATACCGAGTAAATTGGCCGGTGTTTCTACAAGGCGGCCTTTTTGACTTATGCTCTGCTTTTTTTAATTAAAAGTTCAAATCCTCATTCAACTCGTGATGTAGGTTTTCAAATGCTTGTGGATAACCACTTGTGCTTAAGTCCAGCGTCTCAATTCAGTTAATTTTAGTTTATTATGTGGTTAAGAACAGCAAGAAGCATCGGTTCCCTTTGCAAATACTTCTTTGTCAATCTTTGTCCTAAATGGAACCCTTGAAAGTTGCTTATAGAAAGAGATGGTAAAATCCCATTTATATCCCCCACCTTGTTCCTTTTACTTTTGTATATCGACCACTGATAGTAGTGCTCCCCCCCCACCCCACCCATAGGTATAGAAGTACAAGGCCGGTGGATTGTTTGGTGAAAGTAAACAGTTCTCGTCTTAGATTTGCTTTTTCAGCTGCTGACTGAGCTTTGTCTTTTGGTTTTTATATTACTATAGCTCCCTTCCTGCTTTATTACAACTTGCTAATTATTATTATTTTAATCTGCTTTTTCTTTCTTTACTTAGTTTTTTTTTTTAGTTTGAGATAAGGGGTTTAGTGCAGTTACTTGTTGGGGGTTCCATTTTCACCGGAATAAACAATATTATACAATAGTCGGCCACATGAAGGACTGTGCTATTCTTGAATATTGATGCTTTAGCCTGCTAGCTTTTATTGGGTTTGATTTGCTCCAGGAATCTGATTCTGCTTTCCACAAACTATTATGTTCCTTTGCTTTTATCTATCACCTTGATCATTTCTATTACCACAATCATTTTAGGTATTATTATCATTGGTTTATGGAAACATAATGAAGCACTCAGGTTGGTAGGCGAGGTTAACTTGATGGTTTTGTTCGTAGGTAAGCTGGTAAGGTTAAATAGACATGGGTTTTCCTTATTGTTCTTGCTTGAACATTGAAATTCCTTGCCCTTCCATGTTCTTTTTCTGCTGAAGCTTTTTGGGTCTTAATCTGTTACACAGTATATGTATAATATATCTTTTAATGGTTTTGTCTGAGAAACTTTTGGTTTCTTTTATATGTAGAGCTTCTGAATCAATTGGAGGCAACAGTGGACTGGATACATCTTGTGCCGGTCAAGTTGATTTTGTAGTTGATGGAAATGAACGCGGCTGGCTTTATTTTCCTACTCTTTCTCCACTTAGGAGTGTTTCAAATTGGTTGCAGTGGAAATGCTTCTGCTCGACCAGCTGTTGTAAATATTGGAGCAATGTTTAAATTTGACTCTACCATTGGACGAGTTGCCAAGATTGCCATTGATGAAGCTCTGAAAGATGTCAACTCCAATTCAAGCATTCTCAAAGGAACTAAACTTAACATAACACTGCAAGATTCCAATTGTAATGGCTTTCTTGGCATGGTTGAAGGTATTTCACAATCTATTGATCTGCTTTGAGAATTACTTGTTTTTTCTTACATATAATGGTCAATACAGAATATTGCTTGCTCCTGATAATTAATATACTCCAAATTATGTGTTGAATAACAGCTTTGCGGTACATGGCCACAGATGTTGTTGCAATTATAGGTCCACAATGTTCTGTGGTTGCTCCTATTATATCACATGTTGCAAGTGAACTCCAAGTTCCTCTACTGTCGTTTGCAGCTACGGATCCCACCCTTTCTTCTCTCGAGTTCCCTTTTTTTGTTAGGACTACACAGAGTGACTTGTATCAAATGGCTGCTGTGGCTGATATTGTTGATCATTATGGTTGGAAGGAGGTCATTGCAATCTATACAGATGATGACTGGGGGCGAAATGGTGTGTCAGCATTGAAGGATAAACTTGCAGAGAGGCGCTGCAGAATCTCCTACAAGGTTGGTATTCAACCATATTCTGCAGTGACTCGGGGTGACATCATGGATATTCTTGTTAAGGTAGCATTAATGCAATCTCGAATTGTTGTTCTGCATGTAAATCCAACAATAGCGCTTAGGGTTTTCGCTGTTGCAAACCATCTTGGAATGATGGGCAATGGTTATGTATGGATAGCTACAGATCAGCTTTCATTAGTTTTAGATTCCAATTCTCCTTTTCCTTCTGAGACTATGGACACAATACAAGGGGTTCTAACTTTGCGTCAACACACATCTGATTCAGACAAAAAAAGAGCCTTTTTTGATAGGTGGAACAAGATAACTGGAGGTTCTCCTGGATTGAACTCTTTTGGGCTATATGCTTATGATACAGTTTGGCTGCTTGCTTATTCTCTTGATGCGTTTTTTAACCAGGGTGGGGTTATCTCATTCTCTAATGATTCTAGGATAAACTCTGTGACAGGCAGTACACTCCACCTTGAAGCAATGAGCATTTTTGACGATGGAAAGCTCTTGCTGAAGAACATATTGCTGAGCGATTTTGTTGGTTTGACAGGCCATCTTAAGTTTAATCCAGACAAGTCTCTTATTCTTCCTGCATTTGATATTATTAATGTTCTTGGAACTGGGACTCGACAGATTGGTTACTGGTCAAACTATTCTGGTTTATCCACTGTATCCCCAGAGACACTTTATACAAGTCCACCAAATCGTTCAAGTGCTAACCAAAAACTACATAGTGTAATTTGGCCGGGAGAGACATTATCTACGCCTCGTGGATGGGTTTTTCCGAACAATGGAAAGCTATTGAGAATCGGTGTTCCAAATAGGGTCAGTTACAAGGAATTTGTATCGCGGATTCAGGGAACTGATATGTTCAAGGGATTTTGTATAGATGTATTTACAGCCGCTGTTAATTTGTTACCGTATGCTGTTCCGTATAAATTTATCTCCTTTGGAGATGGTCGCCAGAACCCAAGCTATACAGAGCTTGTGAATAAGATCACAACGGGTGTGAGTATCACTATGAGTGTGACTACTGTGTTATTTCGTCATATGTGAAATGTTGCTTTCTCCTGCTGTCTAATTGTTGAGCTATTACTGCAGGACCTTGATGCTGTTGTGGGTGACATTGCCATTGTTACAAATCGGACAAGGATAGTTGATTTTACCCAGCCTTATGTTTCATCTGGGCTGGTCATTGTAGCTCGGTTGAATAAGCAAAGAAGTGGTGCTTGGGCTTTTTTCCGTCCATTTAGTGCCCGCATGTGGATTGTCACTGCTTCCTTCTTTCTCATTGTTGGAATAGTTATTTGGATCCTGGAGCACCGGATAAACGATGAGTTTAGGGGCCCACCTAAATATCAAGTTATAACCATTTTATGGTGAGTGATTATGTTTACAATTTCTTGTGATGCAGACATCATTAGTATGTTTAGAACCAATGGTACAATTACTTTCATCCCTTTCAGTTATCTCCTGATGTGAAATAATTTGCAACTTGTGTGCTATCCTTGCAGGTTTAGCTTCTCAACGATGTTCTTTGCCCACAGTAAGTGAAATTTCCACTATTATTATATAAAGGAAAAGAAGAAAAAAAGCTAAAGGCAAGGCAGAAATTATGTGTGATAAATTTGATTAAGCTGGCCTCCTTTTGCAGGAGAGAATACTATGAGCACTCTCGGCCGTCTAGTGTTGCTTATATGGCTCTTTGTGGTTTTAATAATCAACTCCAGTTACACTGCAAGTCTGACATCAATCCTCACAGTGGAACATTTATCTTCTCCAATTAAAGGAATTGAAAGCTTGGTAACTGATAAGGAGCCTATTGGATATCAAGTAGGCTCTTTTGCTGAGCGTTATCTAAGTGAGGAACTCAACATATCTAGATCTAGGCTTGTTCCTCTTGGGTCACCTGAAGAATATGCTTCGGCTCTCGAACGTGGTCCTGGAAATGGAGGTGTTGCTGCTGTAGTTGATGAACGTCCATATGTGGAGCTTTTCCTCTCGAGCCAGTGCAAATTCAGGATCGTCGGTCAAGAATTTACCAAAAGTGGCTGGGGTTTTGTGAGTATTTCTTTTCTATCGTCGTGAGAAGTGATCATGAGGATTAGGATAACATCACATCACATGCATATAAGCATAATTGACCATTTTTAGTTGTTGCATGGCATGGCATCTCAAGGCAAGGTTTTTCTTGCTAATAAATGAGTCAAATCCATACATTAATTAAATATAGAATTGAAATGAGCCCCATCAGTGGCATGCAGGCATACTTTTAGTCGCGTAATATTCTGACTAGTTATTTGCTTGCCTGATTTCTCCCTAGGCGTTTCCTCGGGATTCTCCGTTGGCAATTGACATGTCGAGTGCAATTCTAACACTCGCTGAGAACGGTGATCTGCAGCGGATACATGACAAGTGGCTGATGCAAAGCACCTGCAGTTTGGATAGTACAGAGATAGAGACAAGCCAACTTAATCTATCCAGCTTCTGGGGTCTATTCCTTATCTGTGGGATTGCTTGCTTCATTTCTCTTTTCATATATTTTATGCAGATATTGCAGCAGTTACCTCCTGCTCCTGCTCCAACAACTGGTCCAGTTAGCTCACGTTCCGGACGGCTGCAGAGGATTTTGTCACTAATGGATGAGAAAGAGGACCAATCAAAAATTGGCCACAAGAGAAGGAAAGTAGACAATGAAGGGGATGAAGAGTTGGGGAGTTCGCCCAAGAGGAGAGAAAGGAACAATAGCAATAGGAATGTAACCTGGAGCAATTAATTACTCCTCACTTCATCCATTGGAGTTGGACATACCTAACTGTTAACTATGCCACTTTCATTTGAATCACCCTATTTTAATTTTTAAAGCAATACAACTGTTCATATGTGTTCAAAGGCAAAACACCGGTTGTTAGCGATATTGTATTGTATGTTAGAAGATTTTGATGTCAAACACAGCAACAAGTAATTCAATCCAATATTATTTCGGCTTTTTTATAGCTTCGGTGATATCAAACACCCTCCCCGAAAACCGTGGGGATCCAATAAGTATGAGGACGGGATGAAAAAATCACCGAAGCATGTAAACTGCTCCCGCAAATACTGGAGACGTAATGGATAATGCAAAACCCTCCCTGCACCGTCCGATTCCCACCCTAGGTGTAATGTGTTTAGTAAAGGCATTTCAGTAGTATATGGTGTAACAATGCAATTAGTTTAGAATCAATAGCAGCCCGCCACTGCCTAAGATCGAAGGCCCATTCCATCAACAACTTCACATGAATCCAAGCCCAAAAGTAGTAAAGGAGACCTTTTGTCACTAAATTATTTCTGTTTTTTGTTTTAGTCATCCAATTATTGTTTTTTTGTAAAATAATCACTAACGTAATGTTTTTTCCTCTTTTGATAACCAAAACAGAAAAGAAGCAATAGATTAGTGATCAGAATAAAAAAATTAATATTAGTGACTGAAATAGGAGAAATAATGCTAGTGACGATTTTGCACAAAATAATAAGTTAATGACTAAAATAAGAAAATGAGAATAATTTCGTGACCAATGTGTTGTTTACTCTTTTTTAAATACCTAAGGGAACTTAATAATATTTCTTTGAAAGTTTTTATTTTTATATTTTAAGAGCTTTCTGGACTAACATCAGCAACACATGTCAGTTTCTGTTAATAATAATAATACTAATAAAAATCGAAAATTCTATTTTTTTTTTGGCTTTGTTGACCGGTTGGCTTGATTTAGGAATTAGGAACGGAATTAGAAATAAATAGTGGGAACAAAAAGAATCTTTAAGTTTATAAATCTAGAAATTAGAACGAGAAAAAAAAAAACCTTATATATTATTATAGTGTTTTCTGGAAGAAACTATTATTAAGACTCCGTCCCGGATTCATTCCATATTGTGCTAACTGCTAAGCCACTAACAACATAATAAAATTATAGAATATAAGTTCAACGTAGATAGGCAATAGCTAATTGTAGTTTATTTACTGATGTAGTTAGATATATTTGTATCTTTATTTTGTTTAATATTTTATTTTAAATTATAACTTTTCATTGTTGGTCATTGTAATCCAAAATGGATTATTAATTAGGGATATAGGGGAGTTTGGGGGATATTTTGGCATCTAGGCCAAAATCTACAGGACCACGCCACCTCCTTATGGCGTGGTCAACTTTTTGCCCAACCTCGCCATAAGGAGGTGGCGAGGTCCCTGGTGGCTCCCTTATGGCCGGCTGCTCGGCTCGAGTGGTGGCTGGAGGGAAGGGTGACCTCGCCATGAGGAGGTGGCGAGGTCACATGGGCCATGCATCCTACGTGTTATCCATGCATGGTGGCTGGTGGCTGGAGGGAAGGGTGACCTCGCCATAAGGAGGTGGCGAGGTCACATGGGCCATGCATCCTACGTGCTATCCATGCATGGTGAAAATAATTTCAGGGTTCGGGGCTTATTTGCGGTTTAGGATGTACGAAATTCGGGCAACAAATTGGAATGTATATTTTACATATATTTTAATCGTATTTATATTATTTTTATAATATTTATCATATCACGATACGTGTCTAAAATTACAATTTAATAGTAGATGTATCAAATTTTAGTAAAATATTTAATGAAAGGTGGAATACAGCTCATCATTTATTGCATTTTACATTTTTGCCCCTATCTAAACTTTAATTCGAATAAAATCTATCTAAACTTTATTTTGAATTTTTGAGTCGAGTTTATGAAATTATGAGTCGAGTATTTTCACATCAAACCAAAAAATTTAATTTTTTCGAGTCAAGTCGAGTTATTGGAATTTCTATTTTATAATTCAAACTTTATTTTGAATTTTTGAGTCGACTTTATGAAATTATGAGTCAAATATTTTCACATCAAACCAAAAAATTAAATTTTTTCGAGTCATCGAGTTATTGGAATTTCTATTTTATAATTCAAACTTTATTTTAAATTTTTGAGTCGAGTTTATGAAATTATGAGTCGAGTATTTTCACATCAAACCAAAAAATTAAATTTTTTAAATACTAGACCTGATCTTAAAGGTTACCGCGGTGCCTAAGATTTGAGCATAAATGATTGTTATATGTAATGTGAGGAACTTTGTGCTGTGCAAATGCAATAACAACATAAGGTTTCAGGTTGACACACATCTGTATTTCTCAAACTTCAGACTTTCCAACTTCACAAGTTGTATAATTCCAATAAACTCGGCTCATAATTTCATAAACTCGACTCAAAAATTTAAAATAAAGTTTGAATTATAAAATAGAAATTCCAATAACTCGACTTGACTCGAAAAAATTAAATTTTTTGGTTTGATGTGAAAATACTCGACTCATAATTTCATAAACTCGACTCAAAAATTCAAAATAAAGTTTGAATTATAAAATAGAAATTCCAATAACTCGACTTGACTCGAAAAAATTAAATTTTTTGGTTTGATGTGAAAATACTCGACTCATAATTTCATAAACTCGACTCAAAAATTCAAAATAAAGTTTGAATTATAAAATAGAATTTCCAATAACTCGACTTGACTCGAAAAAATTAAATTTTTTGGTTTGATGTGAAAATACTCGACTCATAATTTCATAAACTCGACTTAAAAATTCAAAATAAAGTTTAGATAGATTTTGAATTGAATAACGTTATTTAACATTTAATTTGATAAATTTTTATTATTTATATTTTATAATTATTTAGTAACTTTAAAAATTTTAAAATATATTATTTCAAAATGTGAAAAAAGATAATATTGGTTAGTTATAAATTCAAACGACGTCGTTTACCGAATCCCACCTATTTTAAATTAATAAAACCTATAGTGTTCGTACTCCAAGCCTTCCTCTTTTCTCGTCTTCTTCAACTTCAAGGGCTCTCCCTGATCGATACGCATTCATTCAATTCTCCAAACTCAAAAACGGAAAACTAAGTTTATGCATCTTCTCTAAATGAATGTACTTCTACTGGTTCTAGATTGAGCCCCTTTTTGTCTCTTATTTTTTTTCTTAGTTCAAGGGATCAAACGATTTTGATGCCAAAAAGAGTAAAAGGAACCAGACCGATTGTGAAGCAAACGTCTTTGAGATTTTGCTTTTAAGTGTTTGCAAACTGGGTTTTTTTCGAATGTGGTGGTGAATGAGGTGTTTCGGAGCAGTTGTTTGACAATGGTGAGGCGTCACGGATGGCAACTGCCGGCACATACATTTCAGGTTTATTCTTTTCCTTTCTACTATAATTTATACCGGTTGCTTCTTTTTGTAAATTGATACTTTGAACAACGTTTTCAGTTACCGTGTGTTTCCTTTAGTCTCATTTATGTGCATTATTGTCTTTAGCAAGGAGTAGCTTTTCCTAATCTCGTTTGCATTTGTTATTTCTTTGTTTGTGTGCAAGGGGATTCTTTTATATAGGTATAATGTATATACTATGAATTTGTGAAAACGGGTTACCTGAGTTTTATTTTATTTTGATGGATATTGATTTTGTCGGTCGTTGACTTGTATGTAGTTTTTCTTTTCTTTTCTTTTTCAAATGAACCAAGCTTCATGTTTTTGAGGTGTTTGTGTGAGTTTCTTTTATTAGATCCGATTACCCGTTTAGATGAAATAATCCAACTTGGTGAAATTTTCATCAATCTCGAGTATGTGTAGAGTAGTTAGTCAATTTTATGTATTTCTTTGCTTTGGAAGTACCAAGGAAAGTTGAAACAAGCTGACATCTTAGTTCTCATCTATAACTTTTTAGAGTAAACAAAATAGACTATTAGATTATGTGAAACTTTTTATATGCTAATAAGATTCTAATTTTAGTTTATAGTCATTATTGTTCATTTCCCTGGTTATCAAGTTATTTCATTGCAAAGGGATTGTTCATTTCCCTGGTTATCAAGTTATTTCATTGCAAAGGGATTGTTCATTTCCCTGGTTATCAAGTTATTTCATTGCAAAGGGATTGTTCATTTCCCTGGTTATCAAGTTATTTCATTGCAAAGGGATTGCTACTTTTGAGTTTTGATGAGCATGTAAACTAATTACTAAGACTACGGATGCGATAAAGCAATTTCTGTTAAAGATGACATATATGGCGGACTTGATGTTAAAGATGACAGTTTTCTGTTGCCTAAGTAATCTTTACGTATTGCTGGTCTATGTTCTTGATGCTAATAAGATTCATGTGATAAATGTCTTGCTTGTGTCTCATTTCAACAACCACTCATCATCCTTTTTTGTTTTTTTTTTATTGTTTCTCAATGGTGGACAGGTTGTGGCCATTACCGTTTTCTTTTTGCTATCCGTTGCATATTATGCCTTCTTTGCTCCCTTTCTTGGAAAAGATATCTATGAATATGTGGCTATTGGTGTCTACTCGATCATGGTAACCACGATAACCTTTTGATTTATCTTTACTTAAGGTTTAAAACTTCTTTGGTTGCTTTCCTAATTATTACCTTAATGCTTGATTTTCCAGGCACTCTCTGTTCTCATCCTGTATGTTCGATGCACTGCTATTGATCCTTGTGATCCTGGAATTCTCGTTGAAGCTGACAAGGCATCGACTTGTAAATCACACAACGAAATGGAACCGGCAGGTAACATGTTTTTGATGCATGGGTTTGTTAACAGATTGCATGATAATTGTGAACTTAATTGGTTGGTAGTTAGAGTTGTCATTTGAAAATTGTTTAATAGCTGCCTGGATTAAGATATGAGCTTCTCTGTATTTTATTGGTCGTCTCAGCTAACCATAGAATTTATGCTGTTTAACCAGGGAATGCATCTTCTATTGAAGAGCCTTGCAGGATAGGATTAAAGTATGGAAGTGAATATAAAAGGCATAGTTCACGATGGTGTTCCAAACTTGGTGGTTTCTTTTGTGCTTGTATCATCCAAGAAGATTGCTGCAAAGATGAAGACCTTTTGCAGCAACAATCTGGAGATGAAGATGCTTTATTCTGCACATTGTGTAATGCAGAAGTAAGGTTCACTCTAGTAGGATAGTCTTCTCCCTAGCGCTTACACCCCCCCCCCCCCCCAAACAAAAAAAAGGAAGAAAAAGAAAAATACCGTTTGTTTCCTCTCTCTGTTGTCTCCCTTTTCAATGGAATACAAGAGATGAGAAAGAAAAAGGAAAGCTAATTTTATCAAAATTACAACAGGAGATAGCCCAAACTTGTGCATTAATGCTCGTACCTAGATGCATGCTCGGACACACACACACACACACAAAAAAAAATATGTTTCTTGATATAACTTTCCCTAATTTTATCAAAATTTCCTTTCCGTGCTTTTCAAGCAAGTATGCCAGGGTTGTATTCATACTAGTTCTCTAGAGTTTACATGCTTCTGAAACAACTGGCTTGCATATATTTGCTTCCTTTTTTCTGGAAGAAGCTTGTCCCTGGTTGCATGTTGCTGAGCTATAATAACTCTTCCTGTCCTTCCAACTCACCTTTTGCAGGTGCGCAAATTCAGCAAGCATTGTAGAAGTTGTGAAAAATGTGTTGATGGATTTGACCATCATTGTCGAGTGAGTTATCAAATTTTTATCCTTTTCAGTTTCATAAATTTATGGGTAAATTTCTTGGTTTTTGAGAATTACTATCAAGAATTGAATAGCTAGAACATTTAAGTTGTGTTACTGGACTGAAAATCTCCTAGAGCTTCTGGTTGACTGATTGTATTGCCTTTGGCCATGTGCTGTAAGTCTGCTTTTTGCTCTATAAATTTTAATTTCTTATTAGTTTTCTGAAAACGATCCCACCTTTTTGTACTGATTTAGAACTTCATGTAATCTTGGACATGACTAAACTGTTTTACCATTTTATCCAGTGGTTGAATAATTGCGTGGGCAGGAAAAATTACATCAGTTTTGTGTGCTTGATGGCAGCTAGCCTTGTCTGGGTAAGTTCTTAGGATAAGTTTTGGACAACGGTTCATATCAGTCATCTGCATCTCCTGACAAGAACTGAACTTAATTCTTATGTGCCTGCATGTATGTGGTCGTCAGCTTATTGTTGAATTTGGAGTTGGCATTGCTGTCCTTGTGCGATGTTTTACTGATAGAAAGGGTACAGAAAGTGATATAACCGAGAAGCTTGGAGTTGGATTCTCCCGTCCTCCCTTTGCTACTATAGTGGTATGTTCTCTGCATCTGCAAAAGAGCTCAGATTGTTTCTGTAATATTGCTATGCTTGTGAGAGAGCACCTTGATTGATTGAGAAGATTTAGCGCTGTTGGTTTAGTCATTTTCCAGGAAAAATATGCTTGATCATAGAATATTTGCATGAATTTTATTTTATCGTTTAGAATATAGTTTACAAGCTCTAGACAATGGATTTTGACTTAAACTTCCGATTTTCTTGAGTATTGAGAAGCAAATTTCCTAATTCTAAAATGTGAATCGTGTGGTTGGTTCTTCAAAATGTTCTATAATTATATATGCTTGTTTCCTGGAGACTGGTTGAAATACCTAACTGCTAGTGCTCACTTCTCTAAGAATGAATGAAAAACTTGGTTGCCATGGGTTTTGCCTAACATTATACAAATGTTCACAGGCCCTCTGCTCAGCTGTTTCTTTTCTTGCAATTGTGCCTCTGGGAGAACTGTTCTTTTTCCATATAATTTTGATCAGAAAGGTGATTCTTTAGATCTCTTTCTCCATCTCTCTCATCCTGTCTCGATATGTAAATATTGAACCATTGTCATATCTTACTGCAGGGCATCACAACATATGAATATGTTGTTGCAATGAGAACACAAAGTGAACCACCTGAACAGTCTGCAGATGGTGAAGATCATCAGAGCATGTCATCGTCGCCTACCAGTTCAGCTGTGACTGCCATGAGTGGAAGAAGCTCTCTTGGAAGGAGCTTGCAATACAAAGGTGCTTGGTGTACCCCACCTAGAATCTTCATGGACCACCAGGTACCACTTCCTGACCCACTAAATATGAAAACTCGGTCATTTTATATTGGTGATGGTGTATGCTATTGAAATTGAATAATGAATGTTGCATGCAAATTGTGGCTCTACAGTTCCAATATGAATTTAAAGTTCTAGTTGTTGTCTTAAGCATGGCAGCATCCTCTCTTAGGGTGATAATCTGCATGGATTTTCTTTTATACATTAAAAGTCGTAACTGATTATTTGTTTTCTCGTGAAGGATGAAATAATCCCACATTTGGACCCGAGTCGCTTGCCATCCACAGTAGATCCGGATGCTGTACAGCCACCAGACAAGGGTAAAAGATTACCCCAACGTCCTGTCCGAATAAGTGCATGGAAACTTGCAAAATTGGATTCTAGTGAGGCGGTTAAAGCAGCTGCCAAAGCTAGAGCAACCTCATCCGTCCTTCGTCCTGTAGGCCCTAGGCATCATCCATACAGCGCGGATCAACTGTCTAGTAGTAACATTAGTGGAAGAAGCAGTCCCATTAGTACTGATCATGGGTTTCAGACTAAAAATGCTAGAGCGGGGACATTGAGCTCATATCATTCAAGCCATGCTAGCAGAGAAGATGCCGAATCATGTGCTCGCAGCATTGGTGACACGAGCAGTCATCTTTCCAGCATAACTCCCTCTCCAATGGCACAGCAACATTCAAATAGAGAACATTTCAACCCCATGTATGGAACGTCAGTCAATCAATCTCCTTTGTCAATAAAACAAAGTGAAGGGAATGAACATGCTGCTGAACATCCTATCAGGAAAAAATCTAGTGCAATAGAAAGCTCCAGAACTTCAGTTTTTTGGGATCCAGAAGCTGGGCGCTTCGTGTCTTCCTCTTCCAGAAATGCAGGCCCAATGCAGGCACCTGAACCAGAGCTTTTGCATAGTGGTCAATCAATATTTTTCGGTGGTCCTCTTACGAATGAACAAGTTAACAGAGGAACAAGGAGTACAAGTTCATTGTCTGTCGGGTTGGATAGAGGCTCGACATCGAATCATCATCTTCATCAGCAGCAGGGTAGATCACAGAGAGGTGGCCAGCTACCTGTGTTTGTTCCTAGTGATTATAATTCTCTAGAAAAGCAATTTCCATCTAGGTCGCCAATGCCATGAGCACCAAAATAAGGGGTATTTATTTTGTTTTGAAGTTAAATTTCTGCATTTGATTTGAATTTTACTTTCTTTTGCGGCTTGTTCATATCTGCTGCAGGGTGTAGGTTCCGAGTTTTTTAATGCAATTAGTTGTCAGTCAATTCAGGGTAGGTTTTCTTTCAGAGGAAACTGAAATTAATCAGGTTTACAAAAATCAAACAGTTAGTTAACAGTGCATTTCCAAGTTATCTTATGTAGGGTGAGACCGGTTCGGTTTGACCGGATTTCTTAAATTTTTTTAATTGTCTATTTCAATTTGATTCAGATCGATTTCTATTATTTCCATACTAATTTTGGTTTCTCGACTTTCTAAATTTTCTTTTGACAAATTGAATTGGTTTTATATATATTTTTTACATTTATTTGATAAACTTTTAAGAAATTTTACGTAAACACATCTAAAAATTATTTTATCAAATAAATAAAAAATAATTAATTATCTGTATGTAATGTTTATAAGTTATTTTCATTATTTGAAATGTATAATGTACTTGTTTTCTATTATAAAAATAGAAATTAATTATAAATTAAATTATTTTTGGATAAGCAATTTGTATTAAATCCAAAAGCAACAATAGTTGCTACAAAGAACCTATACAAGCCTCTAAGAATCCATCCTCTTAGAGAAATTTCTAGACCTTTCAAAGACTTTTACTTACATTTCCTATTTGTATATGTTTATTGTTCAAACGAATACAAACTACATCTTTAATGAAATTAAGAATATCTGTACAACTCCTAGTTAAATCTTTAATTGTCTACCGTTTCTTTCCTGCCACACAGAGTACATATAAATTTGTTAGGCCAATCGAAGAATGAGCATAGCTGGAGATTTTCCCTTCAAACGCTCAACCGCCCAGAAAATTTCATCCTCTCAACCTGCCACCACTTTCAATATCTCATATAGTCTAAGAATATCGACCCAGAGCTTTTTAAAGAAAAGACACTAAAAAAACAAGTGATTTCTAGACTCCAAGGCAGTGTCATAATTCCCATAGCAGCCATCTACATCCATTTCTATCCTGATTAATCTATTCTTGGTAGGCAATCTGTTTAATATGGCCATCCAAACAATCAAAGCATGTTTAGACACATGTATGGGAAACCGCACTATTTTGTGCAAGTAACCTTCTCTTTAACTTCTCTTATATCATTTCATATTTTTTAATTGTGAGTCTCTGATTCTCATCTGTTAAAAATTTCGTCTCTCATCTTTAGTAGCTTTCTCAAGCACCAGCTAAAATGAGGCTTACTTTCTAAGCGCCAAAAATTACCATCTTTGATGACATACTCCTTAATTCAAGCAATACACAGAGATTCCTTTTCACTCAGCAAGCTATGCACTAATTGAATCAAGCAAGTCTTGTTCCATGTCTACAAGTCTTTCGAGTCGAGGCCACCCTCATTCTTAAGAGTGCAGGTGTTCTTTCAGCTCACTCGGGTTTCAGTAAATGCTGCATTTTTTCTTTTCCAAAAGAATCTACAACAAAGTTTTTCAATCTCTTGGATTACACTCTTAGACAAAACAACTTGCTTACACCAGTAATTTGTCAAGCTAAACAACACAGCTCGTATAAGTTGTAATCTTCCAGCATAGCTTAAATTTCTCCTTGCCCACCGGTCAAGCCGAGCCTTTACCTTAGCAATAAGATTGATGCAATTCTTTATGCTAAGTTTCCTAGTCACCAAAGAAATTTCGAGATATCTAGCAGGCAATAGCCCTACTTGAAACCATGAAGCAGCATGAATCTCCTCTAGATCTAAGGTAGAGACACCGAAAAGAAACAACTCATATTTTTTGAAGCATTTAGTTTCAGCCCTGAAAAATCATAAAACCTATCTAACACATATTGCACCCCAAAACAGAATCCAGAGTGCCTTTATAAAAAATCAATAAATCGTCTGCAAAATACAAATGTGTAAGAGGCACTCACTTGCACTTTGGGTGGTACTGAAAAACACCACTGGCAGCAGCTGCATCAAGCATATAGGAAAATACGTTCATGGCCATGACAAATAGATAGGGAGAGAGTGGATCTCCCTATCGTACTCTTCTCTTCCCCTGGAAGAAGCCAATCAGACTCCTATTTAGAAAAAAATGAGAACTTTGATTCAGTGAAGCAGGCCTTAATTCATCCTCTGAATTGTGCTGGCAGACCCAAGGCTTCAAGAATTTGAAGGATAAAATCTCAACTAAGAGAATCAAATGTTTTCTGCAAATCCACTTTCAAGGCACATCTGAGAGATAGAGACTTTCTATTGTACCCTTTCATAATTTTCTGGGCTAGTAATGTATTGTCTACAATATTTTTTCCTTGAACAAAAGCTGGTTGATTCTTGAATATCATGTTATGGAAGTAACAAGCTAGCCTAGCCACCAAAATTTTAGTGATGGTTTTGTATACAACTGAACAACAAGAGATTGGCACGAATTCCCTTGTTGTTGATACATTTGGTACCTTTGGAACTAGAACCACAATTGTAGCATTAAAGGCAGTAAGAAGAGAAGCTGATCTGAAAAAATGTTTTACTGCAGCTGCAAAATCCTCACCAACAATAGGTCAAGTAGCCTTGAAAAATCATGAAGTGTATCCATCAGGGCCATAGGCCTTATCTTTTTTCTGTCCAAAAATTACATCTCTAACCTCAATTTTAGTAACTTCTCTAACCAAATTAGAACAAATTGTGTCAGAAAATGAATAATGGAGCAGCTCCCTCAAAAGATTCACACTGCATCTACGAACATTTTCATCTACAATTCTAATCTACTTTGTGAAAAAACTCACAAGTTCCTCAACAATGGCATCAAAATTTTCTAAATTATTCCCTTGCTCATCATGCATCAGTCTGACGGTGTTTCTTTTCCTCTGTGTAGCTACAACAAAATGAAAAAAAATTGTCCCTTAGTCCCCCTCTTGCAACTAGCTAATTTTAGCCTTTTGTTGATAAAATAACAACTCAACTTTTTTCAAAGCATCTAGTTCTCCTTGTAATTTCTTCTCTAAAGTCATATCACATTGAGCACCAGCTGTGAGATTAGTAATTTGTCGCACTTCTAATTGATCTCTTTTCCTGAACACTTGACCAAAAATATTAGCAAAATGTTCATAATTTAATTTCCTAAGGCAAAGCTTTAATCTCTTCAGTTTGCAAAATAAAATTTACAAAAGGGTCATCTGTAGCAGGCTCATTTCAAGAGTCCTTCACAATATCCCCAAAATCTGGATGCAAAGTCTAAAAATTAAAAATTTTGATGGGCTTAGATTTATTGGCCGGGCTTTTCTTGTAGCACCAATCAACCGCCAAACAGTGATCTGAAACTTTTGAAACCTGAAACTCAACATGAGAGTCCAGCATAACAGAGTCTCAAGAAGAATTCACTAACACCCTATCCATTTTTCTTGCTAAGAAAGTTTATTCTTGCTTGTTTGTCCAAGTGAAGAGAGGATCGACATAGGGATGGTCAGTAAGAGCACAATCACTCGTGTAATCTTGCAAATCCTTCATATCTCTATAAATATATGGCCCTAAAATCCCAGAATTAGAGCTCTCAGTGTCATAGGCAGTGAGTGACATTAAAGTCACCACACATTAGCCAAGGAATTGTGTTGTGCGGGTCTACTTGTCGAAGTTATTGTCAAAACCTTCTTCTATAATTATCATCGTTACTTTCATAGACTGTTAAAATAAGAATGTTTTTGCCATTCCCCTTAATAGAAACAGATTGATCAACAACTAGGACTTCAGAGAAAGCCATCTCTTTTCTCCAAAGAACTTAAATTCTTCCATTTTCCACTGCAGTATAATTGTTATAACAGAGCCATTGATCAGACAAATAGGAATTAAAAGCAGAAACATTCTGCTCTCTAATCCTAGTTTTCAATAAACACCACTTCAACATCAAGAATTATTATCTTTTTTATGATCTTGCTTTTTTGGGTTATTCAGCCTCCTTACATTTCAAAAAATAATTGTCATAATGAAATAGTAAGGGAAGAACTATTACCAATATTAGCAGCCACAAATTACTCCCTTACCTTTTTCAAAACATCTTTCTTTTTTGATGTCATTTTTTATAAAAGATGTGCTACATGTTGCGAAGTTGTTCTTGGTTGTCTGACCAAATTCACAAAATCACCCTCAAGGCCAGACAACATGTTAAATTTGTTCTTTATACCAGCCTGAATATTCTTAGTTGCACCTTTCTCCCTTCCTTTGACCTTTTCTTTTTTATTTGATTCAAGGTAGAAAATCTTTCAAATTAGACTCCTGAATAGCCTTGTTTATATCATCAATAACAGGACTAGACACAGTTCCCTTCTCCATCATAGCATAATTAGTAAGAGTGTCTGGTCCAAACATAGTCTCCTGACCCGTCAAAGTATGATCGACAAAATTATCATACACATCAAAAGATTAATAGGCACTTCAAGACTATTAGTCACAATAGGAGTTTCAGACACAACATCTGCAATTTCTGTAGATGATTTCCTTTTTTCAATCATTTAGGGCCCTTGACCCTCCACTCTTTAATATATTAAGGACATTCTTCTGGGCAATACTTAGTCACATGTTCAAAGGTATGACACTTAAAACAACTAAGTGATATCCAAAGAACGTTGACCGTAACTATTGCAACCGAATTATTCCTCATTTGCACAGATACATCTTTAAGAATTTTAGCTCCTTTCACCAATTTTTGCACAGACTTTGGCAAATTTCAATCTTTCCTTAGAAGCAGTAATTGTATCCATATATAAAGGTACTCCAATTGCACTAACAATGTAACTAAGACCCTTCTTAGAATACAATTCCAATAGCACATTATACAGTCGAATCCAAACAGGCATACGAACAAGATCAAAATCAAGTGGCTTATGTTGAATGTGTCAAGGTCCATTATCAAGGACCTAATCACGAGTTGTAGCATCGGTAAAGGAGAAAACATAAAGGTTGGAGCCAGCAAGACTTACCTTCATCAAGGAATTTTCCCCCAAATTGATTCCACAATCCTCCGTAGAGCACTGAAATTTAAAGCGTCATCGATGAATTGTCCAACCAGAGCGTGCCACCACTCTAAAAAACCTTCATCAAAGACCTCGCGGGCAGGTTTAATTAACTTAGAGCCATCAGAAGGAAAGTATTTCAACTTTTGTTCATCGCCACCAACAATAAGTTTTTTTTTCAATCGACGATGGCCATACACTCAAGATTACAGCAAATACGAAAGCAAGAAATACTAAGTTAATCAAGAAAACAAAAGAAAATAAAAAAAAAAATTGACGAAAAATCACAAAAAACGACAAAAATCTCATACGCCATCAGACCCGCTAACGTGCGCCCAAAAAACCGCTATAATTATAAATTAAATTTGATATAATTCAAATAATTATATTTTTTAAAATTTATTTCATAAATAGTTGAAGTGTTTTGGTGAAATTGTATTCAGCCCTAATCCCAAGGCGTTTTGGTGAAATTGTATTCATTTTCCTCTGTTTTGGCTCTAACTTCACCGCTCTTTGCTTTAAAAATAGGTTTAGTATAATCACACTGACCTACACCGCATATAATTATAACTTTAAACCCTAAATTTTAACCATACTATCTAAATCCATTATATATACCACATCCCTTTTACGCCTCAACCCAACTTCCTAGGGTTCCCTACACGCGCGCAGTCACAAGCTAATAGGAGAAAGAAACCGCCGCCACTGGCTTCCCTCGCAACGGCGATATGGACTCCAAAGCCGGTTAAAGAAACTGCGAGTACACTTTTCCTTTGAAACTGCGACTGCGAGTAAAAGTTTAGCGAACCTTTCTTTCATCATTTTCTTTATAATGCCGGCAAGAATCCTGTGGTCATTGCATCGACGAAGGCAGAGGTACCAGAGACCGACATGGCCGGTGCGTTCACTACACTTTTGCTTAATGTTCTTTTTAGCACTTACGAAATTGAGAGTTGAATTTGTTGCTTCATTGAAGATTTTACCGGCAATTTTACTTCATAACGGTGAAGATCGAAGACTTCTGGTTGAATATTTTTCAGTATTTACTATCGTACTTAGTTAGTGACGGTTGTTTAGATCTGTTATCTGCGTAGATCTGTTTGGTTTTTATAGTTTTCCATTGATTATTTCGTTTTAGTTTTTAACTCGAGTTCAAGTTTTCTTTCAATTCTTTCCGTTTTTCGGTACAAAGCGGACTTTAACCTTAAATATTTTTCTTCCGAGTCTGGTTTGATTTTGCTTTTCATCTTGCTTAGGATCAGTTGTGCTTTAATTTCTATCGATGTTGTTGCAGAAGTAGAAATGAATGAGGGAAAGGTTCGCCGAACTTTTGCTTGGAGAAGATATGTCAGTTGGAGGGAATGGAGTTTGTACTGCCCTTGCCATCTCCAATGCCATTACAAATCTTTCTGGTTAGTTTCTTGTACTTAAATTTCATTTTTGTTTTTTGTTTTTGTGTTTCTTGGTTCATCATTAAAAGAAGTTTGAAATCAGAATTGAATTTTTAATTTCTTGCAGCTCCTGTGTTTGGGGAACTATGGAAGTTACATCCACTATCACCACAAAGGAAGTTGATGCGGCGTGGAGAGATGGATTGAATTTTGTGTGTAACTGATTCCATAGTGTAGCTTAAACCATAATTGCAAGAGTTTCCAGGTGGGGGAAGCTTTGAGGTTATGGTGACCCGGCCACGCTCAGATCTCCTTGTAAGCCTCCCAGCACTCAAGAAACTTGATGCAATGTTGATAAGCATTCTTGATGGCTTCCATGATTCAGAATTTTATTATGCTGATTATGGAGTAGTTATCATCAATACCGATGGAATTGAGGCATTTCCTTCGTCTTCACCGTCTGGGAGTTCATCACTTAGACTAGAAGAGAAGTGGTGGCCCCATTTCCTAAGGTTCCCCCTCTGGTTTATCTGAAGATCAAGGAAGAGATTGCAGCAGTGTAGGGAATGTACACACCAGATCCTTAAGGCTGCAATGGCAATAAACAACTTTGTGTTGGCTTAGATGGAAATCCCAAATGCTTACCTCAAAAGCTTGCCCAAGGTTTGAATACTGCTTCATAGTATACAAAATTGTTCTATGTGGCATGAGACAATATAAATGTACTTTTAGATGGAGCATCCATGAGGTGAATTGCATTAAATATCCATGAATTTTTATTGGTTATTATTGCCCATGCATCTCTTTGTTTCCCTTTTTCTTCCTTTAGGGTGCATATTGTTCACTATGCCTTTTTTGCTTTTCTGGTGTGGAAAGGATTGCTTGGGTGAGGTCATGTAACTGCCGACCATTTTCCCCTGAGTGCCTTCTTGATTACTTTGACCTATCATCGGAATACACTGCTTTGGAAATAGCCAACAGGGTTGAAGCTTCTGTGCATATTTGGAAACACAAATACTTGAAATGGCACTCATTTCGTGCAAAGGTGGGAAAGTCAGCCTCGGGTGGCAAGGTTAAGGGTTTTGTCAGTGACCTAGAAAAGACAAAGGTTTTAGCTGAGCGGGCTGAGACAGTCTTACAGAACTTAAGGCTCGGTTTCCAGGTCTTCCTCAAACTTCATTAGACTTGAGCAAGATTCAGCATAACAAGGTTCTTCATCTTGAGCATGAATTAGTTCTTTTTTTTACAAGAAAAGGAAGGAGGCCTCGTTAAAAACCCCTTCATACTCGGTAGATTACATAGGCAACCCAACGAGCATTGGAAGAGGAGCATGAATTAGTTCTTAAAGCATTGTATAGTTCCTCTGGACCTGTTCCATCCGTAACATGTTCCTCTCCTTTCTTTAAGATGTCTCGTGATTTATTTTTTTATCTGAAATTAGGAAAAACAACAATCTGTTTGAAATTTGAATATTTATGCGAATAGACCAGAGTCGAAGTTGCATATATAATTTGGAAGTATGGAGCTAACTTGTATTCTCTCTGTGGCATCGTCCACATATAGCAGATCATCAATCCTTGATGTTATGTTGAATGCTAGGCTTTCCATAACTCATTGTGAGCTACTCGAGAGTGATGGAAAGCCTATGATTCAACATAGCGGCATGATCTTGCTATATATGGAGCTAACTTGTATTCTCTCTGGGTTTTTTTTTTGGGTTTGGAATTGTTGAAATATGCTGAAGGCAAAGAGATCAGAATAAAATTGTTAGTTTTGTAGGATGTAGAACAATCAATCGTTGAGAGCCACTCGAGAGTGATGGAAAGCCTAGCTTTCAACATAACGGCAAAGATTGATGATCTGCTATATGTGGAAGATGCCACAAAGAAACGTGCAATTGTGGCAGCAGAGTCCATCTCTGTTTATGAGCCGGGGCGATTTGATGTTGGTCTTCCGAAACAATGTCGGATGTCAACCAATCCTCTTGCATTTCAACGTTCTGGTATGGGGACTCCATGTGGGATGACAGCATCCTACGATTCAGATGAAATAAGTGGAAGCTCTGATAGGAGGATTTATCAACCTATAAATAACTGCAATCTTAGGGACTCATTGGATGGCTCACTGGTAAGGCTAGCTTGAATGAAAGCTGGCTCAGGATCCTTCATCTGGTGGTCGGATCTTTCTAGCTCCACCGGAGAATGTGCTGATGGCTCTACACTACATGATGATCTTGATGGCCTCTCTTGAGCTAAAACTTTAGTGTAGTTTAAGCTTTTCTCAGTGTTATCGATATATATATAGGTTTAGTGTGCATTTTTTAATATATAAAAAATATAATGGAGGGGCGAGGGATTAGGTTTATCCCCCGTGATACATATAACGGACGGCTTTGGGTTATCCCACTTGAAATTTGGCCTTCGATGAGTGGGCAGTCGTTTCAGTCATTTGAGCGAAAGTTGCATTTATATTTGTATGCAAGTTTTTCTTTATTCTTTCATTTTGTCTTATGTTTCATACTTCGTTTGGTTTAAATCTGAACATTTTTAGGAAATATTTTTACTACTTTATTCAACATTTGTTCTAATGCACGAACCAACTTGCCTTAGTGGTTAAGGGAACAGTTGTTGTTCCTAGAGGTCACGGGTTCGAGCACCAACAGCTGCAGCAGGGTGATTGAGCATTCATCGTCAAATGGTTGAGAGTATATTTAGAACAGATACTACTTGTAATCACCTTAGCTTTCAAAAAAAAAAAAAACATTTGTTCTAATAAAGTAGATAAATTGAAAATAAAATTCATGAAAATTAATAAAAAAGTATCGACTACTATAAATAACTATTTTTAAAAATATATATAATAAGAACTATAGAAAATCAAATTTTATAAAAATTATTTTTAAATACAAATAGATTGTCACACTAACTAGTAACTAACGACCTATGTGAAAGATATTTACGTACAAGATATAACTATAAAAGTTTGTTTAACAAATAGATGAAAGAGTGATGAATTTTTATATAAAATTTTAAATTTATTATTTTTATTTAATTATTAATTAATGATATATTTCTCTAAGTAGTATCTGGAAAGTATGGGATAAAAAATATTATTCCCAAAAGTATTAGTTTTATGTTTATTTAATTCTTAGTTAATGATATATTTTTCTAAAAAGTATGAAATAAAAAATATTATTCCCAAAAGTATTAGTTTTATGTTTAATTTTTAAATATTTTTAAAGGTTGTCTAAATGCAGTAGAAGCTTTATAAATTAATAACTTCACTAAAATAATAATATTTTTTGGTTCTGATTTGATCCTAATTTCTAAATTAATAATTTTGGTAAATTAATACGATAATAATTTTTCGGAAGACTCTTTATATAAATTTATGGTTCATTCAACATTATAAATTAATAATTTTATAAAATTACAAATATAACTAGAACAACTTAGTAAAATATGATTATATTGTTGTTTGCTTTCTTAAAATTTAAATCTAATTGTACTTTGTCTCTAATTTTTTTTACTGTATCCAAAAGTTCCGATGTTGCGTTCTCATAATGCAACAAAAAATTGTGAAGAATTGTTGCCGCTATGAGTGCTTGTTGTATCATCTTCAATTTCATCATCACTAGGATTTTCAATAATAATAGCTACAATTTCTTCTAAACTTTGTGGGATGATCTCTCTTATACTCACATAGTGCTTTACGTATTTCATTTGTCATGGTTGATTTTTGGACACCTTTTAAATGTGAAGCCATGTTTGGCTGGATGGTCTTGATTTGGATTGACTAATTAAAAATGTTTGATGTTGTTTATATAGTGGTTGATTTTCTTACCATGCATGAACTTGCATTAAGTTTTAACTAGTACCACATACTACGATAAACTTTGTTTTTAGGGGTATGTATTATATTCAATTAGTCACATTGTACATGAACACCATTCAATTAGTCAATACAATGTATATGTTTTATTCATGAAGAATATTGTAGGTTCGTTGAATCGAAAAAAATCTCTTCAAATTAATAAATTATTAATTTTTCGATTGATTAATACCCCTTTAAATTAATAAAATTACATGATCCCGACATTATTAATTTACAAAGATTTTACTGTATATAAAAACATAAATATGATTATAATATTATTCTTAAAAAATATTTTCACCCATTTCTAATTCAATCAATGGCTTGAAATATTTAAAGATAATAACAATTAGGTAAAAAAAACACTGAATATCACTTAATTATATGTTTTAATTACAAACATGTTATTTTTTAAGTTATAATTTAATTACTCGATTGAAAATTTGTTAAAAACAAGTCGAACAGACTACCAACTTGATTTGGTATAACAATAACTTTGGCCTCAAAATTTATGTATTCTATTAATTTGGTCATAATTCATAATGATTCATTAAGTTTAATACTCTGTATTCAAAATTTTCATCAGTGAAATTATTATGTCTACTATCAGACATTGTTATGGTCATAGTTAGTTTGTTTTATTAGTCTATCAATTGTCTAATAGTGAAGTGTCTATATTTTTCGAGTTGCCACACCGATCTATTATCAAGTTGATGGACATTAACAATAAGTGCGATAAGCGGTTGGAGGGTGTGCTATGACTTATGAGGTGCAATATCATAATTTTTAAATTTATTTAATTATTTTAAATTAGGACCAAATTGATATAATGTATAAATTTTTATACTGAAATTTTTAATATACTAGATCATGTTTAATGACTTTTTTGTAACAAAATTTTAATTGGGTCCCAAATTGTATCTTTAAAAAATGACATGTTTATAATCAAACATATAATTGGATGACTTTGAGTGTATTTTTCCCTAATAATCACCGAATTTAAACGTAGGCTTAAAAAGGTCAGTCCATCCAACCCTATCTTACCATCCTAGCCGTGCATAGCGTAGAGCATAAAAAAGCTGGAAAACAAACACTGTACGCTATTCAATAGATAGGAAACAAGGAAAAAATGGAGACTTCGTTGAGATACAGTGGAGATTCCAAAGCTCTAAGAATCCACGCCAAGGAGAAGTTCCCCATCGATTCCAAAACCCATTTTCAGGTACGTATGCTTCTAACTTTCTGCCCTTCTACTTTGCTGATTTTGCTCTTTCATTTTTTTATCAGTGTTACTGGATTTCATTATTATACTAGACTGGACTAGATTATTCAAGATTGTAATTTGTAACTTCACTCTCTGTTTCTTTCCAGCTTTTTTGGATTGTTTCTTTGAATTATGCTCTGAGAGATATAGGATTTGAGTTTTTTTTGTTATGCTTCTTTCGCTTTGTTCTTTTCTTCTCTCTCGCCAAAAGGATTTGAGATTTGGGTGTGAATGTCAGTCGGTTTTTCCAAATACCCAAACATGACCCTTTTTCTTTAGGCCTTCTCATGCTTTTGTACGGTATAATTCTACATTGGGTCAATTTTTATTTGATCAAACTTTGTATCTATCTATTTATATATATATCAGGTTCAAGGCGAGCTGGACACAAAAACTGGAGTCCCCACTAACTTTTGTGCAATGATGAGACACTTGTATGCTGATGTATGGTATTGGTACCCCCAATTGTTATGCTCTTGTTTTATGAACATTCTCTTGCAAACTTAGATCTTTTCTTTTCCAAGCTTATTAATGTGTCTGATAATGTTTCTGCAGTTGTCTACAAGCCTTGGTGTAGGATTACGCTATGATAAGCGTGATAAGGTGCGGTACACGCTGCGAGGAAAATCCTCTTTTCTTGTAACCAACGATGATTCAGTGAATTTCGTTGTCAAGGGAAGATATGATGTTGATCAAGAATTCAAGGGGGTAGGTGCAAGCTTTAAGTGTTTCTCTTTTAATACGCTTAACATTTGAAGAACAATTTTGGTTTGTATGATTCGTTTTTTTCCCTCACCTATGAGTACGTTTTAAACACCTGTTCTATTGTTTTTATCTTTGATCGGAAGATTGCCATCAAAGCTTCCTTTAATCTAGTGATTCTTTAGGGAGAAAACTGCAGTGATATATGTGTAGTTTCAGCAATATTTCGCTGATAGTTTATGTCTCGACCGTGACAGAGGAAATCAGAGGGAGCTGCTGAGTTTACTTATAAAATATTCAATTTCCAGAGAGACCAAGATGTTAGACTCAAAGTTGGCTATGAAGTATTTGAGAAGGTAAGACCATTTTATACCTACTATGTAGTCTCTTTAACCTGAATTCATTTTTGATGTCGAAAGTATTCATATTCAATATCATTAACAAGAACTGTTCATGAGAACTTGTAAATTCCTTTGTTTACCTGCTTCTTTGTTTATTGCTCGGTGAATATTCCTCTTTCAGGTTCCATATATGCAGATTAGGGAAAACAATTGGACCCTCAACGCTGACATGAATGGTAGATGGAATATAAGATTCGATTTGTGAGAATGTGTGAGATTGACCACATTTGGTGGCGAGAATTGAGATATGTAATGTAAGCGTTATAAACATGTATAACGATGGTTTCGATTCCGGTGGAACCGGCATTGCCCTGTTGAGGCTTATTAGTAGAGAGTAGAAATCCAATAATGAATGTCATGGAAGGGTCATTAATTATTTACTTTGTTTAATTCTCTGGTATTCACTTTCTTCTGCAACTGTCAGTCAAATTGTTGGGAATAGTTGATGCAAACTTATGGTGAATTATATGTCCAGAAGATAGATGCCACATCATGCGTGTCATTGATCATAAGCAACCGTGAGGAAGTGATTGCTGTTTAGTAATCCAAGTTATTATCGGTCGTCCTTTTCGTGATAAAATAGTTGATGTTGTTGCATCGGATGCTCTTTTGTTGTTGGTTAAGCCCAATCCGTCCGCTAAAAGTTGTGAGCGGGGCATGGAAATGGACATGATGAGCTGCGGTGGGAATGCAATCTCCCTGTCCATGGTAGGTGGGAAGCTCCCTTCAAATCCTCGACATTTTACCTTCTGGTTTGCTTAAAAGGACCATTTCCATTTCAGCATTGCATCTTGTGTAAATTTTAATGCTTTAAGATTCACTTCTCAGATAGGGGAGAAATGGATATGTTAGCATTTTATGGCTGAACCCAAGTTTGCACTAATGAAGAGGTGGAGTTGACAAGAACGAGTGAAGAGAGATTGAATATGGGTTAGAATGTGTTTGAACAGAGTCGGGATTCAGAGAGGTCAAATTATTAAATTTAAAAATATAAAAAGTTTATTAGGTATTTAAACATAAAATTGAGTGGTAATGCCTAATATATCTAATATTTAAATTTATAAAGATTTAGATTATTATTACACCTAAAAATTGGAGTGGCAAAATTAAGATGTTAGAGGATTTAATTAAAAATATCAAAAAATATTAATGTTTATGAAATTCTAAGAATGTGAGGGTCAAATCAAAAGATTAAAAAGAAAAACTTGTTATAAAAATTTTCAAATTCCTGGGTCAAGGCTTTCTTGAACCCTCATTGTGCTCCGTCTCGGGGCTACCGTTAGGGGGGTAAACGAGCTGAGCTCGAGTAGTGCTAAGCTCGAACCCGACTCGAATTTCGAGTCGAGTTCGAGCTTGAGTAATTTCTAACGAGCTTGAGATATTTGAACTCGACTCGACTCGTTTAGAACTCGAGTCAAGTGTTGATCGATCTTTGACTGCATTGGACTCAAGTAACTCTCCATCTATCACGTCTCATTTAAAGTCCTATGAAGAAAAAACTTAGGTACACAAGTTGTGTAAACTCAAGCTTGTTAATTTTAGGGTTTATGGTGTTAGCTTGGGGTTTAGAGGTTTAAGTTGTTGGGTTTAGAATTTAGATTTTATGGTTTAATACTTATGTTTAGGGTTTTAAGTTTAAGAATTTAGATTTTAAATTATAAAAAAATTAGTATATTATATTATCGAGTAGCTCGTGAGCTTTTCGAGTCAAGTATCAAGTAACTCAACTCGGCTTGTCAAGAACTCGAGCTGAGTCCAATCGAGTCGAGCTTTGACCGAGTCGAGCTGAAGTAGCTCACGATCTGTCTCGTCTCATTTACAGTCATATCTACCATACATTATTATTTTGTTAAATGTCACGTCAGTTTTTATTAAGAGTTAAATTTAAAAATATTTTTAACAACAATGATCATGAAATTGTATGAAAATTCTTTGAGTGTCCATATTGAAAGGACTCGAAAAGTCAGATGACCAGTTGAGCAGTTTACCCATCAAACAAAAAGAAAATACATGCGGGTTTTGTGTGCAACGTGAATCGAACACGTAACCTTACCTTCTGATCCGGGAGAATGGCAAAGCTTCGACATTGGGGATGAGGATTTAGAAGCTTCGACACGTAAGGCGGCTCACTATTGCTGCTCCTGCTGCTGCTCCGTTGCCACTTGCTTCCCGTTGCCGATATTGTTCTTTGTTTGTAGCGGTAAATTTTCAGAACTCTCTAACCCTACCCACTTTACTCATTATTTAAATACTCATCATCATCATCGCCGTCGTCCTCGTGGAGGGGACTGAACTGAATCTTGTTTTTTTTCCAGTGTGAGAATATCTCTACCTCCTTTATCTAATGGCATCAATTTGGCTTCTTCAATTCCCTTCCCTTCCTTTCCAGGTAACTCCCAAAATTTTCCAAGCATTTTAATTAATTGCCTTTTTTATTTGCCTCCATCGAATTTGGGTTTCTTTCTCTCGGTGAATTCTCTTGATATTTGCGTTCAATTTTGGGTGGAAGCACCGGGTTTCTTCAAATGGAACATCGTTGTTACTACACCATAGGCATTGCCTTAGCCAACGGCTCAACTGGATTCCTCTAACACCTAATACAACGTTTTCGATAAGAGCTACCAATGATTCAATGAGCTCCGAGGAAGACAATCGTGCTCAGAACGTGGTTGTGGATACAGCGAAAAGTACCCTGGTGGTAGATTCCAAACACCCACTTGCTTTATTTCAGGAATCCGTTACATCTTTCCCTCCTGTAGTTTTCCTGGTAATGTTTACTTACAGTATGATTTGGCTTTACGTGTGTTGCTAGTATTTGTTACATTGCTTTTCATTATCATGCCTGTAAAACCAGTAGAGATGCTGTTTGTATGAATTACTAGAAAAATGGAAGTCTAACATGAAGAACTTTGTCCATTTCATTTTTGTATCAGATGAAAAATTGCCCTAAAAACTACTTTACAATGGGGTTATGCATTACAATTGCAATTATGGTTGTTGCTCTGAGAGCATATGCAGAGAGGAAGTCAAGCCAGAGCCATCCTGGTTCTGTAGCTGATCTTGTAAGGCGTGGCCAGCTAAGATCAGATAGAAGAGGCATGTATGATTTCGTTCTGTGATATCTTTTCCTTTATCTTGCACCCTTTGCAAAGGATATAAATTTTGTGAATATATTGTTTTTTGATAGTTCTGTTGCTTACATAATGTTACAAGCTAAAAAATTTCTATTATTTAAGGGCTAGCATTTCGTTCCGCTTCCACAATTTTAATTCGACTTTCACATTCACAATTTTGTGAATGTGTTTACCTTGTGTTTATGGTGATGTTAGTAATCTGTTTTATTTTACAGATCAAGACCTCTCAAGTATGATGACCCATTTAATAATCCATTGGTTAAGGTTGGGAAGAGCAATTCAACTGTAGAGATGTGTGGAAAGCAATATCGCTTAGCTCCAGTTACTCTTACTGAAGAGCAGCAAGCTATCCATCAGAAAAGGAGGTCAAGAGCATACCAGTGGAAGAGACCAACAGTATTCCTTAAAGAGGGGGATTCGATTCCTCCTGATGTTGACCCTGACACAATCAGATGGATTCCTGCAAATCACCCTTTTGCAACCACTGCTAGTGACATTGATGAAGACTTGGCACAAAATAATGTCTACCAACAACGTGGTGTTCCGTTCCGTATTCAAGCTGAGCATGATGCACTGCAGAGAAAGCTTGAAGCACTACAGAAGGTAAGTAGTTCTGTAAGTCTTGCAGTGGCAATGAAATATTACTATCAAGTTTCTCACAGGATAGATTGCTTATATATTATCAATAAGTGACTAATGGACTAGGTTAGTTTGCACTTACGTTTCGCTACTGCATGCAATGTGTTCGACGGACTATTGCACATATGAAGCTACCTTGGTCAAACCATTCTGCTTATCCTAAATGATTTTTTTTTGGTGGGGGTGGGGTGGATAATGTGTTGGGGATTCACATCTGCATATCTACATGTTCAACATATTATTTGTGTGATTACCAGACATGTAATTTGCTGCCTCCTTTCGAAAATTTGAATTGTTTTGTATGCAGGATGAAAAGTTGAACAATCTGTTTATCGACAGTAGAAATGCCAAAGATTTCCAAAGACCATTCAAATTAAACGACAGGTCAGAAGAACCCGTTGAGCAGGGCCCCATCAACAATTCCAGAGTTGAAACCAAGCCTACTAAACCAGAGCTTGCCTCCGATTCGATTGAAAGCAACATTTCTTCGGAGGAAATGCAGCAACCCTGAAATATTGGGTGGACATAGCGTCAGTTTATCGACTACTAGTTTTATTCGGCAATGAAGTCTTGATTTTGTAGTATATGAAAAGATAATCTCCTTGTGAATTACCACTAGGTGACCAAACTGATCTGCTGTTTTAAAAAAGGGAGAGCAAAGTTGTACATATAATTGCAGTATTAGATTTTATCCATATTATAAGAATGCAGATTGCTCTATGTTAAGCAAGCACGCATGCAAGCGAAAACACTGATGCTGGTTCTGGTCTAACAAGTCTTCCTTTAGCTCCTCTTACACCAGCTTCTCCACCCGGGTATAACTGGTCAGTTCTCTGGATCATGATTTGCTTGGTAAAATGAGCATCTGAACACCAAAAGTTTGTTTTGTAAACTGAAATGTGATCGGATTAAATTAAATTTCGCCGGCCTGCGTAAAGAATATCTCTTTGCACGTTGCCTTTATGACCAGAGAAATAATCAGTTTTAACTGGTGGGGCGATGCCTGTTATAGTTTATATTCCGTTTTGGCGAAGATGGTGCAAAGACAAGTTTGGAGAAGTCCTTGTCACTTTTATGGCCATTCATTTTCATTTGATTTTTGATTTATTGGTTGACAAATCTATATCAAGTATTATAAAGTCTACAAAACCGACTTTATCAACGTAATTTATTATATTGTTACCGTTAATATTCAAACACATAACTTTATTTAGGGATGTAGTATTTTGTCTCATTAGCAAACTAATAGTTGATTATTTGAATCAAATGTTTAATCTAAATATGATTAATATTTTTTTTTTGAAAATGTTAGTGTGATTATAAGATAATATATGTTCATTAATCGCAGCTTCTAGTAATGCACACATATTGTGTAAAAAAACTGCTTGAATTCAGACCTCTTAAAAATAACACCATTATCATTTTCACTATCTAATCAATATCTAAGGGAAAAATTATTTACATTAAAAATTAAATCTCACACGTCTGTATATTCTATTAGTTTTAATTCTTCAAATTCACATGTATAATTTGGATTTTTTTTACATGGATAATGATCTTGATTTTTATTTTCACGAAATAAGAATGATTTTAGATTTTTTCATGAACTAGAAATATGTTCTAAAAATCGTCGAGAAGTGTAACCAACTTTCAAATCATATTTACTTCACAAAACAAAAATAAACTCACCTTATATTGTGAAAATTTTATTCCAATATCATTATTTGGGTAAAATACCCCTAAAATTTAGAACGTATTTGTTCTTCTAATTACTGATCAACGTACGCTTAGTAACCGAAAGGTCATAGGTTTCAGATACCGTAAACCTCAATCAATCGTCTTAGCCTGCATGCATTTCAGGGAGTAAAAATGGAGGAAGACGAATGAATAATTATTGCCCAAGAAATGGGCAATGACAATAGTAAATCCAATAATGACCAATGCCTCATAAATTCACGCTTCTCGGGATACGATCATATCTATGCCCAAACCCCCCTTGTCTCCCTACACAATGCCCTACTAAACTTAGGCACAAGGCTCAAAGGACCCTATTCCCCCATCATACGTGACGTCAAACACCGTAAACACCTCCCATCCCATCCATGGCGTCACATCAATAAAGCCTTCCCAACGCTGCTAGCTCCCTTTTTCCTTGTTTGAAAACTTGTGACCAAAATAAAAACATATTCATGCTTTAGTGACATAATATATTTCATTCAATCTGAAGAGTGCTTAAGATACACGTAAAACACAGCAACTAAACTCCTTCACCCAATATACTGATATGCACGTATATGGAGATAATCATAATAGGGTTCCTATTCTTAACAGCATAAAAGATCTTTAACAATCCAGCGGCCAAGATTCTCCGGAGGCTGTTGTGGGAGGGTTTAAAATCATCTGACTCGTGGCCCTATCGAAAGCAGTTGAAGTGGACATGTCATGGCCCGTAACTCTCCCTTCAGAAAACCCCAACACAGCATAATCCATCTCAAACAACAAGGGATTTTGACATGCTGGGTTGGGATGAATCTTGTCCATCCAGTTCAAGGTGTTGTTGGAATCTAAATGAGAGAAGTTGGCCTCTGTCTTGCACTGTTTGGGAATTGTAGCTTGTTCCTTCGAGATGCAACCTTGATGTGAGAGTAGGGACTTGAACAGCATCGATGCTGATGAGCTTTTGGCGTTTGTCAAGCCCTGCTTGTCGGTTGTGGTGGAAGCGGCTGAAAGGAACCCATTAGACGGGAAGAGCCGGGAATGTGATAGTGGAACAACCGGGTATATCAGGCTTTTCAGGTCATTTTCATGGCGGTTAACCAGATAAGAGTTGTGAGCTTGCATTAGAGTTTGAGACTCCAAGAAAGCTGTTGGCCCTGGGGTTTCAAGCAGCGGAGGCAAGATCACATAGCTTTGTCCTTGAGCTAGGGCATTTTTCTTCTCACCCGTTTTGTTGAATATCCTGCAAATCACCCATTCTTCCTGCAAGAATTAACCTTTTGTTTGTATTACTATATATTAAGAAAAACGAACAAGAAAATGCAGAAATGGAAGCTGCTACTGCTACCAGCCAAATAGCAGCGGTGGAGTGAAAATCAAAACCAATCACATCAAAAACAACCCTGCTAGCTGGGAATGGTTAATAACAAGGTGAAAGTTGTCAAGTCGGCATGCAGGAAAACACCGTATACCATGCCCCTAGCCCCCTACCAGTTCAGACCATCAGTTTCATGACAATATTATTATATATATACTAGCTCGAATAATAAGTCAAACCCAGAAAGCGACAAAGAGAGATCTTTGATCGAGATGAGATGAGATGGGATTCCCACGGCGCCGCACGTGTGGCGGAGGGGCCCGATTACCTTGCAGGAGGGGCGGCAGGAGAAGTCACCGTCCAAACGGTATTCATGCATGACCCACTTGGTCTTCTCCCCACGGGGAGCTCTGCCCTTGTAGAAAACAAGGGTTTTCTTCATGCCCAGAAGAGCTCCGGTCGAGGCACTGTACACTTCCCTATCTTTTCCTGTGGCTTTCCAGTACCCGGCGCCCGTGGCTCTGTTGGTTCTCAGCCCGCTCGGGTATTTCCTGTCCCGCAGGCTGAAGAAGTACCACTCCCTCTCCCCCATTTTTGCCACATCTGATCATCATTCATGTCAAAAATTAATTACTACTGCATATTTACTTTACCAGCAACTAAAGCTAGACAATATATTTATTTGCATACATATACATGTACATATATGGTATCCGATAAATTGTACAATATTTATCAATAGAGTCCGAATATTAATGATATACTGCTTGACAATGAGACAATGACCATGCCTTTAAATGTTGGAATTTAAAATGTCTGCAAGAAAGATTGCAATAAACCCAACATGTCTCCATGTTTTGATGGAAATGTTTAATAGAATTGAACTCTTTAGCTAGGGTTTTTTCTGTTAGTATGCAGGATTTCCTGGCAACATACTTATTATACATAGCCCAAACGTGACCTTGCTTTCTTTATACTAGAATCTGTCAAGAACATATTCAAGATGCAGTAGGATTGTTAAGGTATTTCGCAAACTAGAGTTTAGCTAGACTCCATTTGTAAAGAAACCAACATTTTAAGCTTAATCCAAAGGGGATATCTCCATAGGCTCGGCTGAGAAAGCAACAGAAACTTTGGATAATTTCATATAATCACCCTACTAACATTTGAGTTTGGCAAAAAGCTACCTGGAAGCTCCCATGGTTCACATCTGTTAAGGTCAACCTCAGCAATCTCCACTCCGCAGAAGCTGCCGTTAAATACCTTTGAAGCCAAATAAAAGGTGACAAGCTCCTCATCGGTGGGATGAAACCGAAACCCCGGCGGCAAACCCTGCTCGTTCACTTCTTCCCCGGCAAGTTCACTCAGAAGCTCTTCAACTGCCTGCATCTTCCAACACAGCTCTACCCGATTCTTATGTCTTGCAGTGAGAAAATAAGAGAAGGAGAGAACGAAAGGTTGTGAACTGAATGGAATGAGCAACGAGGGTGAGTAACATGCACCTGAAAAGGCCTTCCAAAACTAGGAAAAAATCTAAAACTAGTTTCTCGGAAAAACTAGAGGGCTTGAGGATTTTAAAAAAATCTAATGGAGTACATAGGGGAGAGGAGAGGGGGTAGTAAAATCATAAATGCAAAGTCGGTTGATGAAGGACAGAGATTTATGCGTGCGTATGTGAGCAAATTGGGAGAGTTCAGATTCTGGTTTCAGGTTCTCAGATTGACGAGAACAGTGAGATCATCATCATCATCACCGCCTAATTATTTATTTATTATGCACAAAATGTAAATAGTGCCAGTAATTTAGTTGTTGTACAATAAAGAGACTGCCAGGCCCAGCTTCAGAATACCCACCAGATCAGAGCAGATTGTTTTCATTTGTATGTATATTAATCTTTTTCACTTCATAATATATAGATATATACACTCGGACTCGGTATTAAAATCATGTTTCCATATGAATGAAGATTGAAGAATCTAATTCCTATCCCTATTCCTATACATGTACAGAATGAGAAATTAGCTGCTTACTCCCTTGAAAAGTTGAAAGAAATGTCGGCGTTGCACTTGCACGTGTAGGATGATTAGGTCAATTAAAAAGGATGTCGTAAGCAGTCGCTGCCTCTCAAGTCTCAACTCTATGTAGTAAGCAGCAACTAAGCTAAGTAAAATATAACAAGCTCGAATATAAAACACACACACACACATATATATATATATATATATATATATCCAGATGTTCCTATAAATAGTGATGTAAATGAACAGAGCGTTCGACGAATCGACCATGAACCGTTTGTATAACATTTGTTTATTAAGTTAAATAAACAAGTGTGTACAAAATTTTTATGTTCGTTTAATAAATGAACGAACACGAACATATGTGTGTTCGGTTCGTTTATGTTCACGAACAAGCTCGTTTATAAGTTTGTTTATAAGCTCTTTTATAGGATGAAAATACTTGTGGATGTATCTAAATACTACTTTTTTTGCGTTGCTAAGTATGTTATATAAGTTCATGTTGAAACCAGGGGCGGAACTGAAAATTTGTAAAGGAGGGGATCAAAATGAGACTAAAAGTTTTGAGGGGGGCTAAAATAAAATTTTATAAAAATTGAAAGATTAATACACTAATTTTATCTTTTTTTTTCTTAAAGAAATTAGGAAGTTGGCGGGGACCAGATCCCCTGTGGCCCCCGTGATGTTCCGCCACTGGTTGAAACGTAAGTTTTATTTTGTTGCTTTTGTTTTATTTATTTATTTATTTATTCATTTATTGTTAATTTAGTTAATATTTTTAATATATAAACGAACATGTTTGCGAATATGTCCGCCAACATTTAAATGAACACGTTCGCGAACACGTTCATGAACACTTAAACGAACACGTTCGTGAACACTAAACAAACGAACACGAACACCTTCAAAAATAAATAAACGAACACAACATTAAAATTTTAAACGAACACGAACGGAACGTGAAGACTTTTAAAAATAAACAAACGAACACAAATATAGTCTTGTTCGTTCAAATTCGGTTCATTTACAGCCTATAGACAAGTTTAGTTGATTTGGTAATATTATATTATTATATAAGGGGTAATCTATATTACCTTTAACCTGTACCTGCAGGCTGCAGCTAGGAAGCTAGGTCCATAGTCCGTAGGCTTACAGTGCCACTTTTATTCAAATTATTTTATCTGTTTCGATTTTTCTTACACACTGTATCTGTGGGGTCTCTCTAGCTCTGATTATTGAGCACCTTTTTCTCGTAACGTCTCTCCCACCGGCCACCATTGCTAAACAAACAAATACGCGCACGGCTCTCGTAGGGCCCACCGATGAACGGAGTGAGTGGCCCGGTGAGCTTAGTTTGGCCCACGTCTTTTTAAACTGAACTGCTCACTTACATTACAAGTCCATTGTCCTTCACATGTACGCAGTTGTTTGCTACTTTTCTACTCGGGCGGGCTACTCATAAATTCTTAGCAACCAAACGAATTACAAAAAAATAGCTATTTGCATTGTTTTGTCATTAAAGTTTGATTCTTAATCTTGAAAATTAAGAATTCAAATATTGTTTAACAGGTCATATAGTAAAATTATCTGGCATTGGACTTGAAGACGTGGCAATCGCTGATTATTACATCCCTTCTTTTTAAGGAACTATGTGCAGATAATGGTAGATGATTCTCTAGTATGAGCATGTTTGGTTGATTGAAAAAGTGAAGCACGAGAAGATTAAAAATTGAATTTTAAATGTACTCGATAAAAAGAATAAATAATAAAGCACACGCACAAAGATAATCATCATGGTTAAATAGAAAGTAGAAGACTAATGAAAAGGAGAGGTAAAAGTTCTAAGCATGTATTTTGCAAGATTATGCCACTGCGATGAAGTTGATTGAACGGGTTTTAGCTAGGAAGTGTCGATCACAACTGATTACAAACTCATTGCTATAGCATCTTACTGTCAATGTTTACTTCGACAAAGCAACACAACAGTTTATAGCATTCCACAACTCATTACTATATCCCATCAACAAATTAAAGATAGCGGTTGCGAAACCATCTTAAACATAATACCATTACACAGCGGAGGCCATATTTAGTACCTCAGATGCCGTTGAGGGTCACCACCACTCTACGAGCCGTTGGAGCATCACGATGCTCACAAAGCCAAATACCCTAAAGCATAACACAGAGAGAAAATTGGACATCTTTTGTTAAGTGGGAAAACTGGAAAGCAAATTCAAACAAGATGTAACCCCAGTTTTAGCGGTTTTAGAGCATCCAAGTTCTTGATGCGTATGGGCAATCAAAGCTTATAAAGACCCAATTCACAGTTGGATATGATCATTGTCAATATTTTGCTAAATGTGATGTACCTGCCAAGTTCCCATGTTAAGCTTTCCATCCGTAATAGGAACCCTGCAGAATAATAACATGAAGAATGGGTGAAAATGGAGACTGAAGACCAAACCTTTTGAAGTAATTCAAAAAACAAAAACTGAACCTTAACAAACTGAAATATACTCACGTTAGGGCACAGCCAAACATGGATGATTTGATATGGGCTGGCATGTCATCAGGGCCTGCAAAGGTTTAAATGGAGCTTAAATATAGCAGGAGCAGGGTTCAAGTTGTAAATATTAGTAGAGTATAGCTGAAAGAGAAAGGAATCTCAATTTGTAAATATGAACTGACACAAACCTTCAAGCGTATGCTTCCAAGGCGCGGACCTTCCCTGCAAAATAAAGATCGAAATTTCAAGCACCATTTAAAAGAAAACAAAGAAAAACCTCTGCATTCCGCCATCTCTATACCTCTGGAACTATTTTGTTGAGGAAGGTCTCGGTGTCGTCACGAACATCCGAATCATAATTCTCATTGATGGTAAGAGAAGCACTTGTGTGTTGAACTGGAATTGTGAAATCAATGAATATATAGTTAAAAACAAAAATAAAAATCATTGTACAGAGGGAGAGATGATCAAAGGAGGTGAAAAACAGTGGACGAGAGACACTCACGGAATAGATGAGCAAGGCCACAGTTAAATTCTGACAAATCGGGTCTAATTTCCTTCAATATCTGATTCCCAAAAGCAACGTCAACGGTAAAAGAAATGGAATTATTGGCAGGCAAAAATAGGAGTAGGTATGTTTGGTTACCTGGGATGTAACGAGATGGCAGCCTCGCCGAAGGGGAGGAAGAGTAATGGTCTTCTGAGCCCATTTGGGGCCGGGGACGGTGGCAGCCATGGTATTGGAATCGACGGGGGATGTGGTGTATTGTGCTTTTACCCACGCAGGCTTCGATGAAAATAGTACTGAGCTTTGCATCAGCATCTTTTTTGATTCTCTCAAAGCTTCTACTCTTGTAACCTAACCTGCTTATTTCAAAATGGCTCGGCTAATTGATGTTGAGCTGAAGAAGCCCATACCCAGAGCAGAGTCTTTCGAACAGGCTTTTCTGTGCTCCACATATATCATTGATATTTTTTGGGCCATTTTTGCAAATTCAGTGAAATTCTCAAATGTGTGGCTAGTCTACCAGCCTCATATCGTATGCGGCTGGCTGCTTTAGGGGAATTGGTTTGAATATTCCCTTTTGGGAATTTATTGGGGAAAATAACCCCCAAAGATTCATATTGGGAAAAATACCCCCCTTTCATGCCATGTAGGACGAATTCGCGTCCTGGGGAAGACGCGAATTCCTGAGACGTTTCAGTGAAAAGGGAATTCGCGTTTTGCAAAACGCGAATTCAGCGATTTATTGCTGCCCCCACGAGAAATTCAACATGAAATTAAATTAAAACCAATATAAGATGTTTAGGTAGCAATATTTATGATCGAATAACGGATTATCGGGGTACCCGATTAAAATTTTTGAACTATAACAGTGTCGTATTGAAACATATCTTTAAGATGGTGTGAAGATACGAGCGTATATAATATCCTAAGATGTGGGAAAATGACCTAGAAATAGGCAAGTAACAATGTTTTAAAAGGAAACATTATCGTATAGGCATGTTTAAATGCATTTTACGGTGTGTTTCGAACTTTTTTTTGGTTTTTCCTAAGTTTGGAGATAAAGATCTGCAGCTTAATTTTACAGTGGTGCTAAAGTTCTGAGGAAGACGGTGTCCGAAAATGTGAGAAAATTGTGTTAAAAATGCTATCAAAGTAACATTTTTGAAGCAAAAAATGTGTCGATAGGCATGTTTTTTTTTTAAATTTAAAGGGCCTCGTTAAAAAACCCCTCTAAACCTATGTAGGGGGAAAAGAGTGCCCATAAGATTTATTAAATTACCAGATAATAGAAGTTCACAAATCAAAAAAGAGTACACAATGGTTGATCTAGTTAATTCGGGGGCCGGTCCTAAGAGGGCATTTCCTAATATCATGTCCTGTGTTCCCACATTTACTGCACCTCCTAGGTTGTCCGGTCTTTTCTCTCGGAACCATATCTTCGGCACAATGAATCCTCGTTGATGGTGGCCGGCCTTTTTTCTTTCGTCGCAGGGAGGGATCTGGGCATATCTTTGGTTCGTTGCTGATTATACGACGGTCACGTGCATTTCCGATCGGAGGGAACTCGTTTCGGTAAACCTTGAAAACGGTTTCGAGCCTGTAGACCGGATCAATGAGTGTCGTTGCATCAAAATGAACCGATGCACATGCTGCGAAAGCATGCGAACACGGGAACTTGAACGTCTGGAACTCCCCGCAATCGCACGTTCGTTTTTGCAAATCAACCACGTAGGTGTATTGCATTATTCCTTGTAGCGGTTCAGAAAATTGCGTGACCTCAAAGATGTGTTCCCGAAGAGAGAAGCACAACGCACCCATCGAGTTAGCATGCGCAATGGACGCTTGGATTTTGTCGGCGAGATCTGGATTAAATATGCGACCAGCTGCCATCCAGTTCATTGCTTGTTTGCCGAGGGTTGCGAAAAGGGTTGCCAATCGGTAATATGTTGCTTTGACAACGGACGTGATAGGTAAATGGCGCGTTCCCTTAAGAGACGAATTGATCGCCTCAGCCAAGTTTGTTGTCATATGGCCGCATCGACGACCCCCGTCATAACATCGCAACCATTTCTCCTTCGGTATCTCCATAAGATAGTTATACCCGAATGGATTCCTCAATTGCAACTCCTCCAACAGCTCTTCCACTTGATTAACTCGGTGTGCGTTGCCTGTTGAATAAGACATGCAAAAATAGTTAATTGGTAATAATATGAAATTGGTGGACGTAGAATAACAAAATGAAATGGTTGCATACCCATACGGAGAACCATTATACGTTCATCCTCGTTCTTGAACCTCTGATAGTAGTTTGCTGCTATATGCCGCAAACAATACCGGTGATGTATGTATGGGGGTTTCCATGAATCTCCCAAACGTTGAATTGCTCCCCAAATCCCTGCGCATCTATCTGAAATAATAGCTAGGCCATCTTCACGTGTACGCAAAACCCGACGCATGACATACTTGCGGAGGTTGTAAAGGAAAAACTCCCAAGAAGGTATATTTTCCTTTTCAACAATCGCAAAAGCAACTGGGATACATTTTCTGTTGCCATCCTGGGCAACTGCAATTAGCAATATCTGTGTGTATCTGCCATATAAAAATGTACCGTCGATCTGCAGCATAGGTTTGCAGTGACGAAAAGCTTTTATGCATTGGGGGAACGTCCAGAAAAGTCGATGAAATTCGACCTCCCCTGGTACAACACGATCGTTGTAGTACTTCGGAACAGTCTCCAATTCCACAATTGTCCCTGGATTGTATTCCTGCATAACTTGAAGCCATGATCGCAGATCGTTGTATGATAGCTCCCATTGCCCGTACAGTGTTTCGATGGCTCGATATCTTGCATACCATGCCTTATCGTAATTGACGGTGTACTTGTAAATGGATTTGATGGCAGCTATACACACTGGCACAGATACACGTGGGTTTGCTTTCACGAGTGGAAGGATTGCATCGGAAAGTACGTGTACATCCAAGTTAGGATGGTCTTGGCTGAGGCTCCCAACGGAGCATGTGTGAGGCCCTGTATATCTCGTTATTTTCCACAGGTTATTCAGCCTTTTCAATTGCGACACACGAACCCTCCATTTACATCCTGCAGACTTGTGAGGACACTCTGCAATATATTTCCTGGCCTCGGTCTTCCAAACGGTGGATGTAACTGAGCGCTGAATGTTGTAATGCTTGATGGCAGCCTCCGCGAGCTTTTTTGTCCTGAAGACCATTCCAGCATGTAGCTCAGTCGAACCCACATTCCATTGGTTGAACTGGTCTAATTGTGGATGTTCTGGGAATTCAGTATCGAAGAAGCCATCCATATCCACTGTTGTGAAGTGCGAAGGTGGGTCGTAATATGTTGCGCAACTGGTTGGTCCATGCAGTTGCGTCGAACGAACATCATTGTCCTCATCATCCTCAGAAGAGTTTTCTGCGCTCTCCTCTGATTCCACCGGCTCGTCAATGTCAGATGGTTCAGAAGGAAATAGACCCATCTCGTCACCATCAGGCCCAATCTCTGTACGCGGCTCTTCATCAGAAAGCGCATCATGAAACTGGAAAAGTTCTGCGTCATCATAAACCTGTGCGTGAACAGGTTCTGAAGTCATAACCGGATCGACAGTAGCGGCGGTTGAATGTCTCCCCGCTGAGAACATATCATCCACATTTCGGTGACTTGGGATGTATGTTGAGTGGCGCCCGGTAGAGAAATCATCGAACGGGTTAAACTGTTCATTGTACGTTGAAGACGCCGTGTATGGAATGTGTGTTGAGTGGCGCCCCGTAGAGAAATCATCATAGTTTGGAACGTATGGACTGTATGACGACTCTTGGGTTGGTGGCAAGTTAAGGTCAAATTCGAACCATGGAACGGAAGAACGTCGTTGCCGCGAAGACGAAGACGATGAAGCTTCATCGGTTCTTGTTTGAAGAAGGTTGAAGTCACGTCGTAAACTCGATGTCGGACTAATAGCATTTGGATTGAACTCGAGATTTCCTCGTAACCAATTTGGTACCACATTTTGAGCAGCAACGTGACCTTCAGCAAATGTTACAAATAGCTCCATGGCCCATCCCATTGAGTACTGGCTATGTGTATCTATCATCATTTCTACAGAACTGTCGTCTTCCACATCGAATATTGTGTAATATAGTGGCTCTATCGACGTTGGACATCGATACTTCAAAGACTGCAACTCTCTTCCGGAGCGATTGGGAACCTTCCTGGATATTAAGGTCGTAAGCGACTGGAACGTTGATCGTCTTGGAATGTTGATCGTAACAGTATTTTCAGATTGAAATATGATCCCAATGTATGAATCGGGGACCATCTGACCATCGTAGTATACTATAGCTTGAATTCTCGGTGCCATTTCTGAAAATCGAAGAGCTTTGTGATTCTTAAGTTTTGTTTGGGTGCACCTACAAATTCTGCACCCCTCAATTATAAATAGAAATGTGTCTGGTAAAGCATTGGTGAATTCTGTAGCAATAATTTTTGAGTTGTCAGCCCAAAGCCCGGTAAAGCCTGGTAAACAGAGCAATAATTTTAAAATTCGCGTTTTGGAAAACGCGAATTTTAAAATTATTGCTCTGTTTACCAGGCTTTACCGGGCTTTGGGCTGACAAAGTCAATTATTTGTACTGAATTCGCGTTCTGTAGGACGCGAATTCAGTAGATTCCAACAGAATTCGCGTTTTACAAAACGCGAATTCAGTACATATAATGACTTTGTCAGCCCAAAGCCCGGTAAAGCCTGGTAAACAGAGCAATAATTTTAAAATTTGCGTTTTGGAAAACGCGAATTTTAAAATTATTGCTCTGTTTACCAGGCTTTACCGGGCTTTGGGCTGACAAATGCATTATGATGAAACCGCGTTTCTAACACGCAAATAGGTCCCTGCATGCCTACACCCTGTATAAATAGGTTGTATTTCTGCCTTAGCATCCCATCAAACTTTTTACTTTCCTATCTTCACGAGATTTCTTTATTTCTACCTTTCTGAAAGAGAAAATGGCTCGATATTCAGCTACTGTATTTTTTCGTGGAACATACTTCTACACATCTTTTAGTGAAACGATCACAAGAAATGAATTATTTGAGTTGATCTCAAAACGAGTTAAAGAGTCGACCAGCGCAAAAATAGAGGCCTTGCAAGTGAAAGTACCAGTCAATGAGCCCGGCCCCGAGGAACATTATATGCTAACACTGTCAGATAAGAAAGATATGCGAAAGATGTTTCGGACATACAAACGTGCTGGGGGAACAAACATCGAGCTTAGCGTGAAATTTGATGACGGATCAAGTTCTTCAACAAATGTGGTAGCTGTCCAAGACGAGAATGCGTTAGCTGACGAAGACGAGAATGAGTTAGCTAGTCCAGACGAGAATGACGTGTTCTTAAAAATTTATCAGAGACGGCAGGAGAAAGAACAAATAATTGAGGAACTAAACTTAACGTCTGACATAAGTACCGACTACGATTAGTAATGTAATTTTGATTAAGTTATGTAAGTTATTTATCTTGCGTACTTGTATTTTGTGAACTCGATGCTTTCTATGTTGTGCTTTCGATGTAAGTTTTTAAATATAAAAGTATCAATTAATAATTCTGAATATATAATGTTTTAATTAAGAAAATATAAATCAACATTACTTATTTCGAAAAACATAGAAAAAATATAACTACTACATATGTCTATGTCCGCCGGTACCACAATTTGGTGGACGTCGAGTACGACCCTGATTGCGTCGAACGGGTTGAACCGGAACCTGTTGAGGATCATGATCTGGCTCGTTAACGTCGTCGTCTCCAGAATAGAACAACGACTGTTGAGGTGTGTGCTGAACGAACCCGGGGCCCGAAATATCATAAGGCCGAGCATGAAACGGGTATGGGGCAGAAGCAGAGGGAACAGTGGAACTCGAAGATCCGCCAGGAAATAACCCGTACGTAGTCGGTACCGAAGATCCACCCATCATTCCCACAATAGGAGTGAAAAAGCCTTCCGTCGGACTCAGGGGCCTCGGCTGAATCATCAACTGGGTGCAGCCCTGGGGGCGAATCGGATCGGTGGCTCTAGAGGATGAAGCACCTGCTCCCCTTCGACGTTGTGATTCACCTGCTCCGCTCGTACGATGAGTCCGGGGGCGGTTGCGCTGAACAGGCTCAAACACAGCTGCTTGTTCTTCCGGAGTGAGGAGATATGGTTTCCCACTACCAAAGAACCATGCAAAGTAATTACTGCTCACCATAGGCTCATCAAACATCCGGTACTCATTCAGTGCTTGCCGCTGAAGCCTATCCTGCCACTGTGCAATCCATTGCACATGTTTCACCGACCAGTCCACCTACCACAAAACATCAACAAAATTATTATTTATAAATTGTAAAGTAAGTATAAATCGATAACTATTAAATTAAATTTAATTATTATACCTCAAGTTTTCCTTGTCGGGTGATCCTATGTAAGTCGTCCAAATTAGGAGGATCTATCGGAATTGTTTGCAGACGACCGAACTGGCGTTGGACGCGATCAACCGGATGCTACTCAACTACAGCGTACCAGATGAGAGGTACCATGGCCGTCCAAGCGGAAACCGTCTCATGATCAAAATTAGGCAGGCAATCATTGATATCCGAATTAGAGTACGGGGTCCACAAAAACTGTAAATTAAATATAGAAATAATTAAAAACAAGTAAACTAAACTATATTCATATTAAACTTCAACTTAATATAAAATTAAAATATTTACCTCATTTGCAGATTTCGTGTCAATTTTTTGCCTAATAGAATGCATCATAGTCGGAATCCCAACATGAGTTAGAGCATGGAACCACCTACATAACATCAAAAATATAATTTTAATATTTAAAAAATAAATATTAGGAAAATAACCAATTTATAAATAAAATTTAGTTAAGATTATTTTCCTTACCGCAAACATAGTGGATACGAATAGTCTGCTGGCGCGGACAAGTCAGGGCATAAAAATGGCATTCTAAACCACGCCCAAGACTGAAGTAGCAAAAGACATCCTCCGATGTCGTGTCGATCAGCACTCGCAGCCTTGCACAACTCCCTATACAGAAATGCAAGTACTGCCGAACCCCAACTTAATTTACCAGCCTCTTCAAAATCCCGCAAGTGCCGCAACCACAACATGTGAACCTTGTTGCGAGTTTTGTCGGCCACCAAAATTCCCCCGAGGATCTGTAAGATATAGGCCCGAGCATATGCCTAAAATATAACGAAAAAAATATTAAAATATAATAATTTTATAATTTTATTACTACTAATAAAAAAATATTTTTTTTTACCTTCTTCACATCTTCATTGGCTCCAGCAGGCAAATTAGCGAATTCCGTACGCAACCACGTCAGAGTCACACATCCGCCCCGTAGTTTTTCTGGCTTATCCCCTAACAAGTCCATACATAAGCCCTCCCAATCGTCACTGGCGGCACCAGTGATAGCCTCCCCATCTACAGGCAGGCCAAGAATATGCGACACATCTTCTAATGTGATGGTCGCCTCACCACATGGTAAGTGGAAGGTATGTGTCTCTGGCCTCCACCTCTCCACAAGCGCGTTGATTAAATCAACGTCTAATTTCGCACCTCCTCCATGAATTTTCGCCACATGTCCAAATCCGGCTTCAGCTATATACTCAGCTAGAAGAGGATCCGGGGGCACCCTCATCCGTGTGATATAAACCTCCAATCGACGTTCTTCTCCATTCTACAAATAATTAATGACACACACATATTAACAATCACATATTATATCACAATTTTTTATAGTGTACAATAAAATACTAAACATATTCTAATTTTACTAATTTTTAATCTATAAGTCAATACCAAAAATATATTCGAATTTAACTAATTTTCTTAGTCTAAAAATAAATACTATTAACATATTCGAATTTAACTAATTTTTTTAGTCTAAAAATAAAATCTAAAAACATATTCGAATTTAACTAATTTTCTTACTCTAAAAATAAATACTATTAACATATTCGAATTTAAATAATTTTCTTAGTCTAAAAATAAAATCTAAAGACATATTCGAATTTAATTAATTTTCTTAGTCTATAAATAAAATCTAAACCCATATTCGAATTTAATTAATTTTCTTAGTCAATAAATAAATACTATTAACATATTCGAATTTAACTAATTTTCTTACTCTAAAAATAAAATCTAAAGACATATTTGAATTTAACTAACATTCTTAGTCTAAAAATAAATATTATTAACATATTCGAATTTAACTAATTTTCTTAGTCTAAAAATAATATCTAGAGACATATTCGAATTTAACTAACATTCTTAGTCTAAAAATAAATATTATTAACATATTCGAATTTAACTAATTTTCTTAGTCTAAAAACAATATCTAAAGACATATTCGAATTTAACTAACATTCTTAGTATAAAAATAAATACTATTAACATATTCGAATTTAACTAATTTTCTTATTCTAAAAATATAATCTAAAGACATATTCGAATTTAACTAATTTTCTTAGTCTAATAATAAATACTATTAACATATTCGAATCTAACTAATTTTCTTACTCTAAAAATAAATACTATTCACATATTCAAATCATGCCGGCAACACTAAATTAAATTTACATATTCGAATTAAAATAATAAAAAACTTACATTAAGTCGGCGATAGTTGGATACGTGGCCTTCTTCTAATCTTAGCAAACCCGCCATAATTCTTCAAAACTCTTCAAAAACTCTTGAAACTCTTCAAATCCTCTTCAAAATTTTGGGAGAGAATGAAAATTCTCTCCCAACTCCACTGCTTTTATAGAGAAAACGGACGCTGGGGGTTATGAATTCAAACCGAATTCGCGTTCTGCAGAACGCGAATTCATTATAATAAATAGAATTCGCGTCCTGCAGAACGCGAATTCTATTTCCCCAACCGTCCGCATTTATTCGCAATTTACTGCGATAATTTGAATAAAATCTCGTAGAATTCGCGTTTTGCAGAACGCGAATCCCCTTTTCCACTGAAACGGCGCAGTAATTCGCGTCCTGCAGGACGCGAATATTGAATTCGCTTTCCCCAGGACGCGAATTCGTCCTACATGGCATGAAAGGGGGGTATTTTTCCCAATATGAATCTTTGGGGGTTATTTTCCCCAATAAATTCCCAAAAGGGAATATTCAGACCAATTCGCCCATTTTCCCATGGCCACTAAGAATTAATAAGATTAATAGAGAAAAAGGAGACCAATCATTAGTTGGCTTAGAGGGACAATATGCTATATCTTTTGAGTTAATATTGTGCATGAACTAAATTAGATTAAAATGATGGTTCTCATAATAAATCTTGATAATATTCCCAGAAAATCTCAGAATTAAAAAGATATTGATGTAGTGATAAGGTTCGGACTGTAGAGAATTTTGAAAAGATTTCATAATTTAATCTCATCTTATAATCTACCTAAACTTATTTTAATCTAAATACAGATATATTGCGATTATACTTTGTAATAATTTATTTTAGTTTTATAATTTTTCAAATGTAATTTTTGTAATTATAATTCAACTTGTAACTTCCTTTTAAAAAGATTCATTCAGTCAAAGCTTTATATATTTAGGTAGCAGCCGCAGTTACTCCAAAAAAAGGGAGGGCAACAAATTGCCTGCACGAAAACAGAGGTCAGTTCACTGTTGTAATCTGTATGAACAAAGCAGGAGCTTGAAAGTTTTGCATGTTGTTCTGCAGAATTGAGTCACTGTTGTTACAAAAGCTTAGGCAGAACTTTCCAATATCTCAAGTCAGAAGGGTTTGTGTGGATGGCTCGAAGAACCCATTGCAGGGGACTTTGGCAGCGCTCCACCCTGGATGAACCGTCAGACTCAGATTCAACCTGTCCTGCAAGCAAATGCATTTGAAAGAAAAGCTCTGCCGGTCTCATCTCTGCACACAAAAAACATTACTCATCAAACCTTTTGATTCACAGTCAAGAAACATTTATGTATGAAGCCAGCTTATGGAATTAGATTTAGTATATTAGTTGGTGTTAATCCTTCGATTGACAGAACATACAATGATAATGAATACTTAATGTCTAGCACCAGTTGGTTCGGTTGCTCTACAAACTACTCCCATGAAAGTAAATGGTCAGTGTTGCGAGACCCAGACAAACTGATTGGTCTAATATAATAGACACAAATCTTAGTGCTACAAAACATCCTAATTCTCTTATATCTTGATCTTTATTTAACAAACTAGAGGCTAGTCTAGTTTTCAGTTAAATATCATTTTATTCACATTATACACCCCTTAATTGACAAGACACGTGTTGTAGAAAGCTACTTGGGGGGTTGAGGTTCTAATTTTGTTTTGTCAATCAATGAAATTTTACATTAAAATTTTGAAAATCTCGCTAAAAAATCCCTCCTTAAATCCCTTGTCCAAACACACCCTTAGTGGCAATATATACGTGTGTACGAGTGTGCGTGTGTATAAACCAACAACACATACACAGCATTTAAGAAGAGAAGGTTGGGTAGTAGTGAACCTGGTGGCCAAGAAAACCATTCGAGGCGAAGGTTTCTCTCCCAGTTTTTCCTGGATCCAATGCTTCCTTCTGCTTGGGCTAACAATGCTGAGACAATGGGTATTGGGACAGATGAAGTCAGATGAACTTTACTGAGACTCGTTATGGCATTGGATAAAGATTGCAAATCATGACACCTCCTTGCAATCTCCATAGAAGTGACGCCTGAACCATCAACGATAGTCTCCATGAGAAGGGAAAAAATAAAACATCCACACACAAAAAATCCATATATAGCTGAAGTTTTTAAAGAAGCACGTTGACAAGTTAAACAAAAAACTAATCTCCATAGGTGGATACCATGACAAAGGGAAATGCAGCTTTCAGCATCGGTTAACGAACAAGGTTGCCCCAGAAATTCTTCTGCAGAAAGAAAATCCTGATTCCATATGCATACCATACCCATCACTAAACTATATACAGCCATCCACATATTCCATGAATCATTCCTCCCTTTGGAGCCATCCTCGAAGGCTAACTCAAAAATATTTGAAACAGTTTGCTCTTGATATTGAGATTCCATTACTTTTAGGCATAGCCAACCAACATGAAAATCTGTCTTAAGCTTCAAGCAACTTTGGTATTCTTCTCTAGAATTTTTTAAATTTTCTTCTGCAGCATAGGCACGACATAATAGCAAGTGTCCAAAAAACTGGTAGCTATCAGGAAGAAGAAGTGCTGAAGCATTTTTGACTTGGTTGATACAGCCCATTATATTCCCCCTTTGCAAAAGAATTTCAGAAGCACATAAATGAAGCTGAAACTTTTGGTATTGACAAGGGGAATCATTTCCGGAATAGAACTCATCAGAAAGAGCCACACTTATGAGGCGCCCAAGAACAATACAAATGTTTACAGGAAATCTCTCTTCACGTGCTTTCTGTAAAAGATTAAGCACAAGCAAGTATCGGGCATTATGGTTCCACGGCTCTCTACGTAAGCACCTGCAAATTGAAAATAGAAACAAGTCATTTTTAATTACATAACCAACTCAACCAATTCAGAATAAACTGCAAGAGAAGTCTTCAGACTCATTTTCCAACTAAAAATTGACATTTACGTCCTCTTCTTTAAGGGGAGGGGATGCAGGTAGCCTTTCTTAAGGTAGAGGAAAGAATATTGTTATTTGCGCCAAATTTAGAAATTGCATAATGTATTCCATGCAGAGTCAGCAATAAGTAACATACTCCTAATACGCAGAGAACAACTAACTGGTTTCTAGAGTAATTACCTACAAGCCAAAAACTATGAAATAAATAAATGAACAATAACATGTGATAGTTAGTATTGGGTGATGTGAGGATAAAGTTAGTTGAGTGTGGGGTTTGTTTTTGTATTGGGGTTTCGGTTGTCATCTGATTGTAACGATGGGTATTTAATTCCCTTTTAAATAAAACTTAAGGCACTCTTTTCCTCCTTCCGCTGATTGTCTGTTCTCCTTATGGAATAGACATTTATGAAGGGGGTTTTAACGAGGCCTTCTATTCTTGTAAAAAAATGTAATAGTTAGTATACTTTTGTAGCTCTTGCACAGCTCCAGAACTCGAGCATTGACAGCCACATGTTGGGAAAGAAAACTTTGGTTCACTATTGCCGATCGCATAGCAAGCAACTGTCCCAGCACTGAAAATCTCCCAGGCGGATTTTAAGCCCTCTTTGTTCTTAGAGTCAGAAGCATCAATGATGGAGCATCTACTTGATAGATGACTATTTCCCCACACTTCATTGCCTAGAAAAAGATAACCAAGTAGATTCCTGTTCCCATGAAACTCATGTTAGAATTGCAAGTAGGTAGGTGGAAAGCTTATAGTAAAAACTATTATATATTGCATGTCTGGCATAGGTAGCATCAAAATGCACTCAGTAGTAACAAATAGCACCTTATTAAATTCCTAATAGTTGCTTAGGAACTTCCAAAAATTGCTAGCTAGAATAAAAAATACCTTATTAAATTACTGTTGGGGTACATGTGAAGTGCTTTTCTAAGATGACTGACTCCACTCTGAAACCCAAGGTGGTCCTTTGTCCCATGTTTGATCTGCATAAACCATGACATAAGCATAGGGCCTAAACTAGTACAGAACTGAAAACTCAATCTAAAATAAAAGGAGAAAGCATACTAGTTTGCCAAGTGCTATTAGATAGTGCATTCCAGTAATCTCCTCTTGTGATGCAAGAAAGTAACGACTGCTTGAAGTAATAGATTCCAGCCTATCATTCTGATCCAGAGCATTAATGGCAGAGACAATAAAGCTTACTTTTGAACTTCTAAATAGTTCCTTTGGCATTTTCAGAATGCTACCAATTGCTAAATCTGGTCCAGAAATGTAGTACAGCAATCTACAAATGAAACTAACAGACACAGCTGCAGATATCATATCCACGGTAGAAACGCTGGCAGCTAAGGTTCTAGTCACAGAGATGGCTGACTCACGCTTACCCAGTTGCCATAAGGATAACGCATATATTTGCAAACCTTCAGCATCAAGCATACCTTACAAGAAACATATATATATACATATACATAATCTAAGATTAATCACACTTTTTGTAAGCTCAAAAATAGAATGTATTCAAATACACACACACACAATCTAGTGAAGTCAAAAGTCAAGTATGTTCTTTATCCATATGTTTTGAATTAGATCAGGGAAAACATGATAGCAATTAAAAGACTGAAGGAGTATGCTTTCCCAAGAACACCTATTAATATTATGGTTCAAAGTTGAAACCATTATGAGAGCGGATGCATGTTGCACTAACTTCAGTGAAATGTTGGAATGGTTAAAAAATCCATTGCAGAAGATTCCAACTCCTACCCCTACCAGATTAAAGCACAGCTATAAAAAAATGTAAACAAGCTACAAGTGAATAACCAGATATCAATATAATAAAAACCTTCTTTCTCCATGTCTTCACATTCTTGCACAGCACCAATGGCATTCCCAGCCTGCCCATGAAATAAGTAAATAAATTAAAGAAATAAAATAAAAGTTTGCTGGTTAAGGAAAGGATAAACTCCACTATTTATGCTACTGAGTCGCTGGCGATAAGAATAAATTAAAAGATATCAACAAAAGTCTACAAAAACTACACATTTATATGAAAAGGTCAAGGTTCTTTACCTTACAAAGTGATCTAGCCAAATTAGTAGATATGTCTTTCAAATGAGACTGTAGGACAGTGCCTAAAGAAACGTTGGTGGCAAGACGAGCTAGCCTATAAGAAGCAATGGCAGCTTGAAAACGCAAACGTGCCTCGTGAACTAGCCCATTCAAATTATGGGATTCGTGGTAATGTGGTGCACGTTGCACAGCCTGCTGGATAGCTCCAAATACCTGTTATAAAACACTAGAACTGTCACTTAAATACTTGCTACAGAATTCCAAATAGTGGTATGTTGAAACTATTTGCGAGGTTGACTTTCTTTTAGTTTAGAAACGGCATTCCATTTGTTTGGCACTATTTGATTTTAATAGACTTATGTGACTTTCTCATGTTTCATTCTTCTTTTTTTTGAAGATGCGCTGTTACATTTTACTTACTATATGTTGATTGGTGTAGATTGTGGAAAATTAGGGAATTATATTCCCTAATATCTAGCTGCTGATATTTAGGAATTTATTAATAGCTGCTGATTTTGTGTAGTTTTCCCTAGATTAGGCTCTTTTTGTAACCTATAAATAGTTGCTATTTTATCAATAATCATCAGGAAATAGAGAACAGTTTTCTCTACCTCAAAATCTCTGTTTTTCTACATGGTATCAGAGCTAAGAAAGTCGGAAAAATCCCAGCAAGATGCCTGGTAGTGTTCCTTTCTAATGGTTCTATCTTAGCCAATGTAAAAGATAGGGAAAGGTTAGAGTTTAGCCTTAAAAAAACTATATGGTTCTATCTTAGCCAATGAAAAAAAAACTAGAAAGGGATTCTATATCAAAGATCCAAGCTGGGACTTTAGTACGTGTATCTACCAACTTGAGGGGAGTATAGATTCCCGTAATCGTTGTCCAATGGTGACAGATTTCAGCTAGTAAAGTATGGAAAAAACCAGCTATGCCTACATCTTTCGCATCAAAGATTTCAATCAGCAACTGCTTCAATTTCCAGTCATGATGTTCCAACTGATGCATCAACCATCTCAAGCATGCCATAAATTGAAGTGGCAGCAAGCAACAACACATAAAATTTAAGTTGCTATCAAAAAGATTTATTTCAGCACAGACGCTGATCTATTTGCATTTGAATGCAAAATCTCAGACCTCCATCTCAGAGAAGCTCATCGATGGAGCAAATTTGCTCCATGCCTTTTAAGTTCCGGCCCTTGGATTTCACAGCGAGTGTACTCGACCGCCAAGTTTCCTGGAGTGAACTCATCGTTGGTCTACGATGTTCGGTCTCGCCTCTCTGTCGGCCTTGGTTAGGCTCCACAACAAGGCATCGCATCCAAGATCCAAGCTGGTGCTCTATTGCGCTTGCTCACCAGCTTGAGGGGGAGTGTAGGTTGCCAACTGAAGATTTCAGAATGATATCCCATTTATAAATGGTTACTGATATTTAGGAAATTATTTCCTAATATCTAAGTCAATGCAAGCATAAAATAGGAATTAAATCTCTGCAGTTAATGCAGAAATCAATGGTTATTCTTATCTAATTAAGACTTTCCTAGATTAGATACTCCTTGTAAACTATAAATAAGTGTTACTTCTGTCAATAGCAATATTAAGAAATACAAGGAAATTCATTCCTTTATCTCCTCTATTTTGGTTATATCGTTAAACTCTAGCTTTTCACTGCCATCCTGAGATGTCTCCAGCTTTCCTCTGCCATTAAAAAGAACACTACCATGGTCTAGGCGTAGTTGCTGTCGTTCAACTTATATCCATTGTAAAAGATAGGGAAAGGTTATAGTTTAGCCTTAAAAAAAACAATTTGGTTCTATCTTAGCCATCCATTATGAGAAGAGGTTCTAGTTAAGCCTTTAAAAAAACCAGATGAGGTTCTATCTAAGCCTTGAAAAGATAGTGTTGTTAAGTCAACCACGTGCTATAAGTTGAATGGCAGCAGCTACCCAGTCCATGAATGGCAGAAAAGCTGAAAGACATCTCAAAAGAAGATGTTGAAATCAGAAAAAATCTGGAAAACATCTCAGAAGAAGATGCAGAAATCAGAAAAAGAAAATCACTGGCAGAGGAAAGCTGGAAGACATCTCAGGAGGGTGCAGAAACCAGCCACAACAGCTGCAAATTATCAACAATGACTGAGAACTCAATGGCTCCCGAAATAAGGGAGGATTTTTTACTTTTTGAGACGACACAATTGCTACTAAAGTGATGAGAACACATCCAAGATCCAAGCTGGGAGTCTCACTACATTTACTCACCAGCTTGAGGGGGAGTGTTGATTGGTGTAGATTGTGGAAAATTAGGGAATTATATTCCCTAATATCTAGCTGCTGATATTTAGGAATTTATTAATAGCTGCTGATTTTGTGTAGTTTTCCCTAGATTAGGCTCTTTTTGTAACCTATAAATAGTTGCTATTTTATCAATAATCATCAGGAAATAGAGAACAGTTTTCTCTACCTCAAAATCTCTGTTTTTCTACACTATACCTGTGAAGATGAAAGGCTCCCTGAATGCAAAGCAAGTTTTGCAAGTCCAATTTGGAACTCCGCAAGCTGCAAGTAAAGCAAAGAGCTTATTACAGTTGCATAAAGTATTAGTGAAATGCAGGCCAACCCCTACAGCTAAAATTGTTCTGGTAGGATATGATTACTGCATTCATATGCGAATTTCTACTTTGACCATACGGGATCATGCAGCATTCAAGGTTAGTGCGGCAAGTTTTTGTAAAATGCAGGTCGACCCCTACAGTTAAAATTGTTGGTAGGATCTGATAACTGCATTCAAATACTAATTTCTATTCTGACCGTACAGGATTATGCAGCAATCAATTAATGCAAGGTTAATTCCACACCTTGGGAATAGCATAAAATGTAATCAACACTTACCGGCAATATCTCCACAGCACGTAGGCAGCTCTCAAAAGCATCATCTGGTGTTGAATCCCTAAAAAAAATCAAGTATGACTCACTATTGATATGACTATTAACCAACAAATCAGTTCTAAATATCTTGTTTAATAGAAAATAGTAAAAACTTTACCCAGTATGGGTATCAACAGACATGCCAGCCCATGGTAATGCCAGTGATGGATCTATACCTCTAGCACAGTCAAATGCTTGCCTAGCCAATTTCTTCTCATTCTCGTCTCTATAAAGCTGCCAAAACAGAGAGTTGGTGGATACTCATCAAGGGCAAGGCATCACCGATTAGACTCTTAACAACAAGCATGGATCAAGACAAGTTTAAGCACACACTTCAAAGGTTAACCTTTGGGTTGCATTTAAGCTAGGGATTGCATTTTTTCCATGCTCCTGACCATCTGTAGAAAGTGACTTCTAACACAGCAGAACTACTAACCATCTATTGAATATGATATCTGATATCATTAGCATTCTTCCCTAGAATATAGCCTGCCTATACAGGATTTATTTTTCTCCATACTTAGCACATTGTAAATGCAACATTAGTCAATTCATAAATAATTAAATAACAAAGTTAATTTCATTTATTTTCAAACTACAAACTAAATCCAGGAAAATAAAATAAGTGGATTGCACCTTTCCAAGATATGCCCAAGCATTAGCTAAAGACACATCCAACTGCAGTCCCCTGATTAACGCATGCTGTTTCAATGCATTACACTCAGACAAACAGCTCAAAGCCACCCAGAACTCAAAGTTCTCACCTTCTAGTGCTAAAGCCCCCAATGTCAACTTCTCGGGTAACTTCCTGATAAAAAAAATTGTAAGAAAAACGAGCAAATCTGCAGGAACATAAAATGGTTGTGCAAAAAAAAATAACACCCAAGATCTTACCAAGTATTATCAAGTGTGTAATACTCGCTGAAAGAAGAAATTAGATTAGAACTAATTGCAATGTCAATGTATATGTTTGCCTGCCATGGGGCTAAGAGCAAAGCACGTTGATAAGAGTTTCTGGCAGAAATAGCAGCCAAACGACAAGTATTCTTCCATGAATATATGGACTTCTTGAAAGTTTCTGCATTGCATTCTAAACTCAGGCTCTCCTCCATCCATGGAAAAACTTGTGCATATGTAAGCTGGCCAGGAGAAAAATATCCCTCAATATTGAATCAGTCATGTTACAAGAATAGATTGCCAACAGATATGGTGCGCATAACGGCATAAGGTGATTCCCCCCTCGCCCACCAAAATAAAAATGAAAAAATCAAAGGATGTCTAAGTGCTAAATTTAGATTATTTACCAGAATATCACCATGTAACTTCCATGTACATGACGAATTTCCAGCTGATTGGATGCTTGCTTCTGCAACTTTACGTGCATCCTGCGACAATTCAGAATCAAACTATTAGATTTGTCTTGTCCTGTCATAAAAGTTGCAAGTTATTCAATCTAACCAAAAGATAACTAACCTCTAATAATGAAGCTGCCCATCTAAATGCTCCTGAATTTCTACATTCTTTTGACATACCAAGCAGCCCAGAAGCAAGTCCATAGAGTGCAGACATATTCTGTGGTGAGGTCTTAAGTGCTTGCTGAAATTTCTCAATTCCCTTGATGAACAAAGACGGCGCTATCACACATATGGTCATCATTTCATAAAGCACACATGAAAAGTAGTGCAATGAATGAAAATCCCAGGTTGTCAGCTTAATATTCAGGAGCACTCCAACTTAATACCCTCTACAAATGGTACAAAGATGTTGCACAGCTTTAATGCCCAATAAAGCAAACGATTTCAATTAGACTAGCTTAGATTTCATTAGACTCGCTTGTTGAATGACTGAATGAACAATCAAAAAACGGAATCAATTCTTAATTTTGAGCCAAAAAAGGATAACAGCTGGCTGACACTGAAACATTTTATCATAATTGAAGTCTCACGAGATCCCAATGAGATTAAATTCAACTCTAAGCTATCACGTCGATATTGTTTAAAATGTGAAAAAGTAGGTTCTATCTTGCAAAATTAAAAGGTAAAGACAGACAGTGAATCAAAAGGAAAACATAACAAAACTTTTTTTACCTTTCTAAAGGAACCAAGCATAAGAAAGATGTTTCCGCATTCAACCAGTGCAAAGACTCGTGTATCTTCCAATTCAATTGCTCGCAAATAGGACTGTTAAAAAATACATAATAAATTAAATGCTCAATGGTTATATAGGACCCAAAAGATAAATTTAGGGGGAAATTCCTTTGAAAATTAAAAGGGGAGCCTTCGTTATGTTGAGCATGGATAAGACAAATAAGAAAACATTGATATTAATGGGGTATCTTGCTTTCTGCGTGTTCATTTGTATTGTACACAAGAAAATAACAGGCAACTGTTTGTTCTCATGCGTTCTAAGTTAAGCGCAAGAGGTAGTCGTGTTATGCAGCATTATCTGATGAGAGCATCTAAAGCTTAGTTGCCCCAATTCCATATTTGATATGTGAATCACATACTGAATAAGTTGACAGTATTTTGCTCCAAAGATCAAAATGAGTTTAGAAGACAAAAGGAAAGTGAGATACCTTAATAGCGGCAGTGAACATGCCAAGTCGGTGGTAGGCAAGACCAAGAGCCTAGAAGACAAGGGTGAACAAAATTAAGCAACATTTTGAAAACAGAATAGGTAGGTGGTATAATTAAACGGGAAAAAACTTACTTCCCACAGGTCGGGAGAAGTGGGATAGCCACGAATGGCATGTTGAAGACTTTGTACAGCTTCAGACCATTGCTTTTGATGCACCTGCTCCATTTGAATAAATGCAGATGCACACCAATACAATAAATTAAATAAATAAATAAAAGTTCAACACTTTCAAAGGATAAAAGAAAAAGGAAACCTGGAGAAAACCCAATCGGCGGAAAGCCCAGAAAGCTCTGGGAGAGTTGTGAGAAGCATCTTTGCAAATTGCAAGCTCCAAGGTCTCCTTCCCTTGTCTGTCCAACAAATCACACAAAGCTTCCTGCAAGTGTATTTTATTTACGGTTAATCAAAGAACAAATAACGAAAGAGAAAAATATAGGAGGAAGCCGGAAGGAACTTTATATATACCCCAGCATCGGAATCATCGGGATGAAGTGATAGAGCTCGCTGGTAACACTTGATGGCTCTGGGGATATCGACCGAAACGGTAGCGTAATAATGGCCCAAGTATGTGAAAGCAGCTGCGTTTTTAGGGTTTTGTTTAACGGAAATCACCCAATGCTCCGCCGCTTTCTCTTCCTCTGTTTGCGTCTCCCACAAGCATACTCCCTGCAGTGCAAATTCAAATGTGCATTGCTCCCGTTGGTATCGGTATTAACTCAGAGCAAACACCATGAAAAAAAACAAGGAAACAAAAGGAACCGATATTTACTATATTTATTGCTTTTATTGCAACTTACAAGCTGAAAATGAAGGGATGAGTCATCGGGATTGCTTTCGACCAACTCTTCCAGTCGCCTTCTTTCTTCTTCCTGAAATCATTCATTCAAAAGTTAATAGTCCACGCCCGCAATCAAAGCAAATTAGTGCTGAGAAAGTTAAACAAGCTGAATGGACAGAAAATCGACAAGAAAGAGACCGTTGTTTTCATTTTTGCGAGTGTAACCGGGAATCCTTAAAACCTAGCTTGCATTCTATATCTAGTATGTATTATTTATAGTAATTAATTGAGTGCATATAGAGAGAGATTTGTGTGTATATGAACTGAGAGCTAAAGACTCTGCCAGGAAACAGACGATGGTGCTGTGTAATTGTAGCTGAATCGCCCAAGTTCTCCCTTCCGGCTTTATAAAAAGTTGGAAAAGTTATTTAATTACATAAAAGTAACTAATTTGTTGAGATATATACTATTTGACCAAATAAAAAATAGTAATTGTTCTATACACAAGCGCTTGCGGAATTTTTTTTACACAAACGTCTTAATTTTTGGGTTAGAGACTCTGTTTAGGGTTTAAAATTTAGGGGTATAAGTGTAGTAGTTTTGAATTTAGGGATTGTTGATAAAATTTTGTGTTTAGGGTTAAAATTTAGGGTTTATAGGTTAAAACCTAAATCCCTACACATATTACCCTAAACTAAACCCTAACCCTAACCCTAAACCCTAAATTCTAACCCTAAATTCTAAATTCTAAACATAAACCATAAATTCAAAACATTTACATTAAAACCCCTAAACTCTAAACCCTAAGCCCTAACCCTAAACCCTATAATTGAGGCGCTTGTGGAAATAAAAAATTTCCACCGCCAGTGTATAGGATATTAATCCATAAAAAATAGTTAATCACCTAACCAAATCGCAGAATACATACACGTATAATAATTCCGTTCCAACAATCAATTGTAATTTGAGATTGTTGGGAAAAAACAATTATGTAAAAGTACAGTTGAGTATAATTATATAAGCGTTGTATGTTTGATTAATTATTATATTTTATGGTATAGGTGTGATATGTCTAAATATAATTTATTTTAGGATTTTGCTATTGACAGCTGTTGAGTGTGTAAAAGTTCTATATTTACACCCTTTTTAACTCATATTTCTGCTGCATTCAAGCATCATTGCATTGCATTTAGGTTAGTTTTCAATAAAACATCACAATTATATAAAAGGCACGGATTCTACTGAAAGATGGCTATTTTTGCAGGTATCTGTCATAGTAGATGTTGAAGGCAGGCGCAGGGCAGATAAGCAGGAAAGCTGAACTGGACAAGCAGCCGAAGAAGACGAACCTGTCAAGGACCTGTCGTGACAGCATGGTGACAGCAGACTTATGAAGAGGAAAAGTAAAGTGGACCTCGATAGATAGAGAAAAATCTGCTCGTCTGTCGTGTGAAAGCCAAATATTTTTCCAAGCCCCGGATCAAAAGATATGTCAAGCCAAAGCTCAAGGAAAGGAATTCCCACAAAATAAGGATGCGGCTGTAAAGTAGGAGACTTTAGAGATTTAGTCTTTATTAGAATCTTACTTTTAATTAAAGTTGTAATCCTTGTTACCTTAGATAACTTGAGCCCAAAGCTTATATAAGGGCATAGATTTAACCTAGGAGCACAACCGATGACCCCCATAACCGAAACCTAAACCCTGTCGATTACCTGTCACCGACATGTTCTAAAAACCCCCTAGGGCTACGGGTTGTTTTGTAAAGTAGTTGCAAGGGTTGCTTTGTTTTAGGATTTTTCAAGTTCAATAAAATAAACTTCAAGTTCTTTTATCTTGGTTTTAATATCTTGCAAGAGCATCGGGAGAGCATTGTGAGGTTATCCATTTACTTAGCATCGGGAGAGTTAAGTATACGAAAGAGATAAGAGCGCGTTCTCTAGTTTATAGTTGAACCATCTCGTGCCTAGGGATAGGGCGAGGTTAAGTGGCTAAGGAAGAATTCATACACATCGGTGTTCATCCTTCGATTCACGCCGGGAGGTATCATCAAAGACGTGATCATCGACAGACTTGTGCCTAGGGATAGGGCAAGGCAGATCTGGGATTCTTGCCAAGCTTGAAGTACTGAGTTAGTGTTCGCTGCCGCGACAACTAACGGACAGACGCCGCGACAGGTGCTGTCGGCGACGGGTGCGACGACAGAACTGGAGATCCTAAGCAATTCAATACCTGCACTACTGAGCAATTCAATACCAGCCCATTCTCGCTATCTTGATAACTCAATTATTTTATTTACGTTTTTCTTTATTATTTTCGTGACAATTCTCTCAAACTATTTCTTTTACTTTCGTGCAGTGAAATAAGGTGAAGTCATTAGCCCAATCCCTGTGGAGACGATATCCGATACTTCGTATCACTTTACTACTTGCGTCGTGTATACTTGCACTATAATTGCGATAGACTATTTTACATGCAACAAGTTTTTGGCGCCGTTGCCGGGGATTGGCAACATAACTACATCTTTCTTTTATTGCACTTTTTGTTTTTGTTTTTATTTTCGTTTTTGTTTTTATTTAAACTTTTCTTTAATTTTTCTTTTGTGTTTTAAACTCTTGCTTTTCACAAGGTTTTCTTGTTTATGCGCAGATCTAAAAGAGGCGAAGATCCTGAGTATAAATTAGATCCGGAAATCGAACGTTCCTTCAATCTCAAGAAACAAATTCGCCACCTCTTAGACCGGAACGAATACCTCGAGGAACAGCTAGAGCAGATGGCCCGTAATCAGCCTGTTGGTGATGGTGTACCGCCTGTCGGTGACCCGCCCGCGGCAGGTGGACGACGGTCATGTCGTGACTACATGCTGAACGATCATGTAGAGCTGGAGACCACGCTGCCGGATATTGATGTTGACAACTTCGAGCTTAAACTTGTCATGTTTAGTATGATCAACAACGCCGGGCAGTTTAGTGGTTCTGCGACAGAAGATGCCAGGGAGCATCTCAAAACGTTTCAGGAGATCTGTGGTTCGTTTAGACTGCTAGGAGTTAGTCCGGAGATACTGAGGCTTCGGTTATTCCCCCATTCATTGAGGGACAGAGCTAAAACTTGGTGGAATAAACTTACACCGGGTTCTATTATGACTTGGGCAGATTTAACTCGTGAATTTTTGTCTCGTTTTAATCCTTCTCATTTAGCTGAGCGATTACGTAATGAAATTGCTACTTTTCAACAGGAAGATGACGAGCCAATGCACGAGGCCTGGGACAGATTTACAACTCTTCTTCGAAACTGCCCAATGCATGGATTCCCCGTCTGGAATCAGGTAACTAAGTTTTATAATGCTGCTAACTTACAAACTCGCATTCGAATTGATTCTGCAACGAATGGACTATTATTGGATAAAGATCCGGACGAGGCCTTACAAGTTTTGAAACATCTGGCTAAGAATGAGGAGCAGTTTCCAACCGCAAGAAGAGGGGGTAAACAGGTACTTGCTGTCAAGGACTATGAGGCCGACAGCACTATGAAATCGCAGGTAGCATTCCTTACTAAAGCTATGAAAAAGTTATTGAATGATGATGAATTACAAGGATTTGTTGTCGAGGAAGTTTGTGCTACTTGTGAGGGAAATCATAGTAGGGATGAGTGCCCAATAAATATAGAAGAGGGAAATATGTTGGAAATTACAAGCCGAACTACAATTCCAACAACTATAATCCCAATTGGAAGAAGGATCCCAAATTCTCCTGGAGTAACCCCAACAACGCCCTGAATCCACAAGCGCATAATCAGAATCAGGGGGTCCTAGATTGTTGACGCGACAGCATCTGCCGCAGAACCTGCCACCTCAGCAACAACAGCAGCCACCACCTGCCACGAGTAGTGTATTGGAGCAGACTCTGGCTACCTTTATGTCTCAGACTGGTACGTATATGGAGAACATTAATCAGTTTGTCAAGAAGACGGAAAACTTTATAGATGAAACCAAGATGAGAATGACAAATCATGAGGCTACCTTGAAATCTCTAGAGACACAAATGGGTCAGGTGTCGCAGCATATTAAGCCACGGCAGAATGGAGGATTCCCTAGCAATACTGAAAATGCTAGACCGCCCCCACATGAGCAATGTAAGGCGATTACTACTAGAAGTGGGAAAAAGCTACCAGGGCCGGAAAAAGAAGCTGAAACAGAAAAGGAACCTGCCTTGGATAAACCTGCCGAGGAAGCTGCCCCGACAGGTGATAAACAGACTGCTGCCGATGAGCCTGTCACGACAGCAGAAGCAACAGAGGAGAAAAAAGATGAGTATCGTCCTCAGATTCGCATGCAGTGGGAATGACGCATTGCTGATTATCGTCCTCCACCACCTTTTCCGCAACGGATACAGCAAGCTAAGCATGAATCTCAACTTAAAAAGATTTATGATATTTTTAAACAGGTTCATATTAATATTCCGTTGTTAGATGTTGTTAGGGAGATGCCCGGTTATGCTAAATTTCTCAAGGATGTTATGTCGAAAAAATCAAAACTTGGGGAATTTGAAACGGTAAAGATGACAGAAGGTTGCATGAGTATTCTTCATAGGCAGCCACCCCAGAAAAAGAAGGATCCGGAGAGCTTCATCATACCTTGTGTAATCGGCGACAGATTTGTGGGTAAGGCATTATGTGATCTTGGTGCTAGTGTTAATCTAATGCCCAAATCTGTTTTTCAGAAACTAGGTATTGGCAAGGCGCGGCCCACGACAGTTACCCTACAGCTAGCCGACCGCTCTTACGTTCACCCCGAGGGAAAAATTGAAGATATTTTGGTAAGAGTGGATAAGCTTATATTTCCTGCTGACTTTCTTATTTTAGATTGTGAGGCAGATGAGAACGCACCAGTCATCCTTGGGCGACCCTTCTTAGCCACGGGCAGATCATTGATTGATGTGGAGAAAGGAGAACTCACCATGCGCGTGAACGATCAAGAAATTAAGTTGAATGTTCTCCAAGCGATGAAACATGCTGATGTGGATGAGGAATGTAAGGCCATCATTGAGGTGACCTTTGATCAACCCTGCATCAGGTCGGGCTGCCGTGATATAAAATTTGGTCACTGCTGCGACAGCCATCTACGGGCATGTCACGACAGCAATGACGACAGCAACGACGACAGCACCGACGACAGCGACTCCTCTGAATCCGATACATCTGATACTGAAGGTCATGAGGAGGTAGACTGGTTAGACCATCGTCCAGGTAAGTTATTCGAACCTTTGAATTACACTTCGGATAACCATTTAATCCAAAAGCCATCTACTGTTGAACCACCTGTCTTAGAACTTAAGCCCCTGCCAGGGCAGCTTAAATATGCTTATCTTGGTTGTGATAACACACTGCCCGTAATCATCTCTGCTAAGCTGCCGCAGGAACAGGAACGACAGCTGATCGACATGTTAAGGCAGCACAAGAAGGCGATTGGATGGACGATAGCAGACATTCAAGGCATTAGTCCGGCGTTATGCATGCACAAAATCCTCCTTGAGGAAGATCATAAGCCGACTATAGATGCCCAAAGGCGGCTAAACCATGCGATGAAGGAGGTAGTGCGTAAGGAGATCATTAAATGGTTAGATGCTGGCATTATTTACGCCATCTCCGACAGCAAATGGGTAAGCCCGGTGCAATGTGTTCCCAAGAAAGGAGGCATGACCGTGATAACCAACGAGAAAAATGAGTTAATCCCAACCAGGACTGTGACCGGTTGGAGGGTTTGTATGGACTATCGGAAGCTTAACAAAGCTACCCGAAAGGACCACTTTCCTTTACCCTTTATTGATCAAATGCTTGATAGATTAGCGGGTAAACCTTACTATTGTTTTCTGGATGGTTACTCAGGTTATAACCAAATTGCTATTGCACCAGAGGATCAAGAAAAGACGACTTTCACATGCCCCTACGGTACATATGCGTTTAGGAGGATGCCGTTTGGACTCTGTAATGCACCTGCCACCTTCCAAAGGTGCATGATGGTCATATTCTCCGACATGGTAGAGGACTTCCTGGAAATTTTTATGGATGATTTTTCCGTCTTTGGAGACGATTTTGAGAGTTGTTTAGGCAATTTACAAAAGGTGCTAGAAAGATGTGAAAAAGCAAACTTGGTTTTAAATTGGGAAAAATGCCACTTTATGGTGGATGAAGGGATAGTCCTAGGCCATAAGATTAGCTGCCGTGGTATAGAAGTCGACAGGGCTAAGATTGAAGTCATTGAGAAGCTGCCGCCGCCAACAACAGTCAAGGGCATTAGGAGTTTTCTAGGGCATGCTGGTTTTTATAGGAGATTTATCGCGAATTTCTCAAAAATCACGAAGCCCCTATGTCATCTCTTAGAGCAGAACCGACCCTTTGACTTTAATGAAGAATGTACTGAAGCATTCAAGGTTCTGAAGGAAAAGTTAGTGACAGCCCCCATAGTACAGCCACCAGACTGGACACAACCATTTGAGATCATGTGTGATGCCAGTGACTATGCTGTCGGGGCAGCACTTGGGCAGCGCAGAGACAGGCTGTTTCATGTCATATACTATGCCAGCAAAACATTGAATGATGCCCAAGTAAACTATACCACCACAGAAAAGGAGCTGTTAGCTGTGGTGTTCTCCATCGACAAGTTTCATTCTTATATACTTGGGACGAAGGTAATAGTGCACACCGACCATTCTGCCCTTAAGTACTTGTTCGCAAAGAAAGATGCAAAGCCTAGGTTGATACGATGGATCTTGCTATTACAAGAATTCGACCTTGAGATCAAAGACAAAAAAGGGATAGAAAATCAGGTGGCAGACCACTTGTCGAGGTTGGAAACGGGACAGAATCTACCCATTGATGATACACACATACTGGAGACCTTCCCAGATGAACAGCTCTTTGCTGCCGCAATCGCTGTCGCGACAGCCATGGCGGCAGGTAAGTCTTCTAACCTTCCCTGGTATGCTGATTTCGTTAATTTTATAGTTAGCGAAATATTACCTTCTGATCTTAATTATCAAGCCAGGAAGAGGTTTCAAAATGATGTTAAACATTATTATTGGGACGAACCTCTTCTTTTCAAAATGTGCGCAGATCAGGTTATAAGGAGGTGTATACCACAAGAAGAGCAAGAAGACATTCTCCATCACTGTCATGCTTCACAATATGGAGGACACTTAGGAGGCAACAAAACTGCTGCCAAGGTGCTGCAGTCAGGGTTTTACTGGCCGACATTGTATAAAGATGCACAGGACTTCTACAAGAACTGTGACAGGTGCCAGCGGACAGGTAACATCTCGAGGAGAAACGAGATGCCACTGCAGAACATTTTAGAAGTCGAGATCTTCGACGTTTGGGGGATCGATTTTATGGGACCTTTTCCATCTTCGTGTGGAAATTTGTACATCCTCCTAGCAGTGGACTATGTCTCCAAGTGGGTAGAAGCAATCGCAACTCAAAAGAATGATGCCAAAACAGTCCAAAAGTTTTTGCACAAAAACATCTTTTCTAGATTTGGCATCCCTAGAGCGATTATCAGTGATGAAGGGAGACATTTCGATAATAGGGTAATTGCTGCCGCCTTGAAGAAATATGGTGTCAAGCACAGGATCGCGACAGCATACCACCCACAGACCAATGGACAGGCTGAGATATCCAATAGGGAAGTGAAGAACATCCTTGAAAAAATGGTTAAACCAACTAGGAAAGATTGGTCTTTACTTCTAAATGATGCATTATGGGCATACAGGACAGCTTTCAAGACTCCATTGGGCATGTCTCCATTTCGATTGATCTATGGGAAAACCTGCCACCTGCCTGTCGAGATCGAGCACAAAGCATATTGGGCAATTAAGGCAGTAAACATGGACTTGGACAAGGCAGGCCAGAAAAGGCTGTTAGATTTGAATGAGATCGATGAAATACGGACAATGGCCTATGACAATGCAAGGATTTACAAGGAAAAGACTAAGAAGTGGCATGACAAAAAGTTGCTGCCACGACAGTTCTGCCCAGGGCAGCTTGTGTTGTTTTTTAATTCTAGGTTGAAACTCTTCCCAGGGAAGCTTAAATCTAGATGGTCTGGCCCGTTCCAAGTGATTCAAGTTTTTCCCCATGGTGTCATTACAATTCAATCATTAAAGGACGGGCACCAATTCAAAGTCAATGGACAACGCCTAAAGCATTATCAGGGGACTGAAGCCCCAGGAATTCAGGAAGTGGTTACTTTAAGAGATGCCCCACAAGGCATCCCTAATTTAACCTAATTTTTATTTTTATTTATCTTATTATTTATTATTATTTATTAGGAAATTAGGTTTATTTTATTCGAATAATGTTTTGTTTTTCTAATTTCAGTTTTTAGGAAATAAAGGAGTAAAGTGAGAAAGAAGAAGTGGCCCAAGACCACCGCCCATCCACCAGCCCAATAAAGCCCATTTATGATAACCTGTCGTTTCAGCTGCCGGCGCAGACAGACTTGACAGGCTGTCAACAGGCTGACACTGTAGACGCAGAAGCGTACGGCAGACGCACAGCAGACGCATAAATGCGTGTCAGACGCGTCAGACACGCTACATTCAATCTGCCGCCCCGTTATTCCCGCCTGCCGTTGCGGCATTAAATGGGCAGTTACTCGACCGCTATATAAACCCCTTCCCCTTTTCATTTTTCATCACTTCTGATTTTTCTCTCTTGTTATTCTCCTTTAGTTTTATCTATTTTCTTTCTTTTTCAGTCCTTGCAACCAAAATGTCATCACGACAAACCCGTCAAAACACTGTTGCCGCTTCTTCTTCAGCAGCAACATCACCATTCACCAAAAAGGAGCTATGGGAGGAGCGTGGCTTCATTTACAACAGAGATGCCCCTCATTTGGGACTCCGGCCGTTCATTATGAAGGCCATAACGGCACAACTATGGGAGGACTTTGCCGAGCAGCCGGCAGAGCTTAATGATACTTTGGTCCGAGAATTTTGCGCGGCCATCGACAGCAAAACAGCGACATCTGTCACTGTCCGAGGAGTGGACGTGCCACTTACCGCCAGCAGCATCAACAATGTGTTCGGCCTCTTCTTTGGCCCCAATGATGATGCTCACCAACAATTTCTGGACACCCTCGACGCTGCTGCCTATGATGCCGTCATGATGGAGCTGACAGAGGCTGGGACGACATGGACCACCAGCAAGAAGAACCCCCACTCTGTCAACAGGGGGCAGCTACTCCCTGAAGCAAAACTGTGGAACGCTTTCATCAAAAAGCGTATTCTGCCCTCGTCCCACCATACGACAGTCAACAGACAACGGTTGGCTCTCATCCACTCCATTATGCATGACAGGCCCATAAATGTGGGCAGATATATGAGGGACAGCATCCTTGATTGTGCCTTCCGCTCAGACTCACGACTCTGCCTGCCGTTCACCATCACCGCCCTCTGCCGCTGTGCTGCCGTACCGGAGGAGCCCTCAGATAAAATCAAGACGGGCAGCGGCTGGACAGACAACAACATCTCAAGCCTCATGGAGGTCATAGTCGTATCACCCATCAACGCCTTCGACCCAAATGCCCCTCCTGCTGATTCCGATGATGAACCTGCCACCGAACCTGCCCTAGAAGCTGCCACCGACACCGCTCCGACAGATCAGACTGCCCACATCCTTGCGGCCATCCTGAGGGTAGAGGAGCGTCAAATGGGTTTGATGACTTTTATCCGCGACTTCTCAAATGCAACGGTAAATTTCATTACTAATACTTTGAATTATTCGGATGTCATCTTCCCCACCTTCCCCGCCCATTATTTCAATATCCCCTCCCATACTCCCACACCACCTGCCTCTCCCCATACACATTCTGCCGCTTCCACACCATCCCCTGCCCCGACGGCAGCCGGCAGCCCACCGGCAGACACCTCCCCTCGAGGAACCAAGCGAGCTGCCACTGATGACAGCCCTCTTGTCCGGAGGAATTTGGAGAGCGACTTCACGCGGGTAAAACGTATTAAGCACGTGGCAAACAAGAGAAGGCTGTCCAAAGCCATCACAACCAGCAGCTCATGGGACAGCGGCAGCAGTTCCGACGTCCGACTAGTGGAGCCACCTGCCCCTCAGCCTGCCGATGAACCTGCCCTTCAACCGGCCGATGAACCTGTTGATCAACCTGCTCCGGAACCTGCCCAGCCCCCTCCACAGCGCAGACGCCGCCACCAGATCCGCGTCAGCAGCAGCAGCGAGGACAGCGAGTGAAAAATTAAGTTTATATTTTTCCTTACTGCTGCCTGCCTTATCTTTTGTGATGTACTTTTTTTTATTTCTCTTGTTTTTCTTCATTTTTCATATCATTTTGCATTGAGGGCAATGCAACCCTTGAGTTTGGGGGTGGCAACCCTCCATCATTAAATGGAGTCTTTAGCACATCTTTTTATTAATTATTGTGTCTTATTTTTGTCTCTTTAAAAAAAAAATCAGAAAATTTAAACTGTTGGCTTAAAACTGTGAAAGTAACTGACCTGTCATGACAGCTCTGTCGTGGCAGCATCTTTAGGACAGGTTAAGGAAAAGTTTAGAGCCTTTCTATAGTTCTGAAAACTTAAACACCATTGTGACTGTTATATTGCTTAGATTTCTTTTAGCCAAACTAGAATAGGAAGCTTAGAACTTGGATAGCCCCTAGAGGTGCCTAACACTGGCTCTAGGAAAGAAGTTTAGCAAAAGAAATTTAAACCTAGAGGTGCCCGAAACCGACTCTAGGAAGCTAACTAGAGGTGCCCGAAACTGGCTCTAGAAAAAAACTAGCTTGAAAACAGAAGAAAAAGAAGCATGAAAATGTGCCTTCTAAAAAATAAACTTTGGCATAAAAATTCAAGTTAAGAAGTTGAATATTCTAGTGAAACTAAGAGAGTCTTAGCATATAACTGTTCACAAGCATGCACACACTGCACGAGAGCTATAGGGAGATTCCGGACAGATCCTAACCTTTCCGACAGGTTGCTGCCGCCATAGAGAATGAGCGACAGGTAAGGGACAGTTCACTGTTTGAAGGCCAACACAAAAATTTTCAGTTTTCTTTTAAGTCTTCATTGCTTGAGGGCAAGCAAAAACTTGAGTTTGGGGGTGTGTTGAGTGTGTAAAAGTTCTATTATTTACACCCTTTTTAACCCATATTTCTGCTGCATTCAAGCATCATTGCATTACATTTAGGTTAGTTTTCAATAAAACATCACAATTATATAAAAGGCACGGATTCTACTGAAAGATGGCTATTTTTGCAGGTATCTGTCATAGTAGATGTTGAAGGCAGACGCAGGGCAGATAAGCAGGAAAGCTGAACTGGACAAGCAATCGAAGAAGACGAACCTGTCAAGGACCTGTCGTGACAGCATGGTGACAGCAGACTTATGAAGAGGAAAAGTAAAGTGGATCTCGATAGATAGAGAAAAATCTGCTCGTCTATCGTGTGAAAGCCAAATATTTTTCCAAGCCCCGGATCAAAAGATATGTCAAGCCAAAGCTCAAGGAAAGGAATTCCCACAAAATAAGGATGCGGCTGTAAAGTAGGAGACTTTAGAGATTTAGTCTTTATTAGAATCTTACTTTTAATTAAAGTTGTAATCCTTGTTACCTTAGATAACTTGAGCCCAAAGCTTATATAAGGGCATAGATTTAACCTAGGAGCACAACCGATGACCCCCCATAACCGAAACCTAAACCCTGTCGATTACCTGTCACCGACATGTTCTAAAAACCCCCTAGGGCTACGAGTTGTTTTGTAAAGTAGTTGCAAGGGTTGCTTTGTTTTAGGATTTTTCAAGTTCAATAAAATAAACTTCAAGTTCTTTTATCTTGGTTTTAATATCTTGCAAGAGCATCGGGAGAGCATTGTGAGGTTATCCATTTACTTAGCATCGGGAGAGTTAAGTATACGAAAGAGATAAGAGCGCGTTCTCTAGTTTATAGTTGAACCATCTCGTGCCTAGGGATAGGGCGAGGTTAAGTGGCTAAGGAAGAATTCATACACATCGGTGTTCATCCTTCGATTCACGCCGGGAGGTATCATCAAAGACGTGATCATCGACAGACTTGTGCCTAGGGATAGGGCAAGGCAGATCTGGGATTCTTGCCAAGCTTGAAGTACTGAGTTAGTGTTCGCTGCCGCGACAACTAACGGACAGACGCCGCGACAGGTGCTGTCGGCGACGGGTGCGACGACAGAACTGGAGATCCTAAGCAATTCAATACCTGCACTACTGAGCAATTCAATACCAGCTCATTCTCGCTATCTTGATAACTCAATTCTTTTATTTACGTTTTTCTTTATTATTTTCGTGACAATTCTCTCAAACTATTTCTTTTACTTTCGTGCAGTGAAATAAGGTGAAGTCATTAACCCAATCCCTGTGGAGACGATATCCGATACTTCGTATCACTTTACTACTTGCGTCGTGTATACTTGCACTATAATTGCGATAGACTATTTTACACGCAACAACAGCCCTTAGGGCTGTCAATAAAAACTCTATAAATTATTATAATTAATGTTTGTTTTGCTTTGTAATTAATGTTTGTTTTACTTTAAATAAATGATTGTTTTGCTTTGTAACGAAATCTAGTAAAATGTAATTAAATACATCCCTAAAAAATTATGTTTAATTAATTTTAGGTTGTTTAATGTAAGTAATACTCACTTAAAACAATTTATTGTATAGGGTTTGAGGGTTAGAGTTTAGGGTTTAGGGTTTAAGTTTAAGTGTTTGATGTTTGGGTTTAGGGTTAGGATTTAAATTTTATGGTTTGATGTTTATGGTTTATGGTTTGGGTTTAGGGTTTAGGGTTAGAGGGTTTAAGTTTTATGGTTTGATGTTTAGGGTCAGAGTTTAGGGTTTGATGTTAAAGTTTTACGGTTTGATGTTTAGGGTTTAAGGTTTGAGGTTTATGATTTAGGGTTTAAGTTTGAGGTTTGAAGTTTGAATTTAAGGTTTTATTGTTTAATTAAATTAAAAAATTTAAATTAATAAACACAACATTTTAGGAATGTAATTAATTACATCATACTATATTTGTTTTAAAAAAATTAAAACAGATTAATTACAAGAATCTATAGTGTTCTTATTGACAGCCCTTAGGGCTGTCAATAGCATAACCCTTTATTTTAATTAGGGAGGGTCATTTTATTTAGATTCCATAAATTTTGATCCGATTCTATAAAGTTAATTATTATAATCAATTGTAATAAGTTATAGTATTTTTTTTAAAGATATTTAAATGTATAAAAATACGATTTTTTTATAAAAGTATTTATTATACTTAAAATAGGGATAAATTTTGTAATTACCAATTAAGTTAGTATCCAAATCGACTAATCACATTAAACTCAAACAATATTTTCTTGTAAAGTACATGTTCATTTATAGTCTATGTTCTCGTGGTTTTTTCTCTTAACAATGTTGTTTTGAAGGTTCAAATTCAGGTTATTTCCTTAAGAGAGCAATGTGTATTGCCATCGCATTCAACCCTTGTTGGTAAAACATTAAAACTCAATCGATGTTCTAATTATTGGTAATAATTTACTAGAATAATTTTTCACAAATTTCAATCAGCAAACGACTAACCTTAAAGGTAATAACATATACGAGTTATATTTTGATACACAAGTAAAAAAATATTACACAACTCTTTCTAAAATTTATATTGTAAATTCCTAACCTTAAACTATAAACCACAAAATCTAACCCTGAATCTTAAAACTAAAACATTAAAACTAAACTAAATCTATAATCTCTAACATTGATAAGCATATGTAAACTTTAATTTACACAAACTTGGATCTCAATTTTTTTCCAAAAAATTACATTTTTAGAAAAGTTAAATTAAAAAGCAAAATAATAGTAATTAGATATATTACATTTTAAAAAAAACTGAAAACAATAACAGTCCATAACGACTAAGTAACTAACATTAAATGTAGAAATGGAGATTGAAACATAGCAAAAATAAAATATTTGATGGGAGAGAAATGTTTAAATTAAATGCATACCCAGACCAAAATCAACCCCAAAAAAATACCCAGACCAAAAACTAATTTTAACTTGAACACCTCTTAACTCTTAAGGAAATACAATTAGTAATAGCGACCCAAAACAGATTACAGATACTAGAAACTCTCTGAAATCAGAAAATGAATACTAGTGCTACAGTATCAGTGGGCTCTTGCCTCTCAACCTCCAAGCCATTGTGCGTTGGCTTAAGCCCAATTCCAATCTGTTTGCCCCGGAGGAGGAGGAGCTGTTTGATGATTGAGGCGGAGGTGGAGCTAGCCGCGTCGGAGGCCCAATCTTCCTATCGCCGCCTCATTCTACTCCGCCATGCCAAGAGTTCTTGGCAATATCCGGCTTTACGAGGTTCTTTTTTCTTAAAATAAAATCTCTTTTACTTGCATTATGACCTCTTGTTTTTATTAATCCCATATCGTGTTATCTTAATTTTCCTAATGGTGAATGCCGCAATTTGGCGAACCCCAACCCCATCAGATCACGACCGTCCTCTCAGTAAATCCGGGCGAGCTGATGCTGTGACGGTTTCTCAAAAGCTCCAACGAATGGGTTGGATCCCTCAGCTTATTTTATCCAGGTTAGCTAGCTTATCTTCTCTAAATATCATATTTTTGAAAACCTTAATATTGATTTGTTCGAAGACAAAAAAAAAGTCGATCTATTAATTCATGTTGCTCCAGCGATGCCGTGCGAACCAGGGAAACACTTAAAATCATGCAGGAGCAGGTGCGTGGTTTTCTGGAAGCAGAGGTCCATTTTATATCTAGCTTTTATTCCATTGCAGCCATGGATGGACAGACTGCTGAACACCTCCAACGAACTATCTGTCAGTATTCGAGTGGTGAAATACTTACCATCATGTCAGTGTCTCTTTTGCTTTCTACTTTGGTTATTCCTTTGCTGTCTTTTTTCATTTCAATATGCTATTCTGGTTCAAGCTTTAGGTTTCTACTCTTTAATTGAAACTTGATTAGTATAATTGTGTGTTTGTTTCCTGAGAACATTTCTATTTGTAATTTATCATAGATTCACACTTAATTAGTTATACTTATACAGGTGTATGGGGCATAATAGGGGATGGGAAGAGGCGGCCTCCATGTTCACCGGTGCTTCCATAGAGCTCAAGACTTGCAATGCTGCTTTGCTTGAAGCTCCTGGAAAATCTTGGGAAGAGGTTCGATTCATGTTGTCTCAGTGTCATTTTTGCCTTATATATTTATGGGAGTAATGCATAAAATATAATCTTTATAAGCTAGGCATAAGCCAAATCCAACCACTCGATACTTTATTACTATATGTTTTACTTTTATCTGCAAGAACTGCTCTTTTTGAGTGGTGCTAAGTTGGAGTTGTGAACTATTCTCATAAGCTCTTATAGAGCATAAGTGTTTTCCGTAGATCATAAAATCTGTACATTTAACAGTATGGTATATTGAAATTTTGTTTGAGAACAGGATAAGTTGTAGACGAGGCTGATGCAAGCTTTCTGTCTTATACAGTTATACTTCTTTAAACAACAAAAATCTGCAGTTGGAAATTTCTGATCTTGTTGCCTAATTGCATGAAATGAGGCCTGTTTTGCTTGTAATCTGTGAATGTAGGATATGTACATTCTAACGTGAATACATTCATTTTTTTCTTTGTTTTTCGTTGTATTTGGAGCACAAAACCCATGCATTGTCTGCTGGATATTTACCAGACACATCAGAGAGTAGAAGTGTATGACCAACATGAAATCAGACTATTCAAGGGTTCATGTAGAGGCCTACAGGGTGTACATTCAATACACTTTAAAATTACCACTTGAAGTATAAGCATCTGTGAAACCTAGTGCGGAACTTTTGAAAACTGTTATTTGTTGGATAAACAGTGTTTCCTTGGAAATTAGGGCATAATATCATGTCATTAGTAGACAGATGGGAGAAGTGGGATCAACCAGGTTTAGGATTGGATTGAATGATGCCCTTCTAAACAAGTATACTTAAGCTTTTGAGGTTCAATGCCCGTAGCTTTTGCTTCTGGTGTGCATAGATTTGAGACCACCTCTCTTTCTGGGTGTGGAGTTTTTTATGCCCTTTTGATAGATTTCATCAATGAAAACTGATGTATTAGCATGGCATGTCTTAATAGAACTGGTGCCATGTAAAAGAAGTGTTTGGTGGCTGGATTCTATAGCAATGGCAGAACGGATTTATGGGGGTTATTCTGTCTGATCCCCTGCTGATATGTATTTGTAATTAAAGAAACTCCATGTATAGAAAGTTGTGGTTAAATCATAATGTTTTTTTTTGGAGAGGTACATAGATGTAGATACAAAGACTTTACCTGTGCTACTTAATCACCATAATTAATTATTTTCAGATTTGAGATCGGAGATATTTTTCGTTAGAACTTTTGAACAGATGAATCATTACTGAACCTAGTGTCTTACCTTTTCAGGCATTTGATGCAGCGGGATATGGTGGTTGGAAGCTTCAAGGCATAGTGACGCCCAGTAGTAATCTGTAGAGTATAGACATTCCGAAAATTTTGAACAAATCTAATCCCCCTCCCCTCTCTCAGCTCTCCGTTCGGGAAGGCATTAGCCAGAGAAAGAATTGTTATACGGTGTAAACCAGGTTCCAGTCCCTACAGATCTTTTGTTATTTTAACTTTGCAGGTAGCAGCTGCTGAAATCTACCTTGATCAAACCATGGCAGTTCCAGTTTGTAGAGGTTTGTATACGTGGAATATATGGTTGGCTATTTGGAAACAGTTGGTCTTTTGGTAGCTTCATTATATTCCACTCACGCACACACAACGTATGATGAAACCGATTATGTGAACTAATTACTGGAATGTTATAAGAGTTTTGACTGTGTATAAAGGTAATTCCACTCTGAAGAAATAAGTCCCGATAAGCAGCAGGTTGGATTCAATTATTCTATGCATTAGATCATTTCTTGTTCTACAGTTCGGTTTGTTCCGAGCCTTTTGGAATGAGTGAATGACCTTAGCTTTTCTTTGCCTGGGTTGGACCATATGGAAAACCTTAGGATAGGAAGTTAGCCAAAATAATGCATAGGTTCAAGAGGGGACAGCAAACTATTCATGAGAAATAGGCTCCACTCAACACAAAAGGTAGAGGAAGAAATCTAAAAGTCGAAACAGCTATGTCCCATATGCCCTGTCTTTCACCTTGCCTTCGCAAGAGGCAACTCTTTTTTCCTTTAAGGTAGGCAGTACTAGGCCATTTATTTTATTTTGATGACTGTTCAAGCGGGGTGCCCCATTTTCACCCTCTTATCCTACTTTAAGGAGAGAGGATATGAAGAATATTTTTAACATATTTTATTTTTATTTCTTTTGATAGTATATCCTTCAAGATTTTCAAACAATTTAATTATATCAATTTTCAGTTTATTGGTTTGAATTTTACTCTTGTTTATTCCTTTGATTTAACAGTTTTTTTTATCTAATATTGTATATTTTGTGTATTGATAATTTGTAATTTTTACGTGGTTTTTTAACTCCCGTAAGTTTGTATATAATTTGTGTTGGCACGCTCTTTTTAACATTTGTTTAAAGTCAAATATGTTTGAAGTCAAAATTGTTTAAAGTCAAAGGAGATTTAATCAAATTTGTTTGAAGTCAAATAGATTTTTTTATCAAAATGATTCTTATTTTTTTATTAAAATATTTTAAATTAAATAAAAATTAATAATTTCAACGATTTGGTATTTTAAACATGTTTTTTTAATTTAAAATTAAACTTATATGTTAGAATTGTTTCAATGAAATGTACAACATATTAAGGGCGTGTTTACACTTCACATTGTGATTGCATGAAAAATAATGATTACGTTAGGAATTTTAATTATAAGGAATTTTAACTCTTTAGACATATTTGACAGGTAGAGTGTAATTACATGTTTATTATGTGTCATATTTGTCGGTACAATTTGTAATTACGTAAATAAGTTGTCAACAATCTCTATCAAGTGGTTAATGCTCTCGGTTAACACTCTTTTCTATGTTGTGGGTTTATTATTGAATAGGAGAAAATTTCTCCACCCAGTAATTGGAGTGTTAAAATAATATTTATAAATTACTCCAATTTTCATCACTCTTCTAAAAATAGAAAAGTATAATTAGAAGTGTCCAATTACACCAAATTCAATGAAACTATAGAGAGTTATTCAAACACGCTACAATGATATAATTACATCAATTACACATAAATCCAACATATTTATGATTTAAATTCGATACTCAATGTTCAACAATTAATTTTCCACCGTTTATTTTTTAATTTATTAAACAACACTTTAATTAAATGATTAAGATAGTCTTTTAAAAATAAAATTATTTTCAAGATCTATATGATAAAATTTAATTTTTTGTAAATAAATAAAGTAAATTATAAATATATATTTTCGATGAAGAGAATAAGTAAGGATTATTCAGATGATGAATGAATATGATACAAAGATTTTTCCATGAGATATTTGTCATATATTTGGAGTAAATTGATTTATAATTTTAGTCATCAAACACCAATTCAATCAAAGCTTTTAAATTCAGATATTATTAAAATATTACATGAAATAGAGAGAGACCCAGTAAAAAGGGGCACAAAAGAAGAAGCTCGGTCTCTCTCTCCTGTCTCTGTCTCTGTCTCTGTCTGTCACTGAGCTGTGCTTGCTTGTTCTTACCTGCTGCTGGTTGCCACCTCCGTTCTCGGCCGCCAACACACCAGAACCTGTAAGCTCTCCGTCCCCTTTCTCTCTTTTGGTAGAGTTTCCCATCTTGTTTGACTTTTTCTTCCACCTGCTTTTGAAAAAGCTTGTTTCCTTTTTTTTCTGAGATCTGGAATCGAATCCTTCATTTCTCTTTGATAATTCTTCCAAGGAAACAGGTAAAAAGGTCCGTCCAAAAGTGTAGCCGCCGTAGATCTGGAAGGAAAAGCCCGTGAACGAGCTTTGTGTTTCGTATTAATTGTTATTTTTTTGTTTAGTTGCCAAACAGCTCACATTCAGCTCAACGATTAATTTTTCTTTCTTGACACGGGAGTTGTACGTTTGGTGACGATGTTGGGGAAACATTCTGCTGCCCATCTCTCTCTGTGGTACTGCAAATTTCTAATTTGATGTACGGATTTTAAAAGACGCCTCTGTGTCTATTGCCCCATCTGTTTCACTAAAAGAAGGAAGTTTGTTTCCTACTCTCCCTTATTAAGCGAGAGGTAGACAGAAATAATTGAATTGGAGCGAACAAAAAATGTTGAAAAAGTGAATTTTGGAGCTGCTGATACATTGCGCTGGAGTAATTACACGCTTCTGAAGATCCACATTCAAAAGCTCACTACTAGCAAGATGATTGATCAGTTCATCAATTTTGTTATTCGACCTCCAAGGTATCTATCTCTCTGTCACACTATTCAACCCTAATTCCTCGCTCATCTCTTAAAGCTGAACCGACCCTAAATTTCTTCAAAGAACACTCTGTTTTTGCAAAGAAAAAAGTTATAGCATTAGTATGAGACACACATGTTAAGGAGCTGTCTTGCCAATTATTGCTGCTTCCATCTCATTTGTTGACTTGCAACTCCTTTTTTTTCATTACTCTGACATTCTTGAGTACTTGTAAGTTGTAACCTGTAAGCTGCTCTGTTGCTCCAATCATTGGTCTTCACTCAAGTTACTATCTTTTATGCTTTTTCCATGTGTACATGCAGGGCTGATTATAACCCAGATCAGTATCTTTGGGAAAAGGAGTTTACTCTTGCTGGCAGGCAATATAAAAGACAAGATTTGGAGGCAAGTATGGACGTTAATTAGCCACCTTACTCCCTTTTATCTCTTTTATATACGTGTCGGTGTCACCTCTGTGCTTTATGCTTAGCTTCTTGGAACATGTTAGATTATCTATTTCAAATGTATACAGCTTACAAATGCAAGGGGCCATAAGTTGCGTTGTAGTCATTATGTGCCTTCATCATTCCCTGAAGAAACTCCACTCCCTTGTGTTATATACTGCCATGGAAACAGGTATGGAATTCTTTCCATAACTTCTGCTTAAGTGTACATTGTAGATATAAATAGCTTTTAGATGGGATTGTGCCTCAACAAGGATTGTTTTGAATCATTATCAAAGATTTGTGTAGCATAAAGAGGTAGGTTTCACTCTCTTTTATTCTCCTATGGATGATATCACAGTGGATGTAGAGCTGATGCCAATGAAGCTGCTGTAATTCTCCTCCCATCAAATATTACGGTTTTCACACTTGATTTCTCGGGTTCAGGCTTATCTGACGGTGATTATGTTAGCCTAGGGTGGCACGAGGTATGTGCTCGATCTACTTGAGTGCCTCTTTTATCTAAGTTTGATGAACATTTATGTCTTCTTTTTTGTCTTTTTATATTTTTCTTTATCCACTTTAAAAACACTTGACAGAGAGACGATCTCAAGATTGTTGTATCATATTTGAGAGGTGAAAGACAAATATCTCGTATAGGTCTCTGGGGACGATCAATGGGTGCGGTCACCAGGTGCCTCATTCTTTCACTTCTCAGTTTATTGCATTTTCAGATACCCTGTGCTTTCTTTAAGAAGATGTGTTCCAAAGCCCTTGTTTCTGGATGTTTAGAATGATTCTTCTCTTTATGGCACTTCTCAGATTTTTATTTTGTTTCTTCCTAGGAAAACTATACTTACTAGAATGTTAGGTTTCTCTCTTTGTTATTTAATGCAGCCTTCTTTATGGAGCAGAAGACCCTTCAATAGCAGGAATGGTGTTGGATAGTGCCTTCTCAAACTTATTTGATCTTATGATGGAGCTTGTTGATGTGTATAAAATCAGGCTTCCTAAATTCACGGTACGAATCTTTACCTGTTACTGTGTTAGCTTAAGTGTGAGTGTTTAAAAGCAAACAGGCATGTTAGACCAATTATACCCTGTGAAGATGTCACATGTTGCTTATTACTAATAGGCACATGATGCTTGATCTCATATTAACCCTCCTCCCCCCATTATGGCCATCAATGGAAGCAGAAAGAGTGGTCTAGTTGAAAGGTCCAAATTTAGTCGGTTGGTATGGTCAGAAAAGCCACTACACCTCAGTACCAGATGTGAGGTGCGATAAATAGTGCTAATGTGCTGTTTTTTCCAAAATGTGGTATATTAATGCTGGTCTTGGTGGTACTAGTACAGTAATTATCAGTACTTTACAATGGGGTTTATTGTTTGTATATTCTTTGTGTAGATGTTTTTAACATTGCAATAAATTGTATTTCCTGTCTTCTATTTCAATTAGGTTAAGATGGCTGTGCAGTACATGAGGCGTGTAATTCAGAAGAAGGCAAAGTTTGACATTATGGATCTAAATTGTCTGAAGGTTTGTCCATATTAATGAGCTGGATGATGTTCACAAGTTAGCGAGTTGATTAAATTTTTTTGTACAACCTTTCCAGATCAATGACAGGCTTGTATTGACAGAATTTTTTATTTTTCATTTCATGCGGGGTTTGTTTCTTTACCAACTGCTAATTATTTTGAGTAACATTCTAGACTTTTGATTCACAGGTAGCTCCCAAAACATTCATTCCAGCATTATTTGGACATGCCAGCGAGGACAAGTTTATTCAACCTCATCACTCTGACCTCATATTTAAATCATATGCGGTAATTTACCATTTGAAAAATCTTACACTTTCTTGGGGCATTTGGTTTGCATTGTTTAAGATAACAAGACAATTTTTTATTCCAGCATAAAAAATTCTGGTGTTTAGTTCGTGTACATTTCGGGCAGGGTGCAATATAATGTGTGAACTCATAATACCCTATTCCATCCATAGTATAAGGTTACGAGCATAATCTTAGATTTTAGTACAATTTCTACTTAGGGGCGGGGGAATTTGCTCCTAATGGGTTTTGAACCCACAACCTAAGGGAGAGGGGAGGGAGGGAAGAGTGTCAATTGAGCGCTTTAACCACTTACTCTAGAGATTGTTGAAAAAAAAACACCCTATTACTTACAAAACTCAATGAAGGAAGTAACTTGATTGATATGATCAACCAAGAGGCAAGATGGTATTTATGTTATTTGACAATTAAAATTTGACGCTATAAAAAATATCATGAACAAGAAGCAAATACGTTAATAATTTAATATTAACATATCAGATTTTATATGGATGAAACTACCTTAAATACATAGGTGGGTTTAAATAGTTTTATGTTGGAGACTGGAATAATGAAGAGTTGAATTATATTTTGGTGAAGGAGAGAAAGAAATGTTTTATTTATTTATTTTTAAATTTTATAATTTTAACAAATTATCTTATATTTTTTTTTTGAAAAAATCTATTTTTGTTATTGTAAATTCAAATATGTCAAAATATTAAAAGAACTATTTTTTAATAAGAACAATTTAGTAAAATGTAATTCTAAGTAGTCTTACATTACGGCCAAATTAACCAAACAAGCTAATGTAAGATTTCCTGTAATCTTACATTTTGTAATCTTATTCCCAACCATAATCTTAACGTTCCATGAACCTAATGCACCCCGAATGTCTTGGCTGGTCCTGGAAGTGTTTAACAAGCATATTCTATGCAGGGAGATAAAAACGTTATAAAATTTGATGGTGATCATAACACCTCCAGGCCGCAGTTTTATTATGACTCAGTCTCCATTTTCTTCTTCAATGTGCTTCGTCCTCCTCAGATTTCTTCCGCTTGTTCAAGCAAGCTTGAGAAATACTATGACCTTGGTGATTTGAAAGTCGGTGCTGGTATGGATGAGGTGAGTTTCTTTTCATGCCAGCTTTTGAGAAAGTAATTTAAGAGTAAAAGATGAGTGTCCTTTTGATTGGTGTTAGTGTCACCTACGTGATGTAGGTGTCTTTCCATATTTTCTGAACTTCTTCATAAGCTCTGCCTCTTGTAAAGCTTTTCCATTAGGATGTGCATCAGTTGCTACTAGCTCGGCATCATTAAGTAACCCCCCTCCCCCGAGAGTTTAGGAGTTTAGCCCGGCTGCATTATGATTATGTTATACCTTCTTCTTCGGGTATTTTTGGGGTGCAGCTGAGAAACAATTTACTTTTAGTAATATTCAGTGTAATAACACATCCCCATAACCATGTCATTCACAAATTTCTTATGCCTAAAATACTGAGGCAACAACTATGCTGGAGTTTGAAATTTAATTTGCTGGATAAAGGTCTTTGCTAAATGATCTGACCCTAGTATTTAGTGATAGTAACATGTCCTGTAAAAGCTTTTGTTGAATTTGGAAATGGGGATATATAGCTACCAAATATTTAACATGAATTTTGTGTATTTCTTTTTAGAGTCTTTTGTATGAAATAATCACTGGCATTGAAACTGAACCAACCAATGCCGCAAGTTCATCTTCTGCTGCACCAAGTGTTTTGACGATTAAGCCAGTTAATGAACTGATCTCAGAAGTTGCACCACTCGCTACATTGGTAGTATTCCATTTCACTTTGTGTCTGGTATTTGTCTTCTTATTAGACTAACACTCAAATTATATATGCACTTTTATAATTTGTTATTTCTTATAATTGCAGGATTCCATGGTTACTAGTAACATTAGACCTGACAGTGACGAACAATCAAATTTACAGGTATCCATGAATTCCCTCTGATCATCTCTAGTATATCTCTCGCTGTGTCTGACTGCAAAGACATGTTTTATTCTTTTTACGGGGAAGACTAGGTATTTATTTTATTCAGTTCCTGCTTGATGTACTCTCAATTAGTCCTGAGAAACTGCCATGATTTATATTTAATTTTAATGTTAGATTCACTCCGCACTTATGACTCCACCTCCAATGTGGCTATTGCGTGTTACTGAACATGGTTTCTTAACCGGCAGCACATGTGAAATAATTTATGAACTTCTTGTTTTCCGCTGTTCATACTTTGCTTCATTAGAGATTTTCGCTTTTTGACTCGCAGGATAAGCCTAATGGCCAAAGTGACGAATGTTGCTCATATACCAGCTCAAACAGGGAAAGTTGGGGAAGATGCTCTACACTAGGGGGCAGTGACGAAGAATCTTCAGCGGATTGTACAACGGCTGATAATAGAAATCAGGTTCATCTATGTCTCTGTCTCTCTTTATCTCTAACCCTGCTGATGGCAAGCGTAATCTTCACCACGGAATGTTGCTCATATATCATCTACATGATGCATATAAGAGGCTGTTAGATTTTAAACTGTTTTTAGCCAATCAAGAAGAATATGCATGCAGGGTATATTAACATAAGAGATCTTGAGAATGAGTTTCCAAGCTTTTGTTCTCTGCATGATTTATACATTTTATTTTAACTCGAATGTGCTAGCTCCTGCCTATTTCCGGATTCATCTTTCTTACTTAAAATCGGCTGTATCTCATTAGGCGACTCTTAACGTGCTTGCAACACCTCTTAAAAGCATGCCGCAAAAACCGTGTGATCCACCAAAAGAGGAGAAGAGGAAGAAGAAAAAGAAGAAGGCTTCAACAACCCCAAAGCCCAAACATGAGAAGCTTGAAAAGCTAGAAGCCCTTAGTAAACGACTACGCCTTTGCATCCTAAGGCGAGTTAATCACCGGAGGCAACCTTCTACATGAGTGTCCCCAGTAACATTAAACTGTTTTTCCTTTTCTTGTTTCCAGTTCAGTACAAAGTGTTCAAGTCATTTTAAACTCGAAGCTTATGCAGATTTCCAAGCTTTGCTTTGATAAATGTATAAATGCAGTATTCACGTATTTAGATTGAACAGCTATCCAAGCATAGCCTGCTAGACCATGCACATTTACAGAGATTATCATTTAGCAATGGAATGAAGATGTGGTCCGTAGTAAGTGAGGAAATCACCCGTTTGATCGAATGTGCTGCCAATGGTTTTTTGCTGCTTATTCTAGTGTGTGCTTCCAGAGGAACATACATGCAAGAAAGTTTGAGCTTGATGCAAATGATTAAATTATGGGTAAACTACAATAGTAGTCACCGAACTATTGTTTCTTTCCTACTTTGGTCACTAAACTTTTTTTTTGACAAAATCGTCATTAATATTATTTTTTTAGTCTATTTTGGTCAGAAATTAACGGTGATAATTTCATTGCATGGTACAATAACAATTTTAGTTTCAAAACATATGCATTTCATCAACTTGATCCTTATTTTCTAAAGTTAACTTATTATTTTTCTTTAAAACTTAATCCCTATTGACGGTTTTACCGAAAAAATTAGTTCGTGACCAAATTGGGAAAGAAAAATAGTTCGGTGACTATTGGTGTAGTTTATCCTTAAATTATCTTCCGCCTTATATGATTATCAATCGAAGTAAGTATCATGACAGTTTTAAACCAAGAGTTGAGATTCATTGGCCTGTGCAATGGAGTTGTTAAATTGGATGGAAATCATCTTCCCCTAAGTATGCCTCATTTGTGCCTCCACTTTAAAATAGTGAGTTTAAGGTTTAGGGTTTGGGGTTTAAGGCTGGGGCTTAGGATTCGGGTGTAAAAAATTAGGTGTATGGTGTATTTTTAAGGTTTAGGGCTTGTGGTTTAGGATATAAAAATTAAAATTATAGGACAAGATTTAATTTTTAACTATTTTTTAAACAGTGGACATAGAATGAGCCATGATTAGGGGAGCATAAGATTTTTACCCTGTTAAATTGGGGTTGAAGTTCTTCAACTGACGCAGAAAGCACTCGTGTAGTTTTATGCTCCGTCGTCTCTGTCAATTGGAAATTACAAAACCACCCTCCCAATTGCACAAAATTAAACTAAAAGTAAATAATTTTCTTCTTCAAATATTTACCGTTGGGAAAGGAATTTGTTGAGCTATCAGAATGTAGGAATCCAAAGGGTTCTTTTAGGGCGGTTGAAGTTTCCTATGACCAAAATCGAACGTACATGGAGAACTTCATAAATGCGGGTGTTGTTCACGAGATTGTGGTGATGAAAGAAACTTACAAATGCTGCAACGTCATCAAGGAAATCAAGCCTTGTTGCAGAAATTACAGTTCAAGAAGGGAAACAGAAACATTGAAAAACATTAACAGGATATAAATAAATTAAACATTGAAAAATAAATGATAAACACTTACTTGCCCTACAGGTTATATTCCTTTATTTTTTATATTTTAAATTTCTAAATATATTTAAAAAATTAAAAAGTTAAATTCTATTAAACTCAATTCAAATATAAACACAACATTAAAAAATAAATAAACTCCCCATATTCTTCACAATTTCCCTCCATCATAGTTCTCACAAATGAAATCAAATTTACAGTCAAATGGAGAACACTATATCTAAATGGATTATATAAATCACACACTGACACAGTATTCAGAGACTATCAAATTAAACAAGGAACTGAAAGAATAAATAAAGAAGTTACATGAACAAGCTGTACTTCATTTTTTAAAATGAGAACTCGGAATTTCAATTGCAGCAGCCACCACCTTGAGAAGAAGAACCATCTCGGCCTCCAGATGGCCCTGGAATCCCACCATATCCAACTTTTATGCCATAAGACTTCAAACCAATAAGAAAAAAGAATGTCAGGCACAGAATTCACACATTCTACTTATTCAACAAGGAAAACAAACAGAAACAGAACAATTATTTTTCTTTCTTTTGTCAATATTCAAAGATTGGTTGCTTTTTATATAGTCTGCATCAAAGCATTCAAACTTCAAAACCTCCTAAAAAATAATATTGATGATGGAATAACACCGTTGAAGAATGGCACTAGTCTGGGATCAAGATCTAGCCTCTAGGTTAGATTAAACCTTGTTTATAAGGTTACCGTAGACTGCTAGCCAAATATTCAAGGACACCTAAATGTAAGGTAACTTTTCTTGCACCCAATATTACCCTTTCATTCAGCATACTATGAAGCTCATCAACCTTCCTACCTACCAGACCTACCCACACCTCAACTTATAGTCATGCCATCAAACCAGTTTTGTATTTTTTTTTTACTTGGAATTATAATTCCGCCAGTCAATATGCATATTGGCTATATATCACCGATGATTATGTACTTGAAAAGGTACATAGCAGCATAGAGGTAAGACAAACAAAAAATCTTATCTTTTAAAAAACTTATGCTTGAAAAGTTGCTTTCAAACATGATGAAGAATTATGCAAATAGAAGAGAGTATCAGTTATTGGATTTTCCTTTTCAAAATTATATTGGCTAGTAGAGCTTTACCAGAAAATTCACTAATGGGGAAAAATAATAATAATAATCAGGAAGCAATATGCTTCACCCTTTCTGTATTTCAAGCTACTCTAGAAGTTCATAACCTGATCAATCAAACTCTTTTGAATACTCGGTAGGCATGAATAATCATATATACCATATGGACGAGTAATATTTATTGTAAACAAAAATACGATTAATTTGAAACATAAAAGAATAATAAAAATAAACTAATGCAAGGAGATGCTATGAATAGCTAACCTCATTTGAGACATCAAAAACTCCATCCTGAATCTTTGTGTAAATGGTTGAAGCAGTTTTTATGAACGCCTGCATAATAACAGAGAAAGAGGTAAACTACTTGGTAATCCCACCCAAAGCATAGAAGAGAAGTCAAAACAAAGTTGTGGAGCATAATGGAGAGTAGAGCAGACCTCCTCAACATTCTGAGAGGTTTTGGCAGAAGCCTCCATGAAGATCAAACCATGCTCCTTTGCGAATTGCTCGCCTTCCTCGGTGGTTACAGCCCTCCTATGAGCAAGGTCAGACTTATTACCAATGAGCATAATGGTCATGTTAGCATTAGCATGCTGCCTGGCATCCTCCAACCAGCTAGCCAAGTGATTAAAAGTTTCCCTCCTGTGTATAATCAAATCAATTATCAATTTAGACTTAAAAAAAAGATTGAATGGAAATGTCCACTATTGTCCAGAAACACAGATTGTAACATGGATATAATAAGAGTAACCTGGTAATATCGTACACAAGCAGGGCACCCGCAGCACCTCTATAGTAGGACCTGGTGATGGATCTGAAGGATTCTTGACCTGCCTGTCCATGTTTACATATATAAGAAAACAGATACGCAAAAAACGAAAGAAAAGAGGGAGAAAATTACGGTGTCCCAGATTTGGAGCTTAATGGGTTTATTGTCGATGGTGATCATCCTGGCCCCAAATTCAACACCGATGGTGAGATCGTGTACTGGCTGGAACCGCTTGTCGGTGAACTGAAGAAGAAGACATGATTTCCCCACTCCTTAAAAGATCGGATCAGATCAAATCAGATGAGAGATAATCAAAGCCATACAATATGACGAATTCATCAATAATAATGAGAAAAAAAAGGAGAAAGAAGAGATTGAGTAGATATACCAGTATCACCGATGATTATGTACTTGAAAAGGTAAGCGTAAGACATTCTGATTCTGTTGGAGAAGAAAAGACGACCAAGTCACCAAACAAAATACCAAGAATATAGAGGAAAACAAGCCGTTTTTATCCTCGGGTGATCTGAATCTGGAAGGCAAGTCCTAATGGAACCTCTACGTATTGTATTAGGCATCTCAAAAAATAATACTTCAACATTGTTTTAAACATCTGGATCAAAAAAAAACATTGTTTTAAACATTTAAGTTAAAAAAATTTAGCCTAAACTATTTCCCGAGTTTTAGGGTTAATTTGATTACAATAATAATTTATCTATATTAGTTGACTATTAAGTATTGATTATAAAAAAACAAAAAAAATAGGAGGAGTAGGGTGCTTAACTAGTTAAGCAGCTCTTGAATTAGTTTGCGAGTTGAGTCGAACAAAGTCTAATTCGACTCGATAAGTTTGCGAGTATCTCGTTAATTTTTTAAAATATTTGTAGATTGTTACTTTAGTTTTAATATATTAGTTTGATGAATTTGTGGATTGTTACTTTAGTTTTAATATGTTAGTTTGATGTATTTATAGATTGTTAGTTTGGAATTTATACACTCTTTTGATATTTTTTTGGTTAAATTTGTTAATTTATGTTAATATCAGCGAGTCAGGTTAAGCAATAATTTTTTTAACGAGCACAAATCGAGCATAATTTTAACGAGCAACGAATTGAGTCAAATAACAAATTTTTTTAACGAGCATGAATCAAGTACTGTCCAACTCACAATCAACTCAGTAACAGATTGCTATGTGTCGAGATGAATCGAGTGTGAGAGGGATGGTTATGGACTTATGGTAAGAACTAAGAAGATGGAGTTGGACATTGAAGTTAAAATCCTCATCTTTCAAGATATGGGCTTACAATTAGAGTATGGTGAATCCAACACAGTTAGTACGGTGAATTGGTCGGTTCGAGTCTTTCACAGTAATTTGTATTCTGAAGGCCAGTCCAGACCAACAATATTCTAGTAAAGTTCTAGAAATAAATAACAGTCCACGTAACAACAAACGCCACCGAAAATTGCTACGTGTAGAAAGCAAAACACGCCACACACGCATAGGATGCATATATTCAAAGCTAAATCTAAATGAAAGACACTTGTGTTTGCTTTTCATTTGCCTTGCGCACCTACCCGTCTGAAACTGCAACATACGCCATGGCCACCGATCACCCCGCCGGATCCGCCACTCAGCAGCTAAATGATCACTTTGACGATCATCAACCCTTTTCATTATCTCCTATAACCCTCCAAAAGTTGCCTCATCTGAGTGAGTACCTGCAAGATCTCCAACCTGCAGGCCCCAATCCACTCGACCGTAACCCATTCTTCTATCCTTCTGACGGCTTCTACATAACCTCATCCGATGTAGTTCTCCGCCACACCGTCTTCCGCCTCTCTCCTTCTGGAACCCCTGATTATCCTTTTCATCACGTGGCGTATATCAGAGCGGGTCCTCGCAAAAACATCTTCTTTGACCCTAGTACCACCAGGGCTGCTATCGTTACATGTGGAGGACTCTGCCCTGGGATGAATACGGTTATAAGGGAGCTGGTTGTTGGCCTTTGGGACCTCTATGGGGTGCGCCAAATTTTTGGTATTAAAGCTGGCTACCGAGGATTCTACTCCACTCCCCCCGTTGAGCTCAGTCCTAAGATGGTACATAACTGGCATATGAGAGGCGGGACTGTGCTTGGAACATCTAGGGGTGGCTTTGACCTGACAAAGATCGTTGACGCTATTCAGAACCACGGCTTTAATCAGGTTTGTTTGCTATGTGTTTATGTGATGTGCATACGTATAGTTCCTCAAAAAGATCATAACAGCCGGCGTGCTGGGTGGGTTTCTTTAGGTTTACATTATCGGCGGAGATGGCACAATGCGTGGTGCTGTCAAAATATTTGAGGAGGTTCGGCGGCGGAAACTGAGGATAGGAGTCACCGGGATTCCTAAAACTGTAGACAATGATGTGGGGATTATCGATAGATCATTCGGATTCCAGACAGCTGTAGAAATGGCACAGCAAGCGATCCATGCAGCTCATGTGGAGGCGGAGAGTGCAGTGAATGGGATTGGTTTAGTGAAGCTAATGGGTCGAAGCACAGGGCATATAACCATTCATGCTACATTGAGCAGCAGAGACGTAGACTGCTGTTTAATTCCCGAAACTGAATTTTACTTGGAAGGGAAGGGAGGGTTATTTGAATTCCTTGAACAAAGGCTGAAAGAGAGGGGGCATGCAGTGGTGGTCGTGGCTGAAGGGGCAGGGCAGGATTTAATACCCAGAACCAAAGCCCAGGAAGAAGAAAGGGACGAGTCGGGCAACCGGGTTTTCCTCGATGTCGGTGCGTGGTTGAAGTCGGAGCTGAAGAAATGGTGGGACAGAGACCATCCAAATGAGTTGTTTACGGTGAAGTATATAGATCCTACTTACATGATACGTGCAGTACCAGCAAATGCTACAGATAACTTGTACTGTACACTCGTGGCTCACTCGGCTATTCATGGGGTAATGGCGGGGCATACCGGTTTCGTGACTGGTCCTATTAACGGAAACCATGCATATATCCCCTTGATAGATGTGGCACAAGCTAAGAATGCAGTGAACACCAAGGACCATAAATGGGAATGGGTCAGGTCTGTCACCAATCAGCCTGAGTTTGTCAAATCCTAGCCAATTTCAGGTTCATTTTACTTTATCTCTGTTACTTATTTCTGCCCTGCAGAGGCAGAGACTATTAAAACGCCAGTTAAATGTGTTAGTATTGGTTGATATGGCTGTATGACTACTACTACTACTGCTGATATTTTATGCATATACTTTAATAATCCATATCAAAGTAAAGGAGATTCAGTTCTCAGATATCAACAAACCCATCATCATGCAACAAACAATTCACCATTAGACATGCTGCAACACATAATATCTCTTCTATTCGACCAAGAGTCCGGCGCAAGGTCCGGCTAACCTAGAAACTACTGCAGTACAATCCTAGCAAAAGCCATCTTATCAGAGCATCATGTGACTTTATAATACAAATAACCACAATCAATAGACATGAGCATGCATCCTATTTCGGCAAACTTTTTTCAAATCGGCTTGGAGTGAACTGCATTTAATTTATTTAAATCCGAAACCAAGTGCTTGTCAGAATAGAGTACAAGAAGAAGATCGATTTTAGCATTTGAAGATAAATAAACAAGCATAGAATAGAAGAGTGGGAGCATTATCCCCCAAACCTTCTTCATTCCTAGAAACTGCATACTCTATTTCTGCCTCTTGTAAATCTTCGCCAAGAACGACTTCAACACTGCTTGCACGGCTTCGCTCGGATGAGCATCGATCGAGGTAACAAGCTTCTCATAGCTTGTGCTTTCGTACTCCTCAAATACACCCTGTCAATAAGGACAACAATAGGAAATGTATTAACCAACCAACATTTCCTGCTTTCTTTTTATGTTCCAAGAAGAAATCCTGAATAATATCGAACCTTGAGATTAAGCTCATTGTATAGAGCCTTCACTTTAGCAACGTTGGCAGGGTCTGGCTTCCCATAGTTCTCCTGCGAGCAAACCATAACATCAAGTGAGTAACCATGTCAAATTTGATTAACAAAGAAGACAACTGACAGAAACAGTTCCAATCTTACATATAAAACTTTCTTCTGTTCCTCATTGCAGATTTCCAATGCTTTAACCACCAACCAAGAACACTTAAAATCTTCGATATCAGTCCCAATCTGTGATTACGCAGAGCTTGAGTGAGATTTAGCATAAAACAAATGATGGGTGCTTTGACTGCTTTCTAATTTCCACTTAAGAACTTTGAGTTCTATAATTCATATCTCACCTTACCAATGGTCTCAGGATTGCCAAAGCAATCCAAATAGTCATCCTGCAGACAAGGGGAAAATCAATATTAACATGTAGGATCTGGTGAAAAAAAGATCATTAATTCCACCTACCAAGAAAGCAGATCGAAAGTCATAAACCACGTTGGGTAATTCATAAATGGAACTTTCAAAAAGTTCAACTGAATTACAAATTTCTAAAAAGTTCAGTAAAACTTTTGACATTTACAGAACTAAACCATTAAATTTACTCATGTATTTTGCTTTCAGTTCTCATCTATCCACTTTATTTGCAGAATAAAATTGTAGAAGCTAAAAGTCAGATGAATTTATCCAAATATTACCTGTACTTGAAAGTAGATTCCCATGTCAACAAGAATGTTCTTTACATCAATGTGATTGTCAAGATTTTCACCCGCCATAACCAGTGCACACGCAACCTGCATTCGTTTAGATAATATAAGAGGAGGATTATGGGCTGTTAAACTTTGACGTAAACGATTAAGTGTATTAAGAGAAAGTGTCATATGTAAAAATATCAGCTGTAAGTGCTACCTAAAAAGATATATGGAGCATAAGAAGCAAAATGGCTAATCTAAGAGGAGATATTGCCAATAAAGTTGAGACTAGTCAATCCAACTAACAACCTAATGATGTACATAAGCATGCGATTGCAAATAACTCAATGTGCATGCTTCAAGTGAAATGGAGGTTAATACTTACAGGAAGATAAAATGAATAATAGGCAGTCTTGTACTGAACAATGCGACGGTGCCTGAAGAGATATTTAACCAACATATGGATAAGAATTACTATTAGAAAGAGTTGAAATGGAAAAAAATTGAAACAAGGCAAAGGGTGGAAACTTTTTCCCCTGTTTGAGTACAATATGATAAAAGATCAGTTATCACTTGAATTATGCATAATATTTGTACATAAAGCCTTTATTTCTTGAAACAAATAATTGCTGAAGTTTCACTCACTTAGACAATGAGTATTTGGATAGATCCTTTTCTCCTTCAAGTGTTGTAATCAGATCTATCATCTGTCCTGAAGCTGTTTGAAACTCCACCTGTGTAAAACAACATGTGAAAATATTTAGGATTGTTTTTGAATGAAGAGAATTTAAGATGCATCCAAGTTCATTACCTCGTTGAATAGATCTAGCAAATCTACATAGTAAGGTTTCCCACGAAAGTGATTTTTGAGAATCCTGCCGATGTGATTGCGAAGTAGCACACCATCATTTACAGCAATCAAACCAACCTACAAGGAGCTTAAACAAAATTAACTGAAATATAAGCAGAGGGAAAGTTGATTGATTTGGTACAAAGTACAAACTTAGCACAAACCTTGGGCACTCGGAACCAACAAGGCTGACCACGCCTGGTGTGAGAGTTATCCATTATGTCATCAAGAACAAGAAAATATGCCTGAAGCTGCAGTTTTTATTGTGACAGAGCACAAGTTTTTTTTTTTGTCATTATGTCGTGTTACTAAGAAAAGAGAAGGACAAGAAACAAACACTGAAGGGTGATTTAGAGGGATACCCATTCAATACACCAACCCAGAGCACTTGCAAGAAAAATCTCATCTTGGGTCAACTCCTTTCCTTCTTTCAACAGGCGGTAGCTATCAATCACAGATAGTCCACGATTCAGTTTCCCTGAGAGCAGTAAACAGAAAATGGACGAGTGAATCAAGATCCAACCCAATAAAAGCTTACAAAATTAACCGAGACACAGAATACTAATTAAATTACCTCCAGGTACATTGTACTCCAGCATCTGCAGGGGTAAAGTAAATCGGATGGTTAAAACAAGTTTTTTTTAAAGAATTACGTCGACATGGATAGTTCGTTTTGTATAAACGGGAAACAAAGGCGGAGAAAGTGGAATACCCGATCAACCCATTGCCGAGATTCGTCGGTGAACTCGAACGAAGGGTCCTGAAGGAGCTCCGATTTGAGTTGGGAATACACATTAAGAAATGCTGACCTGAGATCCGCCATCAAAGCAAAGCCAATATTTCGGAAAGATTGGAGCTGTACCGTCTCTCCTCTGCAGCTCCACAAGTACAGTGAAGCAGCAAATTAGTAGTTGAAAAATTGCTTCAGTTGTATTGGTATTTATATATGGAGGAAGGGAGAGAAAAAGAAAGAATAGCAAAATGAGAAGTGAAAATGGGTAATTTGACTCTTGACTCTGATTAATTGGTATTTTATAGACAGCAAGAAATATGGATGGGGAATGTGGGCGGCCGAGTTTGGAGTTGGACTGGGCGTTACACTTCAACTCCAACTTCATTCAATCTTCAGCTGCCACATTTCGGCAGTGCATAGGTTATGTTGTACTGTACATATCATTAATATCTGTTTCACGTGAAAAATACATATTAAAAGGAATAGTGTTTCAAATATATTATCCACATAAATGAAAAGGTTCAAAAATAGCATATAATTATATAAATGAAAAGATAATATTTATGAATGTCCAAATTAGGGTGTCAAGGAGTAATTAATTAGGTACTTATCTTAGTATATGTATATTGAGAATTAATTGTTTGATATTATGAGCAAGTATATCGGGTCGGTTGGCCAAGTTTGTTTTCTCACTTCTCTTAGGTTATAGATTTTAAATCATCTAAGTGCACATTCTTCTTTTTTCTAGAGTCATCTTTACATTCCCTCTAGATAGGATTAAGATTAAAATTAAGATTGTCAAAAAAATGTTTGGCATTGTTATTATGATATTAAAAGGATGTAAGTTCAGTTCGTCTTGTCTTTATCTGTGAGGTCTTGTCTTTATATGTGAGTTGTGTGTGCGTTGTCAAAGGATTAAGAATTTATACAACCAAATACTATTTTGTAATTACATTTAGACTATTAAAAAAATAAATTTAAATATGTTTAAATGTAATTAGCTCTAATTCAAGGGGTTGGAACTCATGGATAGTTTAAAGGTACTTTAGAAAGACGCATTATATGAATGTAAAAGTTATAGATTAAAATTTAACCAGCAAAGATGACACTTATTAATGTCAAAGTTTGATATTATTTATTAAGGGTCATACTCATGACCTAAAAAATATCATAAAATAAAGATAAGTAATTTGGTCAACCAGTCAAATATATTTATTCATTTTAAATATTTATTATTCTTTATTGTTTATGGTGCCAGAAAATACGTTTCAACTACACTAGAGAATTGAACTATAAATTAGGATTTAGGCATGATTCAATTAAAGATTTAGTCGAGATGGGAATTAGGTTACGCTGCATTATGTCCATGTGTGTTGTCACTGAAAATTGAGAGAAACGGTAAAAAGTAGGAAAGATAGAACTTGGAAGGGGGAAAGCCATTTGTGTTAAAAATACCATAGTAATTCTTGATTATATTTTAGATTTGAAAAATTAGACAAATTGGTCCTTAATTAGTTTTTACAGAGCAAAATAGATTAGTTCATTAATTACTTTATTTTTTTTAATAGAGAATGAAAATGTAATCCATGGCATTGGCACAGTACATATATTGTTATAGTATTTTTATTCAATTTTTTATATAATATATAGATTATTATTATTTTTGATTGAATATATTTAGATTATTTTACTTTTATCGCCTTTAAACCAAAATATATTGATGACTTAAACATGGACGGAACTAGAAATTTATAAAGTAATGGGCCATTGTGAGAGTAAAAAATTTAAGAAGTTCATAATAAAATTTTAAAAAGATTGAAGGGATTATAGAACTATTTTTTTTCTCTAAAAAAGTATTCTATTACTAAAAATTGACAAAGCCCACTCCCCAAAACCATGTTTATATATTACAACAATAGCGAGCAGTGATAGAATTAGAAATAAAAAAATTAAAATATTTTTTCTCCAAACGAGTACGTAATTTTCTTTTTTTCTTTTTACAGACTAACTAAATATTTTTTCTTTGAAAATACACATTAAACTATACTTGCTTCCCAAAATTTGTGGATACAATTGTTCTCCATAGGTGTTTAATAGAACCGTCAACCGTCTCATGTCAATAAGATTAAATTAAATTTATACTATCTTTTACTCTCTCTTTTTATATTTATTCATTTATTTGTCATGGATCGTGATTAAATTTATTAATTGTATGGCCCAAAGGCCGAAACAAACATCGAAAAGAATATAAAAAAGGTGATGACAGAGAGCAATATATGAAAAATTATTTATTCATTTCATAAATAAATTTATTGAAAAATATTTAGTATGACTTTTGAACAAATTTGCATTGAAAAGCTTGATCAACTTAAAATAATATAGTGGAATTAGGTTGCATTTGCATTATGCCCATGTGTGTTGTCAGGTATGAAAATTGAGATAAACAGTAAAAAGTAGAAAGATGAAGGGGAGAAGTCATTTGTGTTAAAAATATCATAGTAATTCTTGATAATATTTTACATTTGAAAAATTAGACAAATTGGTCCCTAATTAGTTTTTTATAGAACAGAATAAATTAGTTCATCAATTACTTTAGTTTTTCAACAGAAGATGAATAATCCATGGCACAGTACATAGATTGTTATAGTAATTTTATTTAGTTTTTCTATACAATATCGAGACTAATTCATTTAAATCAAAAAATATGGATGGCTTAAACATACTTGAACTCATGTTTATATGTTAAAACAATAGCAATGAGTGACGGATCTAGGAATTAAAAAATAAGATTTTAAATTAACATTTTTCTTAATGGGTATGTAGATTTTTTTCTAAATCTTTGCTTCTTTGAAAATACACATTAAATTAGACTTGCTTCCCCAAAAATTGCAATAGCTCTCCTCTGAGGATTAATAGAACTGCCTCCGATTGCGATATCAATCTAACTAAACTCAATTGATTTTTCTTTTATTTCTTATATTTATTCATTTTGAATAGTCTTAAAATGATTATAAGTTAGTATTTATTCATACATATTCTTAGCTCTTTCATAATGCACAAACACCTTACAAACGAAGCGATATAAACCTAAATCTCTTAGGATGAATATCATTCGTTTTTTCACTGATATCATTTGTTGAGTTCTTTATATTTATTCATTTATTTGTCGTGGATCATGATTAAATGTATTAATTGTATGATCCAAAGACCGAAACAAACATTAAAAGGAATATAAAAAAGGTGATGATAGAGAGCACATATAAAAGAACAAAACATAAAAGAAGAAAAAGACAGGATGAGAGATGTCATAGATTAGAATCTCAATCTCAAACAGGTTGGCAATCGGTATAAATTGATCAGATGCTCAGTTTTTATGTCACGTGAACATCAGTACAAATGAAATATTAAAAAATATATTACAAATACAAGTTCTTTTAAAAACACCCCAATTTAAAGAAGAGACCGTAAGAAGGAATAAACAACACCAAAATTCTCACCAACCTCATATACAAAAGTCTAACTATGATCAAAACCAGCGCGCATGCAGTCCTTGTTCTATTATATTCAATAAAAGAATTCATTTTTCGCTATAATGGAAATATCAACCCATTCTCCGATTTTTTTTCAAAAAGTTTGACTTCTTCATTGTCCAAACAAATCTAACAAATTATTTAACATTTTAACAGTAACTTATTATTATTATTTAAATGAAATTCAGTTTTAGTTTTGACTGCTATCCTTTTAGTAATGGCCGCCTCCTTAGACTCTCTAATTTATCAATATTGGCGCCCTTATCCTACTAGTATATGTACATATCTTATAATTTGTGTCTTCATAGGAAATTAATTTTTCAGACTAAAAAATAATTTTAAAAAAAACTAGCTAAAAATATGTAACGAGACAAGGGAAATTGAGAAGTTAATTGTTTTTAACCGCAATAAACGAAGAAGGTAATTTATATATATAAGATCAACTTACACGAAATGTAAAATTTATAGTTTTACATGTTTTGTAGATCAGTAGATGACTAGGATTAACCCCTTTACTTTTTTTTCTAAGTGATAATCTTCACATACCACACTGTCAATCTCTGTCATCCGTTCCACCTATCCAACGATAAAAAAACGTGAAAAATTAAAAACTCTTACACTGTGTAATTGGATTCTATCCCTATTCTTTTATATTTAATAATTGTTTATAACATTTAACTCATACCATCAATCTAATATAACATGGACTATTATTATTAGTGGTACGTTATTTCACAATTACGACATAGTTGAAGGAAAATAATCAATATAAAGGTTTATTCAACATATAATCATAGAAAGAATGATACAACATTTATTTACACATATATACCTATATCACATTTGATCTTTGAGTACTTAATTGAAATAATATATTTTTGTCATTTGTTTAAATATTATAAAAAGATAAAGTTATCATTATAAATATATCTATTATTAAGAAACAATAATTTTTTTAGACTTTATTCGATTGAGTGATGTCAAGTTTAAAATTTGCGTTAAAATATTTGCGTTAAAATATTTTTGAGTTTACTCTCAGAGTCTGAAAAGTCAAAGTTAGTACCGTTCAAAACAAAGAGAGTCAAAGTTGGAGTCGAAAATAGAAAGCAGTAAAGAATTGGGCTCTACTTAGCCTCATAAACGTGTTTGAGAATTGGACTCAGCTCAGCCCACATAAATCAGTAATATTGTCATGCCTCCTAGAGTCCTATACACTTTCCTCAGTCCCGTCCAGCTCAGCCGATTGCCATTTATGTACATTTCTTATAGTTGTCTATGTCAATATATCGGATGAAATTCTTCTACCCCTTTTCGGTGCCCCTACATATGTCCCACGCTTAAAATTAACTTTAGGGTTTAGGATTTATGGTTTAGGGTTAGGGGTTGTGGTTATGGTTTAGGGAATCTAGGGTATGATATATTTTTTAGGGTATAGAGTGTCGGATTTAAGATTTAAAATTTAGGGTTAGGACTTAGATTTTAATTTTATAGTACTTTTTAGTGTTGGGGCATATGTAAGAGCACCGAAAATGGGCAGACGAATTTTATCCCAATATATCAGTATCTATGTACCTACTCTCTATTGGTTTAATGAAATAAAATATTATTTTTTAAATAAAATTAAATATTTAAATTCCGACGTGATAAATAAATAAATAAAATTAAAATTATTAGTATCGTAACAAATATCTTTAATATCTAATTCGAACTAATCGACTAATAAATGAGATATCAATAATTATATAAATAAAAATGTCTTTTTATTTTCAAGTGTTCTCCTTAAACATCGATCTTTTACTTTAAAAAATGTCTTTTTATTTCCCCATTTCCTCTAAGAGAAAAATAGGAGGCTTAACTACAAAATAAATACTTAAACTATGTCTCTTTTTTGCATTAGGTGCATAAAATATTTTTTGGTTGAAATAAGTGCCTAAAGTATTTTTTGGTCAAAATAGATGCCAAAAGTTTGATTTTTAGTTGAAATAAGTGTCGAAATAGGTGCATCAGTTTGCTTTAAAACAAGACAAAAAGAAAAATTTAGGCACCTATTTCAGCCAAAAATACTTTAGGCCACCAGAAAAATAGAATGCTTAATTATAAAATAAGTGTCCAAACTATGTCTCTTTTTTTCAATAGGTGCCTAAAATATTTTTTGATTAACATAAGTGCCTAAAATTTTATTTTTGGTTGAAATAGGTGTCAAAGTAGATTCATCAGTTTAAGACAAACTAAAAAGAAAACTTTAAACACCTATTTCAGCCAAAAAAAATATTTTACATTCTTATTAGAAAAACATAATTTGCCAAAATAGAATGTCTACCCTTTTTAAAGAAGCAAGCAATCCCTAGAATTCTCATCTTATGGTTTCTTCTCGGCTATCTCTCTAAGCAAACAATCAATTTGGTTCTTTGAACCTCTGTTTTTGTGGTCTCAGCTACGAGAACAAAGATGGTCAAGATCTTTTCAGCTAAGAAGACTGCAAACATGGTTTTAATAATCATGGTCATTGCCATTGTTTTGGCTCTGATGGCACCATCAGCGTTAGGGAAAGCAGCCGCCAGAGGTGGTGGTTTCGGCCGCAGAGGAGGAGGAGGCCGGTTTACGAGTGGCCATCGTGCTCGGGGACACTCAACTTCATCCGCCGTTGCATTGGACCCTGGCCCTGCTTTTGGCTTCGTTCCACTTCTGCTGTTTGTACTTTCCGTTTTCTTTTTCGTTTAGGCAGTACACTACTGCACTACGCTTTATTTTCTGCCAGTTTTAATCACATTTGTTGTACCCCACGTGATTTTATGATTTGCTGTGGAAGTAAGCTACTTTGAGCATGCATTGCAAATCTTCTAGGAATATTAAATTGCTTGTTTAATTTTTTAATTAATGTTGATCGCCTGTTCAAATCTTCCATGCATGTCGGTGCTGGATTTTGTTTAATTCTATAATCACGTTTTGGATTGTCAGGTTCTTTTAATATGGTCCTAATTTAAAAGAATTTAATAAATTTAATATTTTATATCTAAACTTATATTAGTGAAATGATTGTGTCTAATAGTAAGCGACATTAAAGTCATAATAAGTATGTTCCATCAGTCAGTTAACTGTCCAATAGTGAAGTGACCATGTCTATTGAGCTACTATATTTGTTGGTTATCGACTTGGTGGACAGGAGAATAAAGTGTGTCAAAAGGGTGCAGTGTAGAAAATTTTAAATATATTGAATTATGACTAAATTAATATAATTTATAAATTTTGGAGATTAAAATTGTTTTAACGGTAAAGTGACCTATTTGAAGCAAAATTTTAATTAACTGATTAAATTATTAGTCTTAGAATAAAAGTGATTTGTTTATTACCAAATCTACAATTAAGTGATTTATGATGTATTATACCCATTAATTTAACACATTACAGTTTTTAAAGAAATTAAAAGGATTAAAATGCAAATTAACCATTAGGGAACAATGTCTAACTCACATATGCCCCTTTCATATGTTTAGCATTCTTAATTTGGTCTTATAATTGTATTTGTTTATTTTTAACTCTTAAAACACTTATGCATATTTAACAATAAAATTACTCAAACTCGAATATTTTTAATAAATAATGATTTTTAATTAACTTGAGAGTAAATGCAACGAGTGAAAGTTTTTCGGACTTAGAGGAATAGAAATTGTCTATCCTTTTTGGTGCCCTGATTACACCCTACACTAAAAATTAAGTTTAGAGTTTAGAGTTTAAAGTTAAGGTTTATAGGTAGGGTTTAGAAAATTTAGAGTTAAAAACTTATAATTTAATTTTTTTAGCGTGAGATATAAAAATGAGTAAAACAAAAAAACAAAAGATTTTTGTCTGAATTTAGAGGCCTACGTGCCAACTAACTCTCACCGCTCTCTTTAGAAAGAAAAACATTATAAATTTCCATCATCTTTCTTATAACACCTAAACAGAAAAATGCCCATAGAAAGTAGAATATAAGCAAAAAATTTCAAGCAGAGAAATTATTTGTAAAAACAGTTTGATAGCTAAAGGCGCCCTCAAAAAGGAAGTTCACTGCAATAAAGCATTTCCCTCCTTTGCTGTAAAGCATTGGCAGGAATGGGAACGGGGCGAGTTTTCGTCCGCCCCGAACTTGCCCTGAAAATTTAAAAATTTAATCTTACTCTGACTTGACCCGAGTGCGATATATTTTTTTTAACTCTTACTCGATATAATAAAATTATAAACATGACTTCGACCTAACCCTGAAAATTTAGTAAAAAACCCTATTAAACCCGACCAACTCTAAATGAATAAATAAATATAATATATAAAAATATAATAAATATAAATATATATTTATAAATAAACAGGGTCATGATGGAGAACTTCCACCCTAAATCCGACCCGACTCAAATCCTTTAAAAGTCTGACCCACCGACCCAAAAATCGAAAATTTAAAAGAAAGAATCGGGTCGAAACTCATCTGATTCAAATTTTTTGGCACCCCTAAATAATATAATGAAATTTGGAGATATTTGGGGTTAGTTGAACTTGATGTGACATTTACTTAAGTGGGGATAAAAACATGCAAAGTTTTTGGTAAAGAAAATTGTGTTTCTAAGATGAGCCAATTATTGTACGAATGGATTCTACGCATCGTGTATATTTGTCGTCAAGTCAAAAAGAAATGAGTTTTATTCAAATCCATTATTTTTGGATGTTCATGAAAATTATCTACCTCTTTTTTGCTCCTATTTATACTCTACATTTAAAATTAGTGCTCCTATTTATACTCTACATTTAAAATTAGTTTTAGCGTTAAGGGTTTTAGGTTATGGTTAAGATTTAAAAATTTAAGGTAGGATGTATTTTTTAAGGTATAAAGTTTAAGATTTAAAATTTAAGGTTAGAGTTTAGAATTTAATTTTGTAGTATTTTTTTAGTGTTGAGACATAAATAGAGACACCGAAAAGTGGCCGAAGATTTTTATTTTTATCTTTTCGTCCATTGATATTCAATATGTGTTAATCATAAGTATTTTAATAAAAGTCCTTTGCCTCTATTCTTGTTTCTTTTTATGCCCCACACTAAAAAGTACAAAAAGAAATCTAAACTCTAACTTTAAATTCTAATCCTTAAACCCATTTTTTTAAATAGGGCATAGTTTGGGGAGGATGCCTTCAAAATCAATGTAACATGTAGTCCCACTTATTATTCATTTGAAACTTAAATATGGAAATGAAGTCCCTGCAGGTGCGAGTCATCATATAGAAAGAGTTCACTGACTTAATTAGTTTCACATGATTAGCCAATCATCAAGAAATTAACAAACGAACAAACCAAGCAAACATTCCTTAATCCTTGATGATGATGATTATTATAGCTGCAGCACCCGGCTTCACTTAAGCTGCTGGGCATACGGTTCCCCATTTGCCACTGCGGCATGCGATGAGCTTGCATTGGACTCATCCTTGAGATATCCTCCCACGGTTCCATTTCCAAAGAAGCCATGGCCATGGTGATGCCCCATGTGGAAGGTAGCAGGTGCAAAAGCAGCAATACCTAAAGCTCCATAATCAACTACTCTCTTCACCACCGGCTCACCCCTGATCGATCCACGCTCACCCTCCAGTTCTCGGTAGCGATGGAGATATACCGTCAGAGGCTCGATGTAGTCGTCGAAGCCTAGCTTACTCATTGCCCACAGCACATCCTCGGCAGTGATGGTCTTGCGTTGCTCACGTTGGCAGTGCTCGTTGGCTTCGCCCGTTATGAAGCTGATGTACTCGGACACACATTCTTGGATCGTTTCCTTGGCATCATCGGATATCTTGGCGTGCGGAGGGAGAATCTTGCGCATGATCCTGATAACGTTGGCAATCGGCATGAAGCGGTCTTGTTCTCTCACGGTGCACTCGTTGTCATCAGAGTTGGAGTGGTTGTTGTTTGCATGGTTGGCCGCTTCACCCATCTTCAACGCTGGACCAAACAAACTTGCCCAACTTATTTCAAACACATAAAACACTAATCACATTATTAAAATTTGGCCATTGATATCGAGAGAATGGGAGAAAATATGTTAAATTTGAATGAACACAACTGCACAAGGAGAGGATGAAAAAGACCCATCCTTGGGAAGCATGTAATGGAAGGCTCAATGGAAGGATGAACAAGTGGCAACCATGCATTCATTCTACGCCAAATGAATAAAGAAAACATAGAATGAATGCATGGTTGCCACTTGTTCTCGAGGAGTGAAGGGCCAATACGTTTCCGATTGGATTCACGCCTGCCGTAAGCCATTTGCTTTGGTTAAGTTGGTTTCCATCATCTTGTGTTCTCCACTTGAATCTTCACAAGCAGTCAAGCACCACCAAACAGAGGTATGCAAACAGAAAATCAAGCAGCCAACGCAACCCGATCGATGAAGAACTCAGAGGAAATAGTATACATCATAAAGATAAGGAAAACTCTATGGCAACAAATTAAGAAAGCAAGAAACAACGAAGAAGGAAAGGTGAAGTGGCCATCTGCAATCTGCATGTTAATGTCGATGGATGGTGCGCAAATCCAGGTCAAAGACAGAAACCAAAATAGTATCATCTGTTGCATGCACGAGATTATCTAAATACCAGATTATCTCATAAGAAGATATACATTATAAGGATATATTGCAAGTGCAACTGCATGTGGATAAAATCGACAATGAACATGGATCCAAGCAGTAATTTTCACCATTTTTTTCAAGTTATTTATATATAGTTTACCAGAGGTATTGTCGGTGAGTTTTCGGTAGCCGTGGAAGCCTCCGCGTTCCATCTGTCTCTGCTTTCTTGCGAAGTCTCCCCTAGCTGGATCCCCCTCTCGCTCTCTCACACGCAGACAGTTTTAGGAGTAAAGCTTGCGATTCTTGGTTGATTTTTAATCAACAGGATACCAAGGAGAGCACTTGGCAAGCAAGTGTCGGTATTTCATTATTTGTACTCCTGAAATGGTTATGCCACGTGGCAAGGCGACGCGAACGATGTACTGTATCAGGCACTTAGCAGTTAGCAGCCTCCCGAACCAAAAACCCATACCCGGATCCAGTCACAATTGACTCGGTTCACTACTAGTCTACTGTGTGGCAGGGTTCGGGATCGAAGAAGGCCTAGCATAATAGTATAATAGATCTTTTAACAGTAATTCAATCCATTGTAATTGCTAGATTATTTTTAAATCTATTTCATTTGTTACAGTAATATTGAAGTTGGATTTCTTTCAATCCGATTTTAAACAGTATTTCTATTTGTTTAGTAAAAAATTGGAATTTGTCGCATTTGCCACCATGTCCCGCTAATCTGCCTTCAAGATTTCTGTAGAAAGACAAAATGCAAGCTTACCGTCTTTAATTTTTTAATAAAAAAATGAAACCATTGTTCAAAGTCGGATTGAAAGTGATCCGACTTCAAAGTTATTATAACAAATGCAATAGATTCAGTGCCGGATTTAGAAATATATTTGAGGGTGGACACACATAAAATCTTAAAATTTTAAGGTGGGTATACAAGTCATAAATATTACAAAAAGTTAAAGACTAATTCATTAAGATTAAGAAAATTAAAGACAAAAATGTAAATTTTAAAAAGTTCAAGGTAGACACCGACCCATCTTAGTTACATTTGAACCCGCTATTGAATAGATTTGAATAATCTGACAAAGATAATAAATTAATTTTTTTCCAGATACAATATCCACCGAATTTTACCGTAATTAAGAACATGAAACTAGATATTCAATAAAGCCCGTCAATTACCTTTTTTTATAAAAAAAATATAAAGCCAGTCAATTGAAGATCGCTTGAACTGTACGGATCACAGAATTGTTACCAGCCATACGTAGATGACTTCAGTCAATTCAGGTTTGTGGAATTTATAAGTTATAACCTCTTTCACTGTTACTCGATCATTACCTAAAACAAGTGTGGGAAAATTAACATGGTGTTGGTTTGGGTACTAAAACACTGGGATGATCTTTCAGTAATCTGAATTGGGTTGCAAAACTAGAAGTAATTAGCAGAATTAGAATAGAATTATAATTGAAGTAATCCATTGGCCATTGTTTTAACAACTTACTATGATATATAATTTTTTTGAACAATTTCTGTTTAGAGGGACGAGACGAGGAAATTTATTCTTAATGATTTTAAAACTCATAACCTAAGAAAAAGAAAAGTGTTATCTGAGAACTTCAACCACTTGCTTTAAAGATATAATTACAAAAACACATTGGGGACTATTCTAACAAGAGTCCCTAACAAGCTTGGCTTGTTTTTGACAGCAAAATTAAGTTGCAGCCGGGCAAGACATAGTGTACGTGCAAATCTACGAAGTGTTTGTACTTGGCATCCACGTGTAATTAACGTCTTCACTTCTTTCCTATATTCTCAGCATTCACATGATTGATTATGAAGGAAAAGAAAATACTTAGTTGCCAGCATCAAATGGCAATTCTAACAAGAGTCCATGCTGCTAATAAATGTCATTGCCGAGTCACTATAATATATAAAACAGGGAATTAGTTGTCAATTCATGAGACTTAATAGACTTATTTCGGTAGTGGTACTGCTACACTACCATTACTTATTTTATTTAATTTGACTTTCCCTTGTATATTTTAATTGGTTTAATTCTGCTCCAAGTCATTGTACTCTTCAGGCTTTTAAATTCTAGTCCTTTTTCTTTTAATTTCAGATTTTAGTTATACTATTTTTTCTGTTTTCTTAAATAAACTCCAAATTATAATATTGTTGAAAAACTTTTTTAAATTTTGAATATGTGACAATCTGATATTTAAGTTTCGATTTGAAAATCAAAATCCAATTGATAATGCATATTTACATTTATTTTTTAATAAGTGTTAATATTCGGACTTTCATTTTTAAATTAGAAAAATCGAGGGACTAATTTTTTTTTAAATAAAGGAATTAAATTTCAAAAGTCTAAATTGTATTAGGACTTGGGGAAACATTAGACCTTTAGTTCTAAAACAGACAAGCGCTGACTCTATTTAATATCATGAAAATTGACAAATTTTATTCCTTTCGCATGTTAAGAACTCGGAGACGCCAAACTGGTTAGTGTACATGTCTAAAACTATTATCTAACATTAACAACAGAGTGATATGGCTTGCACGTTCAAGTTCCAACTGTCTCGGGCGTGAAACATTATATAATCACAAAGTCGACAAGACACAGTAACTTGAAAGAATCAACCAAAACATGGGGAATTGCATCTCTCCGTCTCGGGCCAACAAGGTTAAGCCTGTTAATGGAGGAGAAGGAGAGACGGAGCATAGAGTCCCAACGCTACTCAAACAGGTCCACTGTGTTCCTCCTCCTGCACATGGGGAGCCTGGTTGCATCCCGCCAAATCACCGCTCAATTTCTCTCAAAATCATCAAACAAGAAGGCTGCCAAGGACGTAGCAGTGTAAAGATTGTGGTTTCTAGGCAGCAACTTGAGTTTCTGCTCAGAAATGTAAAGATGTTCCGGTCATCTTTATCGGAGACTTTCAAGCCGCAGAATCGGAGATGGCGGCCATCTTTATCGGCCATTCCTGAGGTGGATGATTTTTAAGACTAATTGTAAGGATTGCTACCTGTTATTTTCAGTCAGGGGAGCAAAATCTGTAAAGTATTTCCTAAAACCGTGTAGATGGTAGCCGCCGGGAGACTGTTTTCGCAATGTTTTTTTCTTGCAGTACCTTCTCTCGCCTGGCCCGTATTATACTTTGTGATTTTCTGCTGGAATATTAAAGTGCTTTGTGTGTTTGAACTGTCACAGTTTTAATGAAAGCCACTAACATGAGCTCTCATTCTGTTAGTATTGTGCTGGAATCATGTTGCATAAAACATTCAGTATTAACTTACATTGAAAATCACAAGACACAGAAAACGAATCAAATCAATTCCAAGTTTTCTTCAACATCCAGCTTCCATGGAAATCTTCAATATGTTAAAAGGTTATAACTGACAAATGCATCAATAAAAAGCAAAAATGTTCTGCAACAAAACATCTTTCTAATGTACATTGTGAGATAAAAGTCTAATTGCTAGAGTAAAAAAATAAAACCTTCTAGTCCTAGAGGAGTTAATGTTTTTCATCTAATTGGCATCATCATCCATTTTGGCTGCTCCATTTTCCTTTTCTTTAGCTACTGCTTCTCTCTTCTGGCTCTTGAGAATGCTTCAACTTTCTTCTTGAGCATCTGTAAAAGAATAACATCTTAAAGTAACTCATCATGCTGCATTGAGTATCTAAAGAGGCAGAATCTTTAGTATGCAAACTACTATCTTTAGCCTCACGGCACTATCTTAAATTGATGACCTCTTTCTTCTGCCTATCATACAAAAATCCAGAAACCATATCTTCGACATTGCTATCCACATTTCCTCTGTTTTCTGTCTGTTCATTGCTGCCTCCATTGTTTTTTATATCAACCGAACCTTTCGTGTAACCATCTTGGCTTATATTATGCTCCTTGTTTACATTTCATTTCTGCATTTTCCTTCTCATTGCTATCAACCACCTTACACCTAGAACCCCACAGTTTTTTTCTAAGCATATTTTCTCCTGATGTTGCCCTTGGGCGCTGTGGTGGAGTGGTGGTACTGATGGTGGAAGCCCTTGGCTGAGTGCTTGAAGTTTTCCTAGTCCACTGCTGCTTGTTAAAAACCTTGGAATCAGCATGCAATGCAAGAGAGAACACTTCTTCGACTCCGATTACTTCGTACTGACCCGCCGAATCAAATTTCATTCAACATTTTAACAATGAAAAATACAAAATGCAGAACTGTCGTGTATTAGAGAAACTATTAATTAGAAACTGCAAATTTAATTCGGTCGGCCAGCCATACGATCGCCCATGGTGGAACATATTGCAGCTATAAACACATTGTACCAAAAGGAAATTATGAATACGGCAGTTTATTAACTAGAGCCTATGCCTCTAGTTGAAGTTTGTTTGACGTCCCTTTCCCTCTCTTTCCTTCCGATAATTGAAGCCCATTATAGGTGATACATTCCGAATTTAGCAGTTATAGGCCTGCTCCCGTTTCAAGTATGATTTTAGGCCAGCATCATAAAGGAAGGATTTGATTTTTTCCGTTACACTGGATCAGGGGGAGGACGTCATTGCTTGTACTAAGTCCAACTCATTCAATCTGACAACCGTAATGGCTGGCTGCTGGCTGCTTGAATGAATAGGTGGAGAATTTGTGGTATGCTCTATCTTTCAAAAAAAAATTTAATCTTTCTTTACCAAGTAAAATGTTTTTCCGAAAGAAGCAAGCAAGTGACCTCATGCCACCAGGTTTTGTTCCTTTTCTTACTTTGTAATTCCAAGTCTTCCTTTATTATTCCACACACGTGAATCGTGATGTGACTTTCTTTTTACAAAGAGATGAAAAGAATAAAGAAATGGAGTGAGGTCAGTGATTGGGATTTATACACTTGTAAAATATAAAGAATAAAGCAAGTTTGGAATCATTCTACTGTGATATCATATGATATGATTTGTTACTGTAACGGTTTTTTTTTTCTACACAAATCAAGTTACCGTTACTTTTGAAAAAATATTCAATTTGATTTAAAAAGGGGGAATTTTAAAATTAGCTCGGGTTTCGGGAAAACAACCTTTAAAAGAAATTTTTTTCTCGGTTTGGAGTCGCCACCGGCCACTGAGGTAGGCCAGACACCGTAAAACACAAAACCAGAGATTCGTTTGAAAGGGTTCGGGAGTTGGTTACGTGTGGGGTAGGGTTAGCGTCCCCATCACGCCCGGAAATCGGTACCAAAACAATTGTTGCTTTTAATTGATGGAAATTATTCGAAATTTAAAAAGAACTTAATTAGCGGTTCTTGGTCGAAAATTAGGCTTTAATCACGAGCTTTTTCAAATTGGTGGTATCGAATTAATTAAGCATTTAATTAAAAAGGATGACGGTACACCGGACCAAAAACTAAACCGACATCATATAAGACTGACTGCCGTGTTAGTTTAGGGTTCGGATCCCGTACGTCACCTTTATGCATGATGCAAGCAGATAAATATGGTGCTATGGTCTTGTCCGTTTTAAACTCGAATTTACCTTTAGACGATTCGAATTAATCCGAATATTCAGGGACATCCAATAAGCTAGGTATGTCAACCTGAATACACGAATTAATAGGTATCTCCGTTTCATGATTAAAGTCAATTAGCATGCGAATTAAAATACCAAAAGTCATATGAATGACAAATATGCTCGGATGACATAACAACTAGCTAAGAAAGCATATCATATGCATACATCACCCAACATATATGTACATCACAGCGAAACATATATATTCGATATGGGCACTTATTAAAAAACAAACATATAAATAACCAAACAAATGCTAGATACAAATTAAATTAAAAACAATATATGAATAACCAAATAAAATGAGTGAAATGCAAGGGGAACAAAGGTAAGCTGGCAGGGACCCGGACGGTAAATTTCCCATAAAAAACTGATTGCAACACGAATTAGGGACTGAATTAAAAAGACAGGAAAAGCTGTAGGGACCGAAACCGTGAAAAAACCATTTAAAAAAACAATTGAAGGCTGAAATATGGACTCTATTAAAATGACGCGGGACCCCCAAGGACTAATGGCGTGATTTTACCACCCGAAATCTAAGTAAAACGGACGCGGGGACGAAATTGAAAGACTTTGCAAAGTTGCAGGGATCACGGAAGGGGTTTGAAAATGCGGAAGCCCTCACCGCGTAATTAAAGTGACACGGAGGGGCTTATAATGCGATTAAACCGATTTTAAAATAAGAAAACAGTATATAAGCCACATTAAAACACCATTGACCCTTCTTATATCATTAACCCTAAAACCGAAAGAAGCTTACCCCTTTCCCTCTGAAAAATCCGGCGCCGCAAGGGTTCCGGTCGCCGTTGCCGGCGCCGGAACCTTAAAAAAAACCTTTCTTTTTTTTTCTTTTCGAAACCAAAACGAAGACCAGTGACCTTTTTCTTCACGAAACCAAAGCCAAAAAAACCTTTGAAAACCGAAATCCAAAAACTTTAAAACCCTTCTTCAACGTTAGCTTTCCCAACTCACCACACACGACCTCCAAGAGGTCGAAGGGCTTGTCGTCGGGGAGAAAGGGATGGAGAAACCGAAACGGCGTTTAGGTAAAAAGAAAAAACCCTAACCTCTATATTTTTTTGTTTTTTACATTTCGAATATTGTAAAATAAAAAGGATACCTCTGTAAGTTCTTCCTTTGCTTGTATTGATATGAAAAATGCTCGATTACAACTTTTTCTCTCTAAAAAAAAAACCTCTGAAAAACTCTCTAAAAAAACTCCTCTTTCTGCATGTCGATTCCGGCTTTTATAAGCCTGGAATATTACATATTTTTCTCTTTTTCCTAATGCATGTAATTGCTGGTAATTCGCTGTTGGTTGTTTTGATTTTGTTTGTATTCATGTCCGACTTTTGCCTCTGCAATTTGTTGTATTTCGCGTTTCTGACATTTCTGATTTTTGCTGCATGTGAGGGCTCTCGTACGAGGGGGAGGGGACCAGAGAGGCTGGGAGACGGCCGGACGATGAGGGGCGAATCGCAACCGTTGGTGGAATCTGGACGGCCAGAGGAAGCTGATGGGGCGTGAGGTGGATTACACGCGCGCGTGTGGGAGTCGGATCGCCGCGCGTGGGCTGTTAGGGAGTCGCGCGTGCGGTGCGTGGGGCTCTGGAAGCTTCCGAGCTTCGATCTCAGCCGTCCGATGCGCTCCTGATCGAACGATGGAGACTGAGCGGCGCTGGGATTCGGGAGAGGCTCCCCTAGGGTTTCTCCGAGTCTTGATCTGGGCCGTTGATCTCGTGCCAGATCCAACAGCAGAGGTTAGGGGCGGCTGCAAAACAAAGAGGGGCAGCTTATCAGATTAGGGTTTTTTAGACTTAGGGCTTTTATTATTTGGGCCAACAGGCCATGTAATTTTTGGTTTTTTCTAACATGTAATGGACTTTGAATTATTAAAAACTTGGGCTTTTATTAGTATTTTGGATTTTATTATTTTTTGTTTTTCAGATTTAATTAATAATAATAATAATAATAATAACAGTAATAATCGGTAAATCTATTAATGATAATAATATAAGTAATACTAATAATATATGATAATGATAACAAGAATAATAGATAATAATGTAATAATATAGATAATAAGTATAATAGATAGTAATATAATAGTAATAATAATAGGATTAATAGGTGATTAATAAGGTAGTAATAATAATATCATATTAAATCCCATTATTAAAAATAAAAGAAATCGGGTTTAACACCCCGGACAAAATTAGTGATTACAGTTGCCCCCCTTTGCTTATACTTGTAGAACAAGGATAAAGCAAAGACCATAAGCACAAATTTTGTCCGACTTCCCTGTTTGGATTCCGAGTCACCATGCACTTGAACTTCTGGCGGTCCGGAAGTCGGTACGGGAAAATGCCCGAACGGATAGACGGGTTCTATTCTCTGAGAGCCTGAGCGTACAGGCGGGTTCCCTTCTCCAAGAGCCTGAACGTGTAGGCGGGTTCCATTCTTTAAGAGCCTGACCGGATAGGCGGGTTCCATTCTCCAAGGGCCTGATCGGGTAGGCGAGTTTCATTCTTCAAGAGCCTGATCGGATAGGCGGGTTCCATTCTCCAAGGGCCTGATCGGATAGGCGAGTTTCATTCTTCAAGAGCCTGATCGGATAGGCGGGTTCCATTCTCCAAGGGCCTGATCGGGTAGGCGAGTTTCATTCTTCAAGAGCCTGATCGGATAGGCGGGTTCCATTCTCCAAGGGCCTGATCGGATAGGCGAGTTTCATTCTTCAAGAGCCTGATCGGATAGGCGGGTTCCATTCTCCAAGGGCCTGATCGGATAGGCGGGTTCCATTCTCCAAGAGCCTGAAGGGATAGGCTGGTTTCATTCTTCAAGAGCCTGATCAGATAGGCGGGTTCCATTCTCCAAGGGCCTGATCGGATAGGCGGGTTCTATTCTCCAAGAGCCTGAAGAGATAGGCTGGTTTCATTCTTCAAGAGCCTGATCAGATAGGCAGGTTCCATTCTCCAAGGGCCTGATCGGATAGGCGGGTTCCATTCTCCAAGAGCCTGAACGGATAGGCTGGTTTCATTCTCTAAGAGCCTGATCAGATAGGCGGGTTCCATTCTCCAAGGGCCTGATCGGATAGGCGGGTTCCATTCTCCAAGAGCTTGAAGGGATAGGCTGGTTTCATTCTTCAAGAGCCTGATCAGATAGGCGGGTTCCATTCTCCAAGGGCCTGATCGGATAGGCGGGTTCCATTCTCCAAGAGCCTGAACGGATAGGCTGGTTTCATTCTTCAAGAGCCTGATCAGATAGGCGGGTTCCATTCTCCAAGAGCCTGATCGGATAGGCGAGCTTCCTTTTTTGAGAAAAGCTTTAGTATACCTATCAAAAATAGGTAAAAATGATATGCTGATGTAAGTTAGCATGCCCCTAATCCTAGGGATGCCTAACTACAAATGATGTATGAATTATGCTCGGATGCTTCTACTCTCCGAGTTGGTCGATCTCGACCTTCTTCTTGTCTTTTCTTCTTCTCAATCTCTTTTGGTTTTCTTACTTCTGCCAAATCTTAATCTCTTGGTCTCTTCTCAGAAGACGACTGTTGACTTCCACTGGTCAGGATAGACGTAACACCTCTCGTGGTGCCCGTTCTTAAAGCATTGCCCCCTATTCCAGCCGGGTGCTCAAACACTTTCTTCGTCTTTACTGAATGTGACGAATTTTCTCTTTTCTTAACATCGGGGGAACACATGCCCCCAAGTCTCTGAACTTTTCTCTTAAGTTCATTAAGGAGTGCTCGGACGCTTCCACTCTTCAGATTGGTCAATCTTGACCTTCTTCTTCTTCTTTTTTTTTCGGTTTCTTCGGGCTTTCTTATCTTTGCCAGATATCAATCTTTTAATCTTTTCGTCTTAATTCAACATGACGACTTCATCTCTTCTCAATAATGGAGGAAACACGTGCCCCCAAGTCCCTGAACTTTTTCTCTTAAGTTCGTTGGGGCCCACTTCTCAACTTCTGAAGCAATTGAAACATTCCGACAAAAATTTACTTCAAGTCCTTGAACTGTAGTAACTGACAAACTGCCATTTGTATTCATGTCATTGCATTCTAAACTTTATCCCTGAAGCAAAGGGAGATTGATTTGTGTTCACAAAAAGATTTAGACTGCATCTTCTAATTTCAAAATAAGATGCGTTTCGAAAACTAGATTTTCTTTTCAAATCATGGATATATCAAGCTAGATCAAATACCCTGAATATCAAGTGCACGAACGACACTGTTATGGCTTACCAATGATTGCCTCAAGCATCATGTGTCTAGGAGACCTCGAAAGCTGAGCTGATGTCTGAAAATGTGACATACTCTCCAAGTTATTTCGGTTTTTAATCAATTAAATTTATCTTCAATAGGCTTCGCCTTTATCAATTCTTTATAATTGTGGGGAAGTCAGCTCATCACATTCCTTTGGCTCGAGAATAAAGATGGAGCATACAACGATACCCCGAGTTACTCGGCATTGTCACGATTTTACCATCACTCATGTAGCTAAAGTGGATGGTGCATAGCAACCTTATTGGTCTTTTGCTACAGCGGAGTGCCCAAAAATTAGATTTATCTTTAATAGGCTTCGCCTTTATCAATTCTTTATGATTGTGGGGAAGTCAACTCATCACATTCCTTTGGCTCGAGAATAAAGATGGAGCATACAACGATACCCCGAGTTACTTGGCAATGTCACGATTTTACCATCACTCATGTAGCTAAAGTGGATGGTGCATAGCAACCTTATTGGTCTTTTGCTACAGCGGAGTGCCCCAAAAATTCCACATTTGTATCCGAAAATGCCTATTACCAGGCTTCGAACATTGTTAGGCTTAGTATTCTTGAATTTTTTTTATTTTTTTTAGCACGGAAAACTTCCGGTTATTCTCCTGAAGGTCATAATTCTACGTGTGTTTGACCGAATTAACTTGGAGTGTAAGCCACATATTCATCATCTTCAAAGCTTTCGATTTCCACTAGACAAAGGCGGCTCGAAGTCAACCTTTGGGGTCAAGGTCAATGTCCCTTGTGCAATTGATATACGGGGACTCAATAGGCAAATATATACACACAAAAATGAAAAGGCAATTGAAACGTAATGCATCCTTTCATTGAAATTTTGAAAATGCAAACTTGGGCCCTTACAAAAATCTTTGCTACCTTCGGGCAAAGGCTAGCAAAGTGGATTCCACACATCACTTCTGGGAAAAATTAAAATGCAATGAAATGAAAGCAAACAAGCTTGGATGCATTAAACTTTTGATTAAATTGGCCGTCCATCCCACCCCTCAAACTTCCTCGAGGAACTCAACCTCCCGATTGTCCATTAAATCCTGGACCAACTGCTTGAATTCCGGGCAACTCTGAATCTCGTGCCCCATAGTCTGATGGTACTCGTAGAAGGATTCAAGGCCATCACATGCCCCATTCGGGCCTTTCTCAACTAAACCAGCTGCGCACAACTGCTTGTATACCCAACTCAGAGGTGACTTGATCTCGGACACTTCCATCCTTGTCTTTTTCGCATCAACTTCTTCAAGAGCATTCACGCCTCGACCCCCGTGGTTCGGAAGCGGATTGGTCGTCACATTGGGCTTCTCCAACTCAAGGACCCCGTTGTTAATCATGTTTTGCACGAGCTTCTTGAATGCTAAGAAATTTTCTATCGTGTGTCCCGGTACTCCGCCGTGGTACTCACAGTGTGCATTCTCATCGTACCATGCAGGGTAAGGCGGCTGGAAGGGAGTAACATGATACGGACGAACCAAATCAGCCTCGTATAGGTGTTTGTATACCTCTTTGTATGGTATAGGTAGAGGTGTGAAGGTCATTCTCTCTTGTTCCTTCCTGGGAGCCCTATTCTCTCTTCGGTTCTGGCCTTGCGCATTCCCGACTGCGGCTTGAGGCGCTGAGACTGTGAAGTGCTTAGAAGCCTCGTAAGTACCGACGTTGTTCACATCATGGTCCTTCTTCTTAAATTGCTTCCGGGTATTCTCTCCTCCGTCAATCCTACCACTCTTGATGGCTGCCTCGATCCGCTCACCGGTCATAACCATATCTGAGAAGTTACCGATAGGGTTGCTTATCATGCGGTCATAGAGGGTCCCTTTCAAAGTGTCAACAAACATAGGGGAGATCTCATTCTCACGGAGTGGGGGTTGAACCTGTGCCGCCACATCTCGCCAACGCTGGGCGTACTCACGGAGGCTCTCATTGTGCCATTGCTCCAAACCTTGTAGCATGAGTCGGTTTGGAACCATGTCGGTTATATGCCTATACTGATCGGTGAAAGCTTTGGCCAAATCCTTCCATGACCTGATCTGAGCACGAGTCAACTGATTATACCACCTCACCGCGGGCCCCACTAAGCTGTCCTGAAAACAGTGGATTAGCAACTTCTCATTGTCGACGAAACTCGTCATCTTTCTACAAAACATGGTTATGTGAGCAGTGGGGCAAGTCGTCCCATCAAACTTCTCAAATTCTGGTGTCTTAAATTTAGGCGGAATTGTCAGATCCGGAACCAAGCTGAGGTCTCTAGCATTCATCCCGTATGCCCCCTCTTCTCCTTCTTTCATCCGGAATTTCTCCTCGAGGTCTTTCCGGGTCTCTTCTAGTTGTTTTGAGAACTCGGCCTTCACTTTGTTTAAGTTCTCGATCTCATCCAAGTCTGGGACACTATCCCGACATTCTCCGTATTAAAAACCAGACCCGATGGAACATGGGTAGAGGCGCCCGCCTGATGTGATGTTGCCCCCTCTCCTTGAGTAGCCGCTCCTTGCGAGGGCTTAGGGGTATTGGTAACAAAACCGGGAGAAAACGAGGGGTCTCCCTTATCCTGACTAGGGTTTCCGGCAGCACCCTTTCCTTTCAGATTTGCTTGCAACAGTTGAGATATCTCGTTCATCATATCTTGTTGGGACTTGATGATGGTGTCCCTTAATTCTTGCTGGGCTCGCTCTAACTGACCTCTCAAATCAGCTTCCAACTTAGCAAAACTCTCCTCCATTTGCCTCCTTTGGTGGCGAGTAAAGTGTGGGTGCGGAATCTTCGGTAGTCACAAATGCTGCCATGACCCCGAACAATTAGATTCCATGAATCAATGATGCAATGCATGATATGTCAAATGCAAAACATAAACATATGATTAAATGCAACAAATTAAGAAAAAAAAATCGAATGCAAGGGAATGTTGAATCGACGAACATCCTTATCAAACAACTTTCCATGACGGAGATCGAGTCTTCTTACAACGCGGTAAGAAAATAAACACGAGGGTATGATTTTTTTATAAAATAAATTTCCTCGTCCCTTTCCATTAAATTAGGGTTCCGAGAACTCCGTTACTGTGGACTCTTTCTCCCGTTGTGAAAGTTTTCAACTTAGACTGTTCTCGAATCAACACTTCGTATGAAAATGCGATGAGTATGCAAAAATAATCAAAATAAGACAAAAAGGCAACTGGGTTAGTAACACCGAGAATGAATACTTGAACAAATAAACAGAAAACACCAAAGTAGGTTAACAAAACAAGACCTAATGGCACGAATTCTAATTCTACGGTTATCCGCATGGCTCTAATCGGGGTAGGCTTCTTAAATTCTCACGCATGTGGTTCGGTTCTAACAAGGGTACCCGAACCTATCTCATTACCTACTAAGGTAACAAGAACCCCAATTCTGGCCCATTACAAGCTTGCGAATTGGTTTCGGTTCGAGGGAAAGCACGACCTAATGACGTGGAGGGCTGCTCACATGTCAAAGGCGTGGATTCCGGAAGTGAATTACCGACCCGTGGAGGGAGACTCACGTGGGTATGGGCGTTTCACTCCCACTTAAGGGACGAAGCTCGGGTATAGAGCTTAATGTGTGATGCAACACATGTCGGTGATTCCTTTGAAATTAAATGAAGAATTAATTCAAGACCACCAATTATCAAAGCTCGCGTAACTAAAGTTCTACTTTCAAGGAAGAACCAACTCGCTAAAGTCAAATTAAATTCCAAAAATTTCCATCATTAAAAGCAACAATTATTTCTTTGACCTAACTCTCTTTTTGTTTTGAAAAACAAAATTTGTCCCAAGCGGAGTCGCCAAGCTGTAACGGGGTTTTTTTTCTCCACACAAATCAAGTTCCCGTTACTTTTAGAAAAATATTCAATTTGATTTAAAAAGGGGGGAATTTTAAAATTGGCTCGGGTTTCGGGAAAACAACCTTTAAAAGAAATCTTTTTCTCGGTTTGGAGTCGCCACCGGCCACTGAGGTAGGCCAGACACCGTAAAACACAAAACCAGAGATTCGTTTGAAAGGGTTCGGGAGTTGGTTACGTGTGGGGTAGGGTTAGCGTCCCCATCACGCCCGGAAATCGGTACCAAAACAATTGTTGCTTTTAATTGATGGAAATTATTCGAAATTTAAAAAGAACTTAATTAGCGGTTCTTGGTCGAAAATTAGGCTTTAATCACAAGCTTTTTCAAATTGGTGGTACCGAATTAATTAAGCATTTAATTAAAAAGGATGACGGTACACCGGACCAAAAACTAAACCGACATCATATAAGACTGACTGTCGTGTTAGTTTAGGGTTCGGATCTCGTACGTCACCTTTATGCATGATGCAAGCAGATAAATATGGTGCTATGGTCTTGTCCGTTTTAAACTCGAATTTACCTTTAGACGATTCGAATTAATCCGAATATTCAGGGACATCCAATAAGCTAGGTATGTCGACCTGAATACACGAATTAATAGGTATCTCCGTTTCATGATTAAAGTCAATTAGCATGCGAATTAAAATACCAAAAGTCATATGAATGACAAATATGCTCGGATGACATAACAACTAGCTAAGAAAGCATATCATATGCATACATCACCCAACATATATGTACATCACAGCGAAACATATATATTCGATATGGGCACTTATTAAAAAACAAACATATAAATAACCAAACAAATGCTAGATACAAATTAAATTAAAAACAATATATGAATAACCAAATAAAATGAGTGAAATGCAAGGGGAACAAAGGTAAGCTGGCAGGGACCCGGACGGTAAATTTCCCATAAAAAAACTGATTGCAACACGAATTAGGGACTGAATTAAAAAGACAGGAAAAGCTGTAGGGACCGAAACCGTGAAAAAACCATTTAAAAAAACAATTGAAGGCTGAAATATGGACTCTATTAAAATGACGCGGGACCCCCAAGGACTAATGGCGTGATTTTACCACCCGAAATCTAAGTAAAACGGACGCGGGGACGAAATTGAAAGACTTTGCAAAGTTGCAGGGATCACGGAAGGGGTTTGAAAATGCGGAAGCCCTCACCGCGTAATTAAAGTGACGCGGAGGGGCTTATAATGCGATTAAACCGATTTTAAAATAAGAAAACAGTATATAAGCCACATTAAAACACCATTGACCCTTCTTATATCATTAACCCTAAAACCGAAAGAAGCTTACCCCTTTCCCTCTGAAAAATCCGGCGCCGCAAGGGTTCCGGTCGCCGTTGCCGGCGCCGGAACCCTAAAAAAACCTTTCTTTTTTTTCTTTTCGAAACCAAAACGAAGACCAGTGACCTTTTTCTTCACGAAACCAAAGCTAAAAAAACCTTTAAAAACCGAAATCCAAAAACTTTAAAACCCTTCTTCAACGTTAGCTTTCCCAACTCACCACACACGACCTCCAAGAGGTCGAAGGGCTTGTCGTCGGGGAGAAAGGGATGGAGAAACCGAAACGGCGTTTAGGTAAAAAGAAAAAACCCTAACCTCTATATTTTTTTGTTTTTTACATTTCGAATATTGTAAAATAAAAAGGATACCTCTGTAAGTTCTTCCTTTGCTTGTATTGATATGAAAAATGCTCGATTACAACTTTTTCTCTCTAAAAAAACCCTCTGAAAAACTCTCTAAAAAAAACTCCTCTTTCTGCATGTCGATTCCGGCTTTTATAAGCCCGGAATATTACATATTTTTCTCTTTTTCCTAATGCATGTAATTGCTGGTAATTCGCTGTTGGTTGTTTTGATTTTGTTTGTATTCATGTCCGATTTTTGCCTCTGCAATTTGTTGTATTTCGCGTTTCTGACATTTCTGATTTTTGCTGCATGTGAGGGCTCTCGTACGAGGGGGAGGGGACCAGAGAGGCTGGGAGACGGCCGGACGATGAGGGGCGAATCGCAACCGTTGGTGGAATCTGAACGGCCAGAGGAAGCTGATGGAGCGTGAGGTGGATTACACGCGCACGTGTGGGAGTCGGATCGCCGCGCGTGGGCTGTTGGGGAGTCGCGCGTGCGGTGCGTGGGGCTCTGGAAGCTTCCGAGCTTCGATCTCAGCCGTCCGATGCGCTCCTGATCGAACGATGGAGACTGAGCAGCGCTGGGATTCGGGAGAGGCTCCCCTAGGGTTTCTCCGAGTCTTGATCTGGGCCGTTGATCTCGTGCCAGATCCAACGGCAGAGGTTAGGGGCGGCTGCAAAACAAAGAGGGGCAGCTTATCAGATTAGGGTTTTTTAGACTTAGGGCTTTTATTATTTGGGCCAACAGGCCATGTAATTTTTGGTTTTTTTCTAACATGTAATGGACTTTGAATTATTAAAAACTTGGGCTTTTATTAGTATTTTGGATTTTATTATTTTTTGTTTTTTCAGATTTAATTAATAATAATAATAATAATAATAACAGTAATAATCGGTAAATCTATTAATGATAATAATATAAGTAATACTAATAATATATGATAATGGTAACAAGAATAATAGATAATAATGTAATAATATAGATAATAAGTATAATAGATAGTAATATAATAGTAATAATAATAGGATTAATAGGTGATTAATAAGGTAGTAATAATAATATCATATTAAATCCCATTATTAAAAATAAAAGAAATCGGGTTTAACACCCCGGACAAAATTAGTGATTACAGTTACCCAACGACTTTCATTTATCATTTGATTTTGATGTTAACGATCAACTATCTATACACAGTGTTAGTAGTGGGAATATTCCCTTTCACGCTATTGGTTCGCAGATCTCCCCCTCTGCTGTTGCCGACAACTGAGTTGTAAGGACGGTTTGATAACATATTTGTTTGTTCCACCAAGAATAATTGAATACAAAACAACAACAATGACATCTTCCAATATTCCTCTTTACAATATTTTTTTTGATACTGAACCGCCTTCCCCATTCTTTCAAAATGAAAAAAAAAATAAAAGAGAAAATAAAAGCTATTATTTACATCTCCATTAATTGTATTAAGGTTTAATTTAGTCTCCATTTTTGTACTTTTGGACGGATGAAAAAAAATCGGTGCTCCTACTTATGTTCTCACGTTTAACTTTAGATTTAGGGTTTCAAGTTAGAGTTTATGATTAGATTTTAGGAAATTTAGGGTAGAGTGTATTTTTTAGGGTGTAGGGTGTATGGTTTAGAATTTATAATTTAAGTTTAGGACTCGAAATTTAGTTTTGTAGTGTTTTATTAGTGTTGGAACATAAGTAGGAACACCAAAAAATGGCTGAGAATTTTTATCCCTTTTAGACAGTTAAATATTTGGCAATATTTTTAGAGTAATTTTGATTTTTATTTATAATCACTTGCTGTAGAAATTATTAACATATAAAACTAAAATAATATATTTTATCAGTACACCACATACTTAATAGTAGTTAATAGACTAACATGCAATTTCATTTTTGGTAACGCGTCTAGACCACAATTTAACAGCAACATAGGGATTGGAAAATAGAGCGTGGGTTGGTTTAATTAGTATTAACTAGTATTAATGACCATCATCATCATCATAAAATAGCAATCACTAAGCTGCTCCTAAGTCTGAACTTTGGGTGTGGCCAATTGGCCATTACTTTTTCTAGAATTCCTTCTCATGCTGAGGTATTCTTGATAACGAAAGTGGGCCAATATGTATTCAGTGGCCCAGCCTTTATCAGCACTGAAAAGGAAAAGCACCAAGATTCTCCTTTATTTTCCTACTTGTTTTTGTTTATCCACGTCAATATCAACTCCTTCCTTGTACTGTTCAAAAAATGAAGCTAAAGTCAGAAAAAGCTTGCTTGCTAGGCCAAGCCTCCCACTTTTATGCTCAAATCAAGTTCCTTGTTTTTTTATTAAATAAAGATATTACATCTCACAAATAAATATCATGATTCAAATTTCATACAAGATAAAATAATATGTGTATTTTTAATATTCTATAATAAATGCCATATGCACAAATCAGCCAATATGTACAGCCCAATTGAGACAAGAATGCATGTTCAAATCAAGTGGAAATTGTCTATCTCCTAATTACGTCTTCACAATAAAATTAGGAGTTTATGGTTTAGAGTTTAGGGTTATGATATATGAAATTTAGGGTAGGTATATTTTTTAGGCTATATGATTTAGGATTCGGAACTTAATGTTAGGGTTCTTACTTTAATTTTTAAGTGTTTTTTTAACATGAGGCATAAATGGAGGTATGGTTAGGGGGCATATGATTTTTGCTCGTTCAGATCCTCATTATCTCAGATGGAAATCGTTTGCCCCTTTATCATGTCCCTTTTATGCCTCCATTTTAAAATAATGGGTTTAGGGTGAAATTTGGAGTTGTGGTTAGGGTTTAGAGAATTAGAGGCAAATTTTATTTTTAAGTGTAGGGTTTAAGGTTTATGATGTAAAAATTAAAATTATAGTTTAAAATTTAATTTTTAAGTAATTTTTATTGTATAACATATAAAGGGCCATGATTAGGGAACATGAAATTTTTACCCTTATCTCAAGCGTGTTCGTAGTTAATTTTTAAACTTATGTCTAATTCAAAAAAAAAATCTCACTCAATGTTACAGTAAAAAGCGCGCGCCCAGTCGGTTTGCTACCGAGTACCGAGTACAGAACAGACAACAGATACACACACACGTTGCGCGCCACTAAAGGCTAATTTCATATGCAAATGCACTGCAAGCGTACAAAAAATTGACCGTATCTTTAGAGATTTTTCTCAGTGGCCTCTTTGTAAATAGAATCAAATTTCAAGGTCAGTTAGAGATATAACTATAAGTTCCATGATTCCATCCATCTTGCATCTATATCTAGGAGCTCCAGCAAGCACGAAGCTCCCCCATAATTCATAAACGAAGACATCATATATTTCTGGAGAGAAACAGAGACACACACAAGGTGGCAAGGACACGGTCCAGTAAGAATCTTCAATTGTTTCCCCTCTGTTTTTGTTTTCCTGGATCGATCATTTCAGATGATTATGTTCACAATTCATGATCTGGGGAAGAATAATGGTTAGGTTAGGTTAGCCCTTCAGTTTAGTTTAATATAATGTTAATGTATATATTTGCGTTTCTTCCTCTATCAACAAAATTTAAAATACCTTCTTTCTTTTGATTTTTATAAGCCATTTTACAGAGCTGTTAGATATGTTTTTTCATGTTCTTTGCCGTTCTACATATTTTAAATGAACCGTGAATCTGGCAGCTGGTTTATTTTTATGCTTTTGGTATGCAAAGTTTCAATCTTGTCACTTGGTTTTGGTCCTTTTTGGTTGGCTTGTTAGCTTCACTTGATTATGGTTTTGGTTGCTGCCTTGAGCTTTGGTTGAGTAACTCCTGATTCAAACAATTGTTGCTTAGAGAAACTTTCCTCTTAACTTATGCCCCCGTCTCCATGTTGGCTCCTTTGGTTATTGCTCTTCTTTTTTCTCTGGTTTTTACATCATTTGCATAGACTAATATCTTTTGTTTACTTGGATTTATTTTTCCAGATCGTCTCTGTTCCTTAATATCGCTGCGTTGCACAACCAAAGCAATTGACCGTCCAAATTGATGCTGGGGATCAATTCAGTTTTATCCGCGTATGAAAACTAGTGATTTTGCTCAATCAAGCAACTGGTGCTATTAGGGGGTGAAGAGTGTTACTATTATCCAAAAATTTTGTTGTCCTTGCAAACATTGGTCAGGAACAAGATCTTTTCTAGTTGTTTATAAGCGGGATAGATGCGAACGTCTCGGAAACACCAAACTCCAGCAACTATACGCAGGTTGTATGAAGAAAATGGTCCATTTTGTTCGTCTCATTTCCAGATATTAGACAACAATGCATGTTCAGATATGGCCGGTCACGGAACTGATGTCTCCTTTCAAACCTACAAGGATCAAGTTTTTACCCTGGAATCATCCACCGCAGCTCTCGGTTTTGATTCCCCTTCTGCAATAAACATCTCATTGAGCATGAGTTCTTTCTCCCATCATGGTTCTCAACCATACCTATCTTATCCTCATCATTCCACTGACAACACTTGTGGATCACCGTTCAGTGGATCTTCTGTTGTTGATGATAGCAATGAATTGAAGCACAAGCTTCGGGAGCTGGAACTTTCGCTGTTGGGGCCTGAATCAGATACTATAGATAGCTGCAATGGCTGCTTCACTACCGGAGCCCACCACGCTGCTTCAATGGCGAGCTTCAACTGTGATCAACTAGTGGAGAGGATCCCTAACTTGGACTTGAAACAGGCTCTTGTTGCCTGTGGTCAAGCACTTCATGATGGTGATATGTCGACATTGACAGGTTTAATGCATGTATTGGAGAAAATGGTTTCGGTGTCTGGGGAACCTATCCAACGATTGGGTGCTTACGTGCTGGAAGGGCTTAGAGCGAGGTTGGAATCCTCGGGGAGTAACATCTACAAAGCCCTAAAATGCACAGAGCCAACAAGCTCAGAACTGATGTCTTACATGCATATTCTCTTCAGGATCTGCCCTTACTGGAAGTTCGCATACACGTCAGGTAATGTTGTCATCAAGGAAGTCATGGAATATGAACAAAAGATTCACATCATTGATTTCCAAATAGCACAGGGGACCCAGTGGATGTTTCTTATTGCAGCACTTGCAAAACGCCCAGGTGGCCCACCGTCTATCCGCGTAACCGGTATTGATGATTCACAATCAAATTATGCTCGAGGTGGGGGACTTGATATTGTGGGGCAGAGGCTATCAGAATTTGCTCGGTCATACAATGTGCCGTTTGAGTTTCATGATGCTGCTATGTCTGGTTGTGAAATTCAACCGGGGCACCTTCAGGTTCAACCTGGGGAAGCCATAGCCGTGAACTTTCCATACGTATTGCATCACATGCCAGATGAGAGTGTGAGCATCTGTAATCACAGAGATCGGCTGTTGAGGCTGGTCAAGAGTTTGTCACCCAAGGTTGTGACCCTTGCTGAGCAAGAGTCCAATACTAATACATCTCCATTCTTTTCAAGGTACCTTGAGACACTGGACTATTATTCAGCTATGTTTGAATCCATAGATATAGCTTGTCCAAGAGACGACAAACAAAGGATCAATGCTGAGCAGCATTGTGTGGCTCGCGATATCGTGAATATGATTGCTTGTGAGGGGCCTGACAGAGTGGAAAGGCACGAACTTCTTGGAAAGTGGAGATCAAGATTTATGATGGCCGGTTTTTCACAATATCCGTTGAGCTCTTCCGTAACTATGGCTGTAAGAGATATGCTGAAGGAGTATGACAATAACTTTAGACTTGAAGAGATGGATGGGGCTCTCTATCTTGGTTGGGTAAATAGAGCAATGTCGACATGTTCCGCATGGAGGTGAAAGCCTGGTTCTCTAGGAATTCTGTAAATTCTGTCCAGATTTTTGTTTGTTTTCTGGTTTTCAATTTAAGAACAAGGGCATTTAGTGTCAATGTAAATATCAAGAAAGATGAGCTTAGCCTTTTCATTTGTATTGTTATGATAGCGGATTAGCGGTAGGCTAGGGAAGCAACTTGAATGGCAAAATATCAGTAATGTATCTCCATTCTGCAGCTGGAAGTGATAAAAGGTCATTCATTTTTCTTTAGCTTTTGGCTTCTCGTTTGGACATCAATGTTTCAACTTAAAATAACTTCGCAGTTGTAAACATATTCAGGGGGCAAGGATTGAGAAACTTATAAATGATGTTTCTAACATCAATTCAGCTGTCAGCCACTGCCATAATCAAGTACTACCTCGTAAAATGTCTGCAAAGCTCTTGTAAATTTAAGATAGATAAATAATGGAAAAGGGAACAGGACGATGAGCACTCCGAAACAATAGTTCTTTCCATTAATAAGCATGGAAATTCATAATCATTGAGCTCCGGTTTTTGCTCGAAAGTGAACCAGAACTTCTCTTTACATTTCTAATTAAAGTGTTAAATTCATGAATCAAAGCACCATTGAGAAACATTGAGGCAAATAATGGAACTTCAAAACCAATCAATTTTCATGTAATGTTTTTTCTACCTGTTAAAGCTAAGTGTCAACAGAAAACAAAATTCAGCCAGCCCTTCTAGTCATGAGAAAGCACATCAAGGCACCTCTTTTTCATCTCGGATTCCTTAATTTCCTCCTCGTCCACTTCTCCATCTACTACTTGGCAGTTTTCTGAATCACCTTCGGTTCTTTTCCTCTGTGGAATTACTTGAAAGAAGGAAGCTTTCCAGTCTTTATTCTCCAGGAACTTGAGGAGTATCTCTATAACTTGGTTCACAGTAAGGACCTGCACTCATAGGAATGGAATGCTAATTAGAGAAAAAAAAGCTTAGTATAAACATTTGCTTCTTTAATCGTTTGTTAGAAAATTTAGTCTGATTAATGAGCCAACTACCAAGCAGACAATCACTAGAAACAATAATCCACACCCGAATCATTCTTCGAAAGAAATAGTATAGCTATAGCATTCAATTATTAAGCAAGCATATAATTGCATCAAAATAAACATGTTAAAAAAACATTCAAGACCCTCTTGGGAGTGCAGTTGCTCTACCTGAGAACTGGACATCTTCATGTAATCTCCAATTGGGAGTTTTGCTGTGTGAATTCCCTGTTCCTCCGCTTTCTTCATAGTTATACCTTTCCACCGGTTTCTATCCACCAATCCCCCAACAATATAAACTTTGGTGGGATCAAGTTCATGTAGCACAGTTTCAGAATCTGCCGTAAGGTACACCAAATCATCTTTCCGTTCGGAAAACGCTTCGATATAAGATTGATTTTCCTTCTCAATAATCCATTTATCAAACCCAGGGATCCTCTGCAATTGAGTTCCCATTTCCCCTTGGCAACCAGTCAACCAGAGGTGAGCAGGTAGACTACATCTTCCATTTACAGCATAGCAGTACATAATCTACAGGGTATCGACAACAACATAAAATACATTAACTAATACGATGTAATAAAAGGAACATCTTTGCTAAAGATTCGAAGACAACCTGTTGGACGAGGCTGTGGATCTCAGAGTGGGTCATGAGATGAGAGAATTCAAGATCGACGACAATGTTCTGGCCGGTCTCTTTGGCTTGTGTCAGTTTCTGGATTTTCAGGCCTCTTTCCTCGGACCTTTTCTCCATTCTCTCTTTCCTTAGTTCTTTTCTTGAATCTATGAGTTTAATCCTTTCGTCCTCGGGCAAGGCGGCCAGTTTCTCCTCCCATTCTTTTCGCTTCCTCTCCGCATCCCTCTGTTTTTGCTCTTTCATTTGCGCTTTCTTCTCTGCTTTCTTCGCCTCGTACTTCTGTTGCTTCAAAAGCTTCTTTTGGGCGTTCTTCGAAAGGGTATGAGGCTGGAGATCGGGAGGGTTTACTTCACTGTTTTGCTCATTTTGTGTTGCCTCCATCGTTGAGTTCATCTGGGGGAGAATTTGATTTCTCTTCTTAGCCTTTTGTCTGTTTGGGTGTAGGGTTTTGCTTATGGCCAGGGCATAACCGTGTGCGGTTTCTTTACCTGTAATTAAGCCGACGTCGTTTCTTTAACTGTCTGCGGTTTCTATCTTTACCTGTAATTAAGCTGCATTTTGAAAAATATAATGTACCCTAAATGCTAATAATGAATCATTAAAATAATCAATAATTAATATTTTTTTGACAATCCAATAATTAATACTGCTATTTAATAATAATAGTAACGCATACAAATAATAGTATTTGTAATAAAATCGAAAGTATTAAAAATATATACATTTAATAACTAGAACAGTAAATGAATATATATATATATAATAATAATAATAAGAACTTGATAACAGAGAGTATATATAATAATAATAACGATAATTTATAATATTATCCCTTAAACTTTAAGATTATTTTATATATTTTAAACAATTAAATTTTATAAAAAAATATATTTTGAAATCACTTAAATGAAAGTTTATAAAATATTTTTTTTTATATTTTAAACAATAAAAAAAATCTAAAAAATGATAGATCAAAAATTAAAAAATTGACTAAAAAAAGTTAATAAGAGATAAAAGAAAATGAATAGTAATAAGAGATAAATTTAATGAGAAGATGGAGTATATTAGAACGTAAACCGTACATGTAGCATATACCTACATTTAAAATAATATAATAATATAATTATATTAATAATAATAATAATAATAAATAACAAACCAAAAACAATTGTATGGGTGTGGATGAGTTTGAAGGTCTCGGAACAGGGGGCTTTCGGGGCTGCAAGATGCTGGTCTCGGTTTTAAGAGGCACGAATGAGGAAGAGGGGTTACCAGCAGGTCGGAGTAGAGAGGCCTGGGAAGGGCGCTGGTGGCGCACGAGGCTGCTGGAGCGCGCGGTTGCTGTTGCGTGCGGCTGGTCAGCGTGAAAATGCCTGGCAAAGTGGACGCGTCGGTCACTGAGAGAAGGGAAGCCGAAGGGTGGTTCACGGATTACGAAAGGATGATGGGCGCGAGTATAAGCAGCGTGAAAGGGACTCATGAATTGTGTGGGTGATGACCGATGGTTGCTGATTGAAAAAGTGTGGTGGTGACAGGGTAAGGTGGAACAAGGCTTAGGGTTCTGAGGTGTTCTATTGAGGAAGATTTAGAGCCTCAAAATTATATATATATATATATTAAAAATAAAAAATACTTTAATACACAAATTTGTGTAAATTTTGGTTTATAAAACATTTTAATTTGAGGAATTTAGGTTAGAGTTCAGGGTTTATGTTGTAGAGTGTAGAATGTAGGATTTATGATTAGAATTTAAAGTTTAGAATTTATGTGTTAAGGTTAGGAATTTGGAATTATATTAAGGTAATTGTAAAATCTAAAAGTTTTCATCTCCGGTGTATCAAATAATTATACTAATAATTTTAATTTTAAAATTGGGAAAACTACACCGATGGTCCCCTAACTATTACTGTCTTCTTATTTTGGTCCCAAAATTATATTTTTTAGTAAAATCGTCCCTTTTATTACATAGTTCTCCTGTTTTGGTCCCCCGTCGTTAAAATCTAACAGAATTGCTGACGTGGAATTTTTTATTTTTTATTATTTTCTCTCTCCTATATATATATTATTTAAATTTTTTATTCAGACTATTTTGGTCCCAAAATTATATTTTTTGGTGACACGTGTCACCACCATAACAAAGCAAATAAAAAAATGTAAAGGGGGAGAGCTAGGATTTGAACCCACAACTCCAAGGTCCCCAAGCCAATGGGTTAACCATTGGGCTAAACTCTAATTATTAATGTGTTTTAACACAAATTACATTTAAAACAATCAAATGAACCCCCAATTATTGATGTGCCGGCCCCTCCCGTCGCTTCTGGTTTGGTTCCTTCATCTGCATCTTACCTTGTTTTCTTGAAATCTCCATTGCCTATCTCGAGCAATGCTTGACTTAATCTGCAAAGACTTGCTATTGATAAACTATACATGACCCGGAACAAATTCTCTGCTAGGACAGTTTTCACTACGATAAGTTCGATTCGGACTCTGTGAATGACCTTTATGTAAAGCCGACAAGTCTTTTTCGCTATGATTCTATTATAAGGAAAATGCAAAAACCTTATAAATAATTGCATTATGAAAAAAAAATGTTTATTATGAAGTCGCAACGGGTCCGTTAATACTTTCTGAACATTACAAAGATAAAAAGAATAGAGGTAGCAGAACCTTTTAGGGACTGTACTCTTAAACTTTTACATTCTTCTAAAATCTCCTCTCCAATGGCTTGGTATGCTTCGATGTCGAAGTAGGATTCTTTCCGCAAAACTCACTCGACTTCGTTATGGCAGTAATGTGTTTCAAGAATCCAATGTAACGAGGGGTCAGCTCAAATTAAAGGATGATTGTTTGACATAAAATTGAATAATATACAGGCAAGGATATTACCTGTGATGACTCTGCACTGTTTTTTTCTTAATGGCAGCAAGATTTTTCACTTCCTGACTGTTTATAGATAGAATGAGAAGAAAAGAACAATTAATCTCGAGATAGCAAAGGATGATTGTTCCTTCATCTGCATCTTACAGAGAAATGCCTTTGCCCAGATGAAATAGATCAATAATGCTCGAGATAGGCAATGGAGATTTCAAGAAAACAGGGTAAGATGCAGATGAAGGAACCAAACAAGAAGAGACGGAAGAGGCCGGCACATCAATAATTGGGGGTTCATTTGATTGTTTTAAATGTAAATTGTGCTAAAACACATTAATAATTAGAGTTTAGTCCAATGGTTAACCCATTAACTTGAAGACCTTGGGGACGTGGGTTTGAATCCCAACTCCCCCTTTTCATTTTATTTATTTGCTTTGTTATGGTGGTGACATGTTAGTCTGAATAAAAAATTTAAATAATACATATATAAGAGAGAAAATAATAAAAAAAATAAGAAAAAAAATTCCACGTCAGCAATTCTGTTAGATTTTAACGACGGATGACCAAAACAGGAGAACTATGTAACAGAATGGACGATTTTTCCAAAAAACATAGTTTTGGGACCAAAATAGGAAGACGGTAATAGTTAGGGGACTACCGGTGTAGTTTTCCCTTTAAAATTTATAGTTTAAATAAAAAGAGTTGTATAATTTTTTTACACGACTTGTATATCAAAATGTAATCCAAAAATAAAAGGTATATTTTTTAAATAAATACAGTTGTAAATAGTAATAGAAAATATAATATAATAGTAAAAAGAGAAATAAATTTAGGGTAAACTATTTGTTTGACCACCAATCTATTGGGAAAGTTTTAAAGTGACCACCATAGAAAAAAACGCGTCATTTGACTACCCAAACTATTAAAATGGGATCAATTTGGCCACCGGCCGTTAAGAGGCTAACGGAAGGTGACGTGGCAGTTAAAAAATTAAAGGTATAATCACACACTTGGTCCTTATTATTTACACTTTTTTTAATTTAGTCCTAATTTTAAACTAATAAAATAAATTAATTAGGTGGTGACACGTGTCAACACCTTATTGGAGGAATTTAATTATTTATATTTGATTAATAAATTATTTTCCTCCTCCAATCAGGTGGTGACACATGGCACCACCTATTTAGAGGAGAAAAACAAAGTTAAGCACAAATGCCATCTAGGGGAATCGAACTTGGGTGGTGTAGGTGCAAAACCAGTGGCCAAGCCACTGCACCAAGCACAATTTTGTGCTTTAATACACCAAATTCAATATATATCTTTTTCCAATCAAAACTGGATATATCTTTACTACACCAAGCACAATTGTCAGATAACTTGCAACTGTTTATACAACAAAAACAAAGCCTTCGACAACTACATGGTGTTTCAAAAATGGATCATATTGCTCCATTGTACTCCGTTTTTCGAACATTTCCACAAAAAACCTCAATATTTATACTTGACAGCATACCTATTTGCAGTTTTCTTTAGTTCATCGAGCATGAACCGCGGAGATAGGCATCCCATAGCTAGCCACGGAGATATTTTGCAAGAAAAGTTAGCACCATATATGCTATCCTGGCTACAATCCTTGCTCCCCTTGTATGGCTGTGCTCGACACTCAGCTGCAAATTTGTTAAGCCTCTACAACGCTTCGTTCTCAACTCCGGCCATGGTAGCATTAACAGATTGCCTACCGTCCTACATGTAAACAAACAATACTTTCTTTCTCAAAACCTTTAAACAACATTAAGGCACAACTATCATTGCTAATTGAACCGGGTTCAAATGACTTACATCTACTTGCATTAATTAGCCGAGATGTCTAAATCAAAACATCTTATTAACTTTCAACATTGAAGATTAAAGAGTGACTAACAACACATGTGAGTACTCTTAATATTTCTACGAGTTCGAAGCAAAATGCAAATATGAATGAAGCAATATTCCTATGAAAAACATTGAAGTTGGATTTAAATATCAAACCTGAGCCATTGTGGCAGTGGGGTTAAGTCCCAAATTTGTCAATGAAGGAATCTCTCCGGTCTCCACATCACCTCTGGAAGGCATCCCTTTCATTTGGTCCAATGCTTCAATCGTCTTCCTTATCTCCAACCCCTTCACCTCTAAAAAACATTGAAGTTGGATTTATATATCTTTTTCCATCATTTTATAGATGATGAAGATGAAGATGAAGACAATGAACACTGATTGGAAAAAGATATATATTGAATTTGGTGTATAAAAGCACAAATTTTTACTTGGTGCAGTGGCTTAGCCACTGCTTTTGCACCTACACCACCCAGGTTCGATTCCCCTGGATGGCATTTGTGCTTAACTTTATTTTTCTCCTCTAAATAGGTGGTGACACGTGTCACCACCTGATTGGAGGAGGAAAATAATTTACTATTCAAATATAAATAATTAAATTCCTCCAATAAGGTGTTGACATGTGTCACCACCTAATTAATTAATTTTATTAGTTTAAAATTAGGACTAAATTGAAAAAATGTGTAAATAATAAGGTCCAAATGTGTGATTATACCTTTAATTTTTTAACTGCCACGTCACCTTCAGTTAGCCTCTTAACGGCCGGTGGCCAAATTGATCCCATTTTAATAGTTTGGGTAGTCAAATGACGCGTTTTTTTCTATGGTGGTCATTTTAAAACTTTCCCAATAGATTAATGGTCAAACATATAGTTTACCCATAAATTTAAAAAGTAAAATAAATCCCATTTTAGCGTTCCAATTCAACCATAGAATTTAAAAAGAATATATGGCACTCTACTTTCCCCCCAAATATTGCAATTTGATAAAAGTGAAAGTCGGAATTATTTTTCACCCCTTTAACAGTGATTTAATTTATCGAATTAAAATAATAAAAAAAATTATTTAAAATTGAAGCCTATTAGTTTATTACCACCAACTTTTATATTTTTTTATTGTTCATAGTCGGATTCTAATAGTTCCAACTTCACTTTTACCGTAAAAAATATAATATTTGTTGAAATAAAATGGTTCGTGTCATATTTGGGGGGAAAAGTTGGGTGCCATATTTTTGTAAATTCTCCAATTTAACCCGAAAATCAAAGAGTTTTGTTTCATTAACAAATAAATGGGAAATTAGGTGAAAAACCATCAAACGTCCTAAGATTTCAAAAATTGCCCCGAAACTCTTGAAGAATTATAGAATTAACCTTAATAAGAATTTTACAAACAAGTCCATGAGCTTTCAAAATTAGTACCAATTTTGTCCCAAAATCCATTTTTTACAAATAAGTCCTTTAGGAAATTAGGGTTAAAACTGAAAATTTTCAAAAATTAAAATTTTTAATTTGGGTCAAATTCGAGTTGTGACACGCTGGGTCGATTTTTTTTTTCTCTCATCAAATCGACTTAACTTATTATCCTTTAAAAATCAAACCAAACAAATTTCATATCTTAAGCCAAGATAATCGAATTGTCTCAAGGCCACTCGGTTTGGTCCAATTAGTATTTTATGTTAAAAACAAATAATTTGACCCAATTTAAAGATCGATAGTAAAAATTATAGAAAAATGTGTTAAAATAATAAAACAAAAAAACAACTAAACGTTAGGAAATCATTTTATCTTTAAAATATTATATATGTTGAGGAAAAAGTGAGATAAAAATAATCGTCGATGTTTTGAATGGTTCATTTTTGTTTATTTAGACGAATAGTCACGATCAATGATGACCGTAAAGAATGAGGGAAAGATGTGGTGATATGGTTCTAATTGACCATATTTAATTTCTTGATAAAATGTGATAGATGTGTCAAGTCTATGCTTCATAAGATATGATTGATGCAAATAATATAGCTTTAATCTATAGTTGTTAATTTATAGGCTTAGCTGGTAGGACATGCAGATTTAACATTCATTTTGTTAGAGGTATTGTAGTTTTTTGATAATATTATTCCGAAGGGCTTCAGTGTTTTACTTTTCAAAAAATTGTTTGACCAGTACTTACTAATGATATGGTAAAGGATGATAATGAAAAAGTTAAATTACCTGACTTGTACTTACTAACGAGAGACTTAACAAGCAGAAACATGTTGTACAAGAAAATTAATATTAGACATATTATTTTTTTTATTTGAAATTAAAAAATGACAATTAATCGATAAAACTCATTTCATAGTAAAAAAGCTATCAAACCGCTCAAAACCAAATCGAGTACCCGAGGGTGTAGAATTTTCGGCTTAAACCGAGAAAGGCTGACCCCTAGGCAAGTGAATGCATAAAACTTCTGTTGTGCGTATTATGATTTCGGATCCACCCGACCCAAACTATAAGAGCAAAAAATGGCAAAACGGGTCCTAATTAAACGCATGAATTGAAATGAGAATGGGTAATAGGCCTCCTTCCCCTTTCTTCATTCCTACCATATTTCTCTTTCTCCTACGACCAGGTTACATTTTCCTTTTCATTTGCTATTTAAAAATTTAAAAAAAATGATTTTCCCTTCTTTTTATTTGATCATTTGATTTGCGGGTTATTCTTAAGATCAGGAACGTAAAACAATGATTTAATGGCGGTTTAGCTCTCTCAATGTTGTTTCCTTCTTCTCAATCCCATCATCTGTTATTCAAATATAATTTTGAATTTGTTTATTTATCAAGAATTAAAGCATAAGTCTTTAAAATCCGTTTTGCAGAAAAAGAAAATTATAAATAAAAAGGTGGACTGGAAACATATATATTTATTAAGGTTGTGATTCTGTTGAATTTTGTTTGGGGATGATTATGGAAGGGCTAGCAAGCAGATCAGAGTTGCGCAAAGAGCTAGAAAGAGAACGACGTCGTTTAAGGGACCGGGAAAGAAGGCAATCTATGAGCCATGAGGAGAGAGAGAAACATCTCGCTCGACGCCGGAGAAACTATCAATTGCGGAGGCAGAGAGCTGAAACTGCTCGGTTATACACCCCTCCGCCCCCTATTCAATTCGAAGAAACAACAAGCATTTCAACAATTCACTCGCCCTTAAGCAATTCCGTTTCAAGTTTAAGTCCTCAGTTTAATGCCGCTGCTGTTGTGGATCCCAATCATGGACGTGATAGACTATTGCTGGATACGAGAAGCTCCCAGAGTCAGCTTCCACTTCTTTACTGCTGGTATTAATGGTTTCCAATTTTCCATGCCTTGTGTTCTTACTTTTTCCTTGTAATTTACTCTACAGGTTTGGAAATCCCTGCTCATAAGCTAGCTATTTTGCCCGGGAAGGTACGCTTGAATCGCATAAAACATCTGGCACGAGTAATAAATGATCCTGTTTGCAATGGGGTTAAAATGGGTGGGATAATGAAGGAAAATGGAACTTCTAATTGTAAGTTTATGGATTTCATCTTAGTTTATATTGTTTAAGAATACATGTTAATCATCTGATTGATGTACATTTGTAACCATTTATTAATGAACTGACCAATTCCAGATTCCAAATTTATGTATAAAAATATCTGTTGTTCAGGTTTAGTATCGAAAAGATTACGCTTAAGCCGTATTAAACGCATCGCACGGTCTGTAAATCGTATTGTGCAAGAGACTCCTAGTCAAAGCCGTCAAAGCATAACAGAAGGTAAGAATGTATCTGCACATTCTTTAGTTTGTACCATGTCAGGAACGGTAAATGTTTTTGCTTTCATAATGCATTATTTTTATGTTGCTGAAATGAATCAGCTTTGGGGAGAAACTCATTTGATAAGGCATGGTGTATGTATATATCTTACAGTTCAATAATCTTTGATTTGAAAATGATGATTTAAACAAATTATAGTTTTTGAAATTGATGGTATATCTGATAAACTAATAGTACTTGCTTTTATGATGCAATTTAGTCAGTTCAACATGTGTATTCTCTGAGAAGAAGAATTGAAAACTTTTTGCTATTATGTTTTAGGGTGAAGATCTCTGGTGTACCCCTGAAAACAGACGGCCTTTCCAAATGAGTCTTGCACAAATTTGTTTTGGCTCTTCCTCAGATTCTTTGGGTTGAAGATTTTGTAAGTTCATTACACTAGTTAATTCTTTCAGAGAATCTTGCATATTGTTTATATTCTCTTCACATTGCACTCCATACACGGATGGACCGAAGGGTGTTGGAGGGGGAGTTGCACCCCCTAAAAATTTTAAAATCCCATATAATATAGATATTTTCTTTGTATTTTCTATTTACACCCCTACATTTCTAATATAGTTTTCTGATAGTTCGCATCCCCTTACATAAAATCATGTGTCCATGCCTTGTTGCATACTCTACTGGATTGGTTACATCAGAGCTGTCTGTCTGTAGTCTTGTTTTGTCTGAAACGGATGGAATGTTTGTATGAAAACTGAAGTCACCACCAGGACACGGGGTATGCTATTTCGGAGAAGCCTGTTGTTCGATCAATATTCCAGTAATATAGAATAATAGCTATACAGTATACACGAGTTGGAAACTTTTTGCTTTGAACTAAACCTGTTATGCTTTCATTTTTGTTATCCTATAAGACTGCAGGTTGGCCGAGGAGCATCACAGATGTAGACGAGTTGATGAACAAGGGTGAGGGATGTTTAGAATTTAGTGGCGTGATGATGAGAAGAGACATCTATCTGCTAGGACTAGATTTCGAATACATTGATATTTTTTACATTGTTATAAATAAGCATTTATCATTTATTTATATTGTTGTAAATAAATATTTATAACCTATTTAAATCTAGTCACTTATGTTTGGAACGTATTCGCGAACGTTAAACGAAAATGTTCACAAACGTAGAAACGCTAAAGGAACGAGTTTGAACACACCAAATAATAAACCGACTGAATTTGAACATAATATTAAAAATTTAAGTGAATATGAGTTGAACATGAACAACTTTATAAACAAACGAACGAACACAAACTTTTGTTGTTTTGCTGCCTCTTTCTTGATATAAGTTTGGTTTTCAAAAGCGAACGTCGAATCCTTATATTTGGCCCTCTTGTTGATTTCAGTGGTGAAAACTCTTACTACCTTTCCATAGTAGCTGATATGTTCCTTCAGTTCTGCTCTAGAAATTCTTTTGCTCAAGTTATCAATGAAAACGGTCCACCTGATTGTATTCGCTGAAATTCCCTTTAAACTATTTCGCTTACTTTGTGAGATAATCCCAACATCTTGCATAGTCGGTCCCCCTTGATTCCTAGCTCCATCTTCTCTGATAGCCGAACGTCCACCATGAGTAACCAAAACCCTAATGAAGTTTGTTGCCATCTCGCCATGCGACGCTTCGACTCCTATTCCCTTCATTTTTTGTTTACATCGTTACAAATAAGCATTTAGCATTTATTTATATTGTCGTAAATAAATATTTATGATTTATTTAAATATAGTCACTCATGTTTAGGAACATATTTACGAACGTTAAACGAAAATGTTCACAAATGCTAAAGGAACGGGTTTGAACACACCAAATAATAAACGGATCAAATTTGAACATAATATTAAAAATTTAAGCTAATATGAATTGAAAATTAACAACTTTAAAAACAAATAAACAAACACAAACATAAGCTTATTCGTTTAAGCTTGTTTCATTAACGCCATATCTATGCTAACAAATTTATGTTGTTTTGCTACCTTTTTCTTGATATAGGTTTGGTTTTCAATTTTCAATATTTAGTTTCGTATTCACTTGATTACTTAACTCCTCCCTTTCCACCAAATTATTTCCTAATGGCTTGTCATTTTTTTACTGGCGGTATCACCTCTCTCGGGCTTTTTGGCTTTGAATTTGGATCAATCTTGAGCTTTATTTGACACATCAAGTGTCGGTTTGATCCCGAATACGTTCTCTTGCTTTATAGAAAACCCGAAAAATATGTAACTATTGGGCTTTGCGTTGGGCCATCTGAAAGTTGGGTCTTCGGGTTCCACTAATATATTGGATTCTTAATTCTTATACAACAGCAAACCCTAGTGAGCGGCGGCCATTAAATCCAGGCTATAAATTAACACCAGAACACCTTGGTCCTAACTCCTAAGCAGCAGCAGGCCATGTTTTCTCTACGATTCGTGTGTAAATCCTGTAGTCGATTAGGATTTAAGTCGGCCTGCGTTGGAAAAGTTAAGAGTTTGCATTAATCTTTTCTTTTTTTTAATGTAATTCCTACCTGATTTCTTCTTCTTCTTTCGATTTTGTGTTCAGTCTACTGTGACGGGGGGTTTTAATCCCTATTCTATAAATTGGGGCAAACCAGATTTTGTTTGTATATCCCTAAGATAACGTCGCATAGAAACACTCATTGGCGTTGACTGTTCTTCCTTCGGGGAGTTCCTCCGCCGACGGGTTTTCTCATATTCCATCGCCTTGTGGAGCGGCGTCGCTGCTTTTACCATTTGGGACTTGCCATGAGACGTACATTTCAAATTGTTTTACTTCCTTTTAGATATTTGCAAATTCTCTCTATTTAATTTTATTCAAGTTAAAGATCTTAACGTATATTTTGTTTTACGGATTGTAGTCTGAATGTGACGGGGGATCAAATTCCCTTTCTTGGTTTGGGGCAGATCGATAAATTATATTTGTATATCCCAAAGATAACGTCATATAAAGATGTGTATCGACGTTGATGGTTCTCCTTCCGGGGAGTTCCTCCGTCGACCGCAGTCTCATATTCCATTGCCTTGTGGAGCGGCGTTGCTGCTTTTACTTCTTGGGATTTGCCATGAGACTTACATAGATTTTTATATTTGGATTAGAAAGTTCTTTTTTAATGTTTTTTAGAATGCGGGCGATGAGGATAGCAGTTATAAATTACCATCTTTCGGGACTGAATGGCTTCCAAAGCCTTGCTGTTATTCTGCAATTCTGATGCCCCTTCAAAATTACATCGTCTTTTTACCCCTATTTCTTTAATGTTCCCATTTTAAAGGGGATTTTTAAACTTTTTTTGTACATTGTAAAATTTGCTTCTTTTTTGATTGAACTCCTATGGTTATTCTTGCATGTTGTGACTATATATGTGGGTATTTTCTTCTATCACTAATTGAATGTTTTTTCCGGGCTTATTTAGGTAAAAAATTGAAAAAATGACCCCAATTTTGTCACCACGTTCTATTTATGTGGCATCGTTGTTTAAGATAATTGGTTTTCAGGAGCTTGTGTTATACAGAATGCGAGGTCTATGAGAATTTAAAATGGTGGTTGAATATATTCTATAGAAATCGTGTTATGCAGAATGCGAGTTTTGTGCGAATTTGGGTTGAAAAATAAGGGTGGGTTTGAAGAAAATTTTCTATTGTATAACATTAATACGGTCAAGCATACTTGGGAATTTCATTGTTGATCAGCGGCACTCTGGTATATAGGTCGAAGGATCGCTCAAATTCTGAAATGTTTTGATAGAAGATGAGGCCCTTGCATTGTCAATTCGCGCTCTCGGACTGCGCTGCCTCTACTGGCTCTGACTCTGGCTCACTCGATGTGTGGGAGTGGGCGGTTTCGGTGACCCTTGGGAAGCTGTCGCTCGCGCTTCTCGGGAGTAAGAATATGCTGCTTCCTATAGAGCCCATACCACTGAAAGTAATCGAAAGTGACCGAATCGGCCCAATCGACAATGGGTCGGGAGATGCGTGGGCGACTATCAAATCGGTTATCCCAATGTTGAATCTAGTCAACGTGGTAATGGGCTCAGTCAATCTTCGTCTTCCCTTGGCGCGTCAGACGGTGGAATTCGTTTAATGTTCGTTCAAATTGGTCATCACTGAAGGGAGTGCGACAGTTGCCTATCACTTCCATTGTCAAAGCGATATATTATTGTTTGGCTACCCTATTTGCAACCTTGAGAAGGAAAGCATCTGGGTACATGGTAGGTGGACACATAGTCCATTCGGATTTCCGCACAAAACTACAAACTCAATTGCACCAATCAAGACAGATTACTGCAACTCTCTTCTCGCGAGAAGGACACAACTTTCGTTTTTCAGAATTTTTCAAGCAGTTGTAAGACATTCAGCACAACGCGTACGTGGTAGATCTTAAGGCAAGATACTGCGAGTGTGAAATATTCCGAACATTCAAATACTCGTGCGCACACGCCATTGCTGCTTGCGCAAACCAACGAATAGACTACATGCAATTGGTTGATCCGATATACTTACTCCAAACGGTGTCTAAGGTTTAGCAAAAAGAGTTTCCTCAAATCAAGAATAAGGTTGATCCGAATGTCGTTGACACTGAATCAACCATATGCCCAGATCCAATACTACTACGAGACAAAAGACGTTCACGGTCTACACGAATACACTGTGCCGAGGATATGGTCGAACATTGAGAAAAAACCAGACAAAAGAAACATTGTAGTATATGTAAAAATCCTAGACACTCAAGGACCAAGTGCTCTAATCGCTCGGCCCCTCGTCTTAATTAAATCATTGTAATTTGTTTACGCGAGTTCGCCCATAACTATCGATCAATAAAACTAGTCTAATTAGTTTTATGAAATAGGTCATCTTATACTTTCAATCATTCAAAAAAATATGTTAGAATAGCGTTTTCGAAGCGAATTTAAGTCAGTGTAAAATGGACCGAAATTTACCGTGTTTGTGCCATATAATAGAGAATTTCCAGTACTACAAAGCCACACTTGATGTTTGCTAAAAATATACGATTTATACGCCTGAAATTCTGCTCGAACATGCCTATCGACCTTTGTTCAAAAGCAATTTCATTCAAAAAAGGATGATATCATAGGGTTTTGGAAGCCATTTTAAGCCAGTTTAGAATGGACGGAAATTGACCGTGTTGGTGTCATACGATAGAGAATTTCCAGTACTACGAACCCAAACTCGATGTTCGCTAAAAATATAAGATTTATAAGCCCGAAATTAAGTTCGAACAGGCCTACACACCCTTGTTTTTCAACTTAAATTCGCACAGAAATCGCGTTATGCAGTCGCCTTTTCAAATTCCTGGGGACCTCGCGTTCTGTAGAACGCGAGTTCCTGAAAAACCCTTATTGCAAACAACGATCCCACGTAGATGGAACGTGCGCTCTACAGAACGCGAGTTCGCCTCTCGCTTCCCAGAGAACGCAAGGTTCAACTACGTGGCATGTTTGGGGGTCATTTTTCCAAATAATTCTTAGAGGGAGCCAAAAACCTATATAATTATTTAAAAGGGGGTTTTCACCCAAATAAGCCTTTTTTTGAGTGGTAAAATTTAGTGTTCTCAATATACATTCATTTTGAAATCATGCTAATTGTATTTAAAAAATTATTAAATTTCAAATATTAAATAATAAATATTGTTTATGTGACATTGACACCTCTTGTTTTTAGGATTGGATGTTGTCTCTCTATTATACATAAATTATAACGGTAATAGTAATTATAATCTATTAATTATTTTAAAATACTATTTTTAGTGATTTTTAAAGATGTATTTATTTATATTTTTTAAAATTGTAATTACAGTTAATATAAAATAATAACAAGAAACCTGTGTTGATGATATGTCCTTGAAATGTCCTTTGCAATTCCAATAATCATTTCTTACAGTTTCCTTTTTTGATCAAAGGGAGAAAACGTTCATTAAACAAAGCAAAGGCACTAAGCTAATAACAACATAGAGGGCCGACATGCCATACAAACGAAAATAAACAAGAAAACAAGATCCGTAAAAAACATGGTCATTCAGATCATGAAAACCACAAAAAAAGTGAAAAGAGACCCCACAATACAAGAGCAAGGCGACAACCTACCTTAGTGTAACAAAACAACGGATGAAAGACATCCAGCAGAAAGAGCCCAACCAGTCGATAAGTCCTATAGAGGGCCTAATTGACGAGCCAAACAACCCTGGGTCGAAACCAATCTGCTGAGGTCAAATGAGAGCTCCATCTAGAGGCAGGCTCCCATGTCGGTTGACACGGGTCTTGTCAATTTGAACCTAGTAGACAGAGACCATAGCTTGCGAAGGGAGGGCTTAAGAATAGTCAGGGTCCAAAGCTGAAAAATAAAACAACTGAAAGCGAAAAAGAAACCAACTCGCTGAAGCTCAAACCTTGGATCAACACAAGGGGCAATAAAAAGTTTGATCTGAGGGGACGATAACATGATGACCACCATCTTTCGACCCTTCTTATCGAAAGAGGTGGTATCGAACTTGATCATTTCTGATGCGGATAACCCTCAAGGGAGTTATCTGCTTGCTTGGTAATGGTGGAGCATTCTTTTACCGGTAAGGTCTCGTGTCCAGGAATGATAGTACCTGATTCAATGCTCCGAAAAAAAACACTATCCTTTGAGCTCTTAGGAACTTCGTCTTTTGATTTGTCCGAGAAAAAATTAGAAGGCATTTGGTCAATCCCCTTAAACTCGGAGATAGACATGATGATAATACCTTTGGCGTTTACTATGCACCATTTCTCAAGCTTTCCCGAATTAATTGGGAAAACAAAAGCTTTCCAGTTGTGCTTCTCAATGGACAGTTTGAACATTATCAAAAGAAGCACGTGAAACAAGGTAAAAAAGTCAGCCCAAGGTGGGACCTGCTTACAATTCTTTGATTTCTCCCATGTTGTGTTGGCCAAATCCAAAGACAAAGGGAACCAAATCCCTTAAAACGTAGATGAGAATGGAAAAACCGAGGAAAGCCGAAAGACAACACCTAGGACTTTATGCATGGTAGGTCTTGTCCTTAAGTGAAAGGACCAACATGCCCTCACAACAACACCCATCTTCAAGCTTGTATCATCTGTGATCTTTACCTTCAATGCCTTGACTATTTTTTCGATGTACATCGACATATTCTTCTTTAGGCAGTCAGTATTCAAAGACTTTTGCTCGCCGCCGGGGGGCAGACGGTGGTGACTGGATCTGACATCAGATTCAACTAGCTGGTGGACGATACTTGCCCCACCAAGAAAGTTACAAAGTTCATCGCAGTCAGCCCGGATAGCCAAACCGGGAAGGTCGTTGGCATTCCAGAAGCTAGAAGAGTCGACGACCAAGAGTAGGTTATGCCAATAGACGTCGACATTGATTCTCAAAACGGAGCTTCGACAGTGAGTGATTCACGGCGGCGTTAGCAAACCTGAGCCTCGCCTATGGACAGCTTCCCTTAGTGCGATCCAAACCAGGCCCGCTCCATAACGCTGGATCAAACCACTAGCTGGAGTCGTCCCCCGTAACGCCGACAACCGACGGCCTTTGGAGGGAGAACTCCACCCTCGCGCAGCACCGAGCTAGAAAGCCGGAACGGAAAGATCAAAAAACCAACCTAAGATCGAGAGTTTCAGAGAGGGGGTAGTTTAGATGGTGCGTTAAAATCCATTCTCATGTTTATTTCTTATGGTTTCCTTTAATGTGACTACTGAGGCCATAGAAAATATTTGAAAACTCCCCTCAAAATTTAATAATCCTTTGATGATAGGGGCAGATCCTTGAAGGTAACTAGTGAGGCCATAGCTCCCCTTAAAATTTTGAAATATTTTAATTTGTCTCTAAATTTTTTAAAATTTTACTTAGACCCCCTCAAGATTTTTAATAATTAATATTATGCTTTAAAATTTTGAATATTTTTAATTAAATTTCTTCTCAGATTTTTTAATTTTTTTTAAACTCTCAAATTATTAAAAAATTTAGTTAATCCTCGATTTTTTTTGAAAATTTTGTTGTATCCTCCAAATTAGTAATATATATCTTTTCCGTGTAAATGGTATTTACATTTAAATGTCATGTTAAATTAAACCCAACAAGTTTCTCAAATTAGTGATATATATATATATATATATATATATATATATATATATATCTTTTTTATATACACATCAATTTAGTTTAATATATATACACATCAATTTTTTGATAAAGTTATATTCTATTCTTCTTTGTAGGTTGTAGACGAGACGACCGACCACTTGCATGCCTGTCAGAATTGTTTCTAAGGCAGTGACTTACATACCACGACACGGTTCAACTTGTTTATTTACTACTTTCTTTATTTTTCAGTCAGTGCTAACCAGATCGTTTTGCAGTCTTCCATTCCAACAATTTTTTACTCCGATTTTGCAAAATGGCATCTTCATCTACATTGCTTAGCAAGCTCATCCCAGACTTGTCAAAGCTTGATGCGTTGGATGGTAGAACTATCGGAGGTGGTCCCAACGCATCCTAATCTTCTTTGAGCAGTTGGACATTGACTACGTGCTGCTAACTAAACCACCATCCGTGCCTGCCACTACCGTTGTTGTCCCTACCGACAACCAAGGGCAAATTGATGCTGCCACCGAAGCTATCGCTGCCGCCACACTTGCCAAGTATGAGAAGGAAAATAAGACAATTCGTTGTCATCTCCTAAGTCACATGTCCAACAAACTTTTCGACATGTACCTTAAGGAGAGGAGTGCAAAAGTGATCTGAGATTCATTAGATACGAAGTACGGTACCAATGACACGGGGATTAAAAAATACGTCGTCGACGAGTGGTTGAAATTCCATATGACCGACAACAAGCCGATCATGGACCAGTTCCATGATTACGAGAATCTTGTCTCATATATCATCGCGGAAGGCATGCAGATGTGTGAGGTTCTGCAAGCAAATGTCCTGATCGAGAAGTTGCCTAAGTTCTAGTCCGATTATCGCAACTCCCTCAAGCACAAGAAAAGGGACATACCACTCCAGACTGATCGAGCACATGAAAATTGAAGAGGCCAACCGATTGAAAGATAAGGTTACTAATAACTTTAGTCACTTATCTTTTAAATCTAACTTAGTTGAGTCTAGTGGTGCATCAAGGTCCAAAAAGCCCTTTAAGCAGGGCCCCCAGAACAAAAAACCTAAACCACAGAAGACCATCAACTTCAAGAAACCGATCAAGGCCAAGCCGGACACGAAAACCATGAAGTGTTACGTGTGCGGGCAAGCTGGTCACAAGGCATACCAATGTCAACCGTGTGAACCGCTAAAACGAGACTAGACCACGCATGCATGTGGCAGAGGACATGGATGATGATTTTATTGATGCGATGGTTTCGGAGGTCAAACTTGTAGAGAAGAACACCGAGTGGGTCGTGGACACCAGAGCTTCTCAACACTTCTGCGCAAGGAAGGAGTTCTTCACCGAGTTCGAGGACGTGAACATTGGTGAACGTGTGTACATGGGAAACTCCAACAGCTCTCAGGTGATGGGCAAAGGCAAGGTTTTACTCAAACTGACTTCCGGTAAAACTTTGGCGCTTAACAATGTCCTATATGTGTCTGCCCTGCGTAGAAATCTGATCAGTAATGGCCTCTTAAATAATACAGACATTAAGTTAGTATGTGGGGAAAGGTGATTATGTCGGGAAAGGTTTTTTAAGCGAAGGTTTATTTGTCATTGAAACTCAACTTAATGAAAATAAAGCTACCACTTCTGCTTATACTGTTGAATATGTTGATATGTGGCATGCTAGATTAGGACACGTAAATATTCAATCTTTAAAGAAAATGATGAGTATGAATATTTTGCCTAAACTAGACATAACGAACTTTAATAAATATGAAGTTTGTGTAGAAGTAAGCATGCTAAACCTACCTTTAAAATTGTTTCTAAGAGAAAGATTGAACTGTTAGAACTTATACATACTAATCTAGCAGACTTTGGAAACACTGAAAGTAAAGGAGGAAAACACTACTACATAACTTTTGTAGATGGTTACTCTAGATATACAAAAATTTATCTCCTAAGAACTCAAGATGAAATAGAAAACTTCTTCCTTATTTATAAGGAAAAAGTTGAAAATCAGTTAGATAGGAGAATAAAACGTGTTAGGTCCGATAGAGGTGATGAATATGGATCTAATTTTCTAAAAGAGGTTTGTGAGACGAATGACATAATACATGAAACTTCAGCCCCCTATTTTTCTCATCAAAACGTTATAGCCGAGAGGAAAAACAGAACTTTAAAAGAGATGGTGAACTCATTGTTGATAAGTTATGGGTTGCCAGACAACATGTGGGGGGAAGCCATTCTATCGGCTAATCACATATTAAATCGAGTACCTCTTAAGAAAATTGATTCTACCTCATACGAATTATGGAAAGGATATGCCCCAAATTTACAATACTTGAAAGTGTGGGGGTGTCTGGCCATTGTGGGGTTGCCAGACTTTAAGAAGTCTACCATTGGACCTAAGACCGTTGATGCAGTGTTTATAGGTTATGCTTCTAACAGTGCCACATATAGATTCATGACTTTACAAGACCCTTCTATTTGTGAATCTAGAGATGTTGTTTTCTTTGAGGACATCTTTCCACTCAAGAAATCTAGATTAAGTGATGAAACACAAATAGAAAACATGCCATCCACTTCTTCTAGTGTGCCTGGTAGGTCTTCTCAAGAGATTGAATTTGAGCCTAGAAGAAGTAAGAGACAAAGAGTTGGAATCTCTTTTGGACCAAACTTCATAACTTCCTTTATTTCTGAGATAAATGATTTAGACATCTTATCTGATCCTATAACTCAAGCTTATTTGTTAGATGAGGATCCTAAAACATACGAAGAAGTTATACGATCTATTGATGCTAGTTTCTGGAAAAACGCTATAAAAGATGAACTAGAATCAATAATGTCTAATCATACTTGGGAATTAGTTGACTTGCCTAAAAGATTTAAAACCATCAGCAGTAAATGGGTCTTTCAAAAGAAACTTAGACCAGATGGTTCTATCTAGAGGTATAAGGCAAGGCTAGTGGTCAAAGGGTTCACTCAAAGATTTTGTCAAGACTTCTTTGATACCTATTCTCCCGTCACTAAAATCTTAATGATTCGTGCATTGTTTGCACTAGCCTCCATTCACAAGTTGCAAGTACATCAAATGGATGTAAAGACTGGATTTTTGAATGGGGATCTAGATAAGAAGATCTATATAGAGCAATCTCTTGGCTTCGAGGCGCCTGGTATGGAAGGCAAAGTTTGTAGACTTAAAAAGTCACTTTATGGCCTGAAGCAAGCTCCTAAACAGTGGTATGATAAATTTCATAAAACTATCCTTAGTTTTGGTTTTGTTGTGAATGGTTCGGATGCATGCGTGTATTCGAGAATGTTTGATACTGATTGTGTCATCATAAGTCTGTATGTTGACGACATGTTGATTTTCAGTACTAACATTGAGTCCATTAACAAAACAAAGAGTTTCTTGTCCACTAAGTTTTAGAATACTGACTTAGGAGAAGTCGATGTAATCTTAGGAGTCAAAGTAACCAAAACTGAAAAGGGATTTTCTTTAAGTCAGACACACTATATCGAGAAAGTGTTAAAGAAATTTGATAGTTTTGATGTCATCCCTATTCGAACTCCTTATGACCCTAGCATACATCTCTTTAAGAATAAATGAAGTAGCGTTTCTCAAACGGAATATGCCAAGATAATTGGAAGTTTGATGTTCTTAATGAACTATACTCGGCCAGATATTGCCTATGTTGTAAGCAGACTTAGTAGATATACTCACAACCCTAGTGGCGAGTATTGTGTTGCTCTTAGACGTTTACTTAAGTACCTTAAGGGTACGATGGACTGAAGACTTGAGTTTATTGGCCTTCCTGCTACTTTAGAAGGATATTGTGACGCCAACTAGGTCTCTGATAGTGATGAAGTAAGCTCTACGAGTGAGTATGTTTTTACTTTAGGAGGAGCAACAATTTCTTGAAAGTCTTCAAAACAGACTTGTATTGCTCGCTCTACTATGGATTCAGAGTTTATAGCTCTTGACTTAGCTGGGCAAGAAGCTGAGTGGCTAAGGAGTTTGTTAGCTGATATTATGTTGTGAGGAAGTCCGACTCCTACTGTTTCCTTGTTGTGTGATTCACAAGCTGCGATTTGTGTTGCCAAGAGTCAAGTTTACAATGGTAAAAAGAGGCGCAGTCGCATAAGAGACGAATCTGTTAGACACTTAATAAGGAATAGAGTACTCTCTTTAGAGTGTGTGGAGTCAGAAAGAAACCTAGCAGATCCGCTTACCAAAGGGTTAAGCCAAAAGTTGGTCTTGGATTCGTCGAGGGGGATAGGTTTAAAGCCCATTGGTTGAGGAATTCATGGTGGATACACAACTTAGTTATCTAAGTTCAATGTGGTCAAACAAAACCATGGAAAGACTCATAGTATACATTTCTCACTACCTATCCATGTGACGAATAATGTGCATGCCCAAGTTGAGTACTATTACTCTTAATAAATTCATAGCCCAGGTTTTGTGTGGTCTTTATGAGAAAGACTTGATGAATTTACTGAATCATGGTTGAATACTTATTCTTAATAAGTTAATAACACAAGTTTGAATGTGTTGTCCTTTTGAGAAGGACAAGATGAACTTACCGCCAAAGGTTGAGTTTCAAGAAACACTTAATGAATTCAAAGTTTGAATGGTCCTATTGAGAAGGACATATTGAATTTACCGATAATGAGGTTGAATATTTATTCTTAATGATTTCTTATCTCAAGATTGGGTGGTTCATTTCAAACGAACTAGAAGAAATCACCATATCTCTAAGAGGTTAAGCCATTACAAATGGTTCTTAATTATTTCATAGCCCGATTTCAGGGTGGTTAATGTCGAGATAAACTTGATGAAATAACCTATGTAAGTGAGAAGGATTAGCCACATTCTCTGAAAAATGTTGGGCTGTTTTTCTAATACACTTACTAGAATCCTGAGGTAAGATAGCCAAATATACACTTGTGCATATATATCTTACACATCGAGAACTTCAGTGGATGAAGGAGTTAGTTGTGTGTTATGAGTTTACCCCTATCTTAGAAAGTTCAAGACTAGTTTCACTTATCTAAGAGAAGGATCGCTCATCATCACTATGTTCTAGTTCAAGATACGTTCACTAGTGCTTAAGAAACTAATTCTGCTATTGCTCTTCTGAGGAGGTCTATGTTTGAGATTTAGATGAATTCTTTCGCATTAGTGGGGAAATGTTGGTAATGCTTAAGGTGAGAACCAAGACAAATGCCTATATCCCACATGGGCTGGGAAAAAGGCTTGTAAAGGATATTTATACCCAAGTTTCTCCCCTCCCTTGTTGAGTGGGAAAGAACAAGGGACATCCTCGCGCGCTGCCGCTGCTGTCCGGCTCGGGCTCGAGTAACACGTGTCTTTGATACGTCCGCGCGTGGATATTATCTTTTTGGAGAAAATTCGTAAGGAATTTTTCTTAAGAATAAAAGATAATTTGAAAGAATTTTTTCTGCTTATTTATAGGCTCATTAAATTCGAATCAGAACGTCTACTGATTTGTTTGAATTTAAACAATCTGTTTCAATTCCGAACTATGTTGAATTTAGACTGTTTTCTAGTCAAATTCATTTGTTTACAACAATTGTTACTGGATGTTATTACTTATTTATTCTGCTGTTATGGAGAACTGTTACTGCAGCTGTTATTACAGATTAATTCTGGTGTTAATATCAAAATTAATTTGGACAGCAAATTGACAATTCTGTCCATGGTTTCAGCCTATAAATAGAGGTTTTTTCATGCAATCTAAGCATGCAACAAACACATACAAATTATTCAAAAGTTCTCTACATTCCTTCATCGCCGGTAGCAGCAACACCATCGTTGTTCACTCCGGTGTCGAGTGTACGGCTCTCAGAGCGACCGTGTTCACCTCGGGGGACAATCTGCCTCTGAAGTGACTACACTTATCGAGGCAGAATTGTTTTTAAGGCAGTGACCTATATACCACAACACGGTTCAACTTGTTTATTTATTGCTTTTTTTTATTTTCCAGTCAGTGCTAACCAGATCGTTTTACAATCTTCCATTGCAACACACTGGTCGTAATTTTGAAGGAGAAACCCATAAATTTAACCATAATGAAATTAAGGATAACATATGGGCTGACCACCCTAACTAACACGCTGACAATATCTAACCGGAGCTTCTTCACAGTATTGTCATCAGTTCAAACATGAACTTCCCAACGATTTTCAAGACACTTGAAAAACTCCTCATGCCAACACGAAAGGAGAACACCTGATAGTAAGATGCGTTGAAAACCATGAGGGATCCGATTAATCAGATGGGAATCTAAATGTTCGAACTAGAAACTCATCTCTTCCTTCTTGTTAACCCAGGTGTCCTGCAACTCCAACTCAGAGACAAAACTTACTATATAAATTATTTGGTCTCCATCCCATCTGACAAGTCTATCATTAATCTCCTCGTGAAGTAAGCTTTGTTGAACCAGATTTACATAGAAAAAGACCTTTATAATACCTACTAGACAACGCTTCATCCACTCATTGTCCCATGCTTGTATACTAATATCCGTATGTAGATTGTCATTATCTTCCAGAACAATAGTTGAGGTAAGGTCGATGATCTCAACACCTCCCACCCCCGAAGGATAATTGGACAACAAAGCTTACATGTATGATAATTCTGGTCTTCTGAAATTTTTAGAAGTTGTACAATTATACTTCTAAACCCTTTTAGAACCGGGCAATATATCTAGAATAAACTTGGAATGGCCACCTTGAGTGCCTGTCGGGTTAACTTGGGGGTCGCTCCAGCTTTGGGATACTTTTCTTTTGAAACCCTAATAATTCTCCTATCAATTTTAGTGTTATCTAACTTTTGTATTATTTTTTTCATGACCATCTGACCCTTAACCGAGACAAAAGCGAACGTCGAATCTTTATATTTGGCCCTCTTGTTGATTGCAGGGATAAAAACTCTTACTACCTTTTCTTAGTAGCTGATATGTTCCTTCAGTGCCACTCTAAAAATTCTTTTGCTCAAGTTATCAATGAAAACGGTCCACCTGGTTGTATTCGTTGAAATTCCCTTCAAGCTATTTCGCTTACTTTGTGAGATAATTTCAACATCTTGCATAGTCGGTTCCCCTTGATTCCTAGCTGCCTCTTCTCTGATAGTCGAACGTCCACCGTGATTAACCAAAACCCTAGTGAAGTTTGTTGATGTCTCGCCATGCGACGCTTCGACTCCTATTCCCTTTATTTTTTGTTTACATTGTTACAAGTAAGCATTTATCATTTATTTATATTGTTGTAAATAAATATTTATAACTTATTTAAATCTAGTCACTTATGTTTAGGAACATATTTGCGAACGTTAAACGAAAATGTTCACAAATGCTAAAGGAACGGGTTTGAACACACCAAATAATAAACGGATCAAATTTGAACATAATATTAAAAATTTAAGCTAATATGAATTAAAAATTAACAACTTTAAAAACAAATAAACAAACACAAACATAAGCTTATTCGTTTAAGCTTGTTTCATTAACGCCATATCTATGCTAACAAATTTATGTTGTTTTGCTACCTCTTTCTTGATATAGGTTTGGTTTTCAATTTTCAATATTTAGTTTCGTATTCACTTGATTACTTAACTCCTCCCTTTCCACCAAATTATTTCCTAATGGCTTGTCATTTTGTACCGGCGGTATCACCTCTCTCGGGCTTTTTGGCTTTGAATTTGGATCAATCTTGAGCTTTATTTGACACATCAAGTGTCGGTTTGATCCCGAATACGTTCTCTTGCTTTATAGAAAACCCGAAAAATATGTAACTATTGGGCTTTGCGGTGGGCCATCTGAAAGTTGGGTCTTCGGGTTCCACTAATATATTGAATTCCTAATTCTTTTGCAACGCAAAACCTATTGAGCGGCGGCCATTAAATCCAGGCTATAAATTAACACCAGAACACCTTGGTCCTAACTCCTAAGCAGCAGCAGGCCATGTTTTCTCTACAATTCGTGTGTAAATCTTGTGGTCGATTAGATTTAAGTCGGTCTGCGTTGGAAAAGTTAAGAGTTTGCATTAATCTTTTCTCTTTTTTTAATATAATTCCTACCTGATTTCTTCTTCTTCTTTCGATATTGTGTTCAATCTACTGTGACGGGGGGGTTTAACCCCTATTCTATGAATTGGGGCAAACCAGATTTTGTTTGTATATCCCTAAGATAACGTCACATAGAAACACTCATTGGCGTTGACTGTTCTTCCTTCGGGGAGTTCCTCCGCCGACGGGTTTTCTCATATTCCATCGCCTTGTGGAGCGGCGTCGCTGCTTTTACCATTTGGGACTTGCCATGAGACTTACATTTCAAATTCTTTTACTTCCTTTTAGATATTTGCAAATTCTCTCTCTTTGATTTCTTTCAAGTTAAAGATCTTAACGTATATTTTGTTTTACTGATTGTAGTCTGAATATGGCGGGGGATCAAATTCCCTTTCTTGGTTTGGGGCAGATCGATAAATTATATTTGTATATCCCAAAGTTAACGTCATATAATGACATGTATCGACGTTGATGGTTCTCCTTCCAGGAGTTCCTCCGTCTACTGCAGTCTCATATTCCATTGCCTTGTGGAGCGGCGTTGCTGCTTTTACTTCTTGGGATTTGCCATGAGACTTACATAGATTTTTATATTTGGAATAGAAAGTTATTTTTTTGATGTTTTTTTAGAATGTGGGCGATGAGGATATCAGTTATAAATTACCATCTTTCGGGACTGAATGGCTTCAAAAGCCTTGCTGTTATTCTGCAATTCTGATGCCCCTTCAAAATTATATCGTCTTGTTACTCCAATTTCTTTTATGTACCCATTTTAAAGGGGATTTTTAAACCTTTTTTTTGTATTGCATTGTAAAATTTGCTTCCTTTTTAAATTGAACTCCCATGGTTATATACATAAATAAACCATGAAATTTAAATATAAAAATTGTACATATTTTGATTATTTAGCGAAATGGTCCTTTACCCTAAGTCCCAAACTGAAAATTGATATTTTGATTACTGATTTTGCTTTAGCTTGTGGCATTTACTCCTGGGATCATAAAGAAAAAATTAAAATGCGTGTACCTGTTAGGACTTGCATGTTGTCACTATATATATGGGTATTTTCTTCTATCACTAATTGAAAGTTTTTTTTTTTCGAGTGGTAAATTTTAGTGTTCTCAACATACATTCATTTTGAAATCATGCTAATTGTATTTAAAAAATTTATTAAATTTCATATAGTAAATGATAAATATTGATTATGTAAAATTGACACCTCTTGTTTTTAGGATTGGATGTTATCTCTCTCTATTATGCATCAATTATAACGGTAGTAATTAATATTATCTATTAATTATTTTAAAATACTATTTTTAGTAATTTTTAATGTTGTTGTATTTATTTATATTGTTAAAAATTGTAATTGCAATTAAGTTCGGATCCTTGAAGTTAACTAGTAAGGTCATAGCTCCACTCAAATTTTTGAATATTTAAATTTTGTCTCTAAAGTTTTAAAAATTTTACTTGGACCCTCAAGATTTTTAATAATTAATATTATGCTTTAAATTTTTGAATATTTTTAATTAAAATTTCTCTCAAAATTTTTAATTTTTTTGTTAAAACTCCCAAATTATTAAAAAATTTAGTTAATCCTCAAATGTTTTGAAAATTCTGTTATATCGTCCAAATTAATAATATATATCTTTGCCATGTAAATGGTATTTATATTTAAATGTCATGTTAAATTCAACCCAACAAGTTTCTCAAATTTGTAATATATTTATATTTATCTTAATTATATACACGGCATTTTTTTGATAAAGTTATATTCTATTCTTCTTTGTAGGCTGTAGACAAGACGACCGACCACTTGCTAGCATGCTAGGGCAGCTCGTAATTAACAAGATTTTGTTTATTAATTAATTCATCAATGCTTATTTGTATTATACACATGGGAATGTGGGATAGTCCAATAATGTAATTATTGTTACTTAATTTGAATTAGCTAAATTAAATGTCTCTCGAACCATATTTATTTCTCCCCATTTATTAATCCTTTAAATGTTATTTTATTTAAAAGATAAACAAATATTATTATATTAAGATTCAAATTTATATAAAATAGGATAATATAAATATTTTTAGCCATTAAACTAGTTGGTGAATCTATGAACAAATATTATTAATATGCAATTAACTCTGAGTTGGTTTAGGCAATGGTATGGATGGATGGATGTGAGTGCAAGCACAACCAATCCATTCTGGCATTCTGTCTTTCACATTTCTACCTCACTTTTTATTTATTTTTAATTATAACAATCATTTTAATAATAAAAGTTAGATGCAGAGCTATTTATTCCAAATATATAAATTATATCTATTTATTTTTCGTTCTACTCAAAATCATCACGTTTGAGTAGCGTGAATCAGGGACCCTAGCTCCGTTTATGGCGTGAACCAATTTAATTACTAGGTAATATTAGTTAATATATATTTTTAACCCTTTGTCAATTCATATTTATTTTGTAGATAAAGCGATTTAAACATGTATTTTCTAGAATAAACATTATCCACTTTTCTATTGAGACACTTGTTCGGTTGAATTTAACATGATATTTAGATGTAAATACCATTTAACTCGTTCATCTCATTCACGTTTTGTTTTGTTTGATGCTTATATTATAAGTACTTATACCGCCAAAGAACGCCATAAGCACATGGCGAGGTCCCCAAATGCTGTAGATTTTATAGATTCTAAAATTTCTCCCAAGCATCCCCTATTTCTTAAATAAAAATCTAAAGTACTCTATTTTCTCAAATTTGCCTTTAGGCAAAATTGGGAAAATAAGGTAGTTTGAATTTTTATTTGAAAGATAAGAGTTGTTCGGAGGAAATTTTAGAGAATGAGCCAGTTTCTACAGTACCACGTCGTGTGGAAGTTGCGAGGTGCAAGTAAAATTAAAAAAAAAACTCTTTTATAAAGTTGGCAGGCATGCAATACACAAAGCCTCGCCACCTCCGAATGACGAGTTCCAAAGAACACCGTAAGTACATGATGAGATCCTCAAATACCATAGTCCAAAATTTCTCCCAAACAACTCTTATCCCTTAAATAAAAATCTAAACTACCATATTTTTCAAATTTGCCCTTTTTTACAAATTATTTTATTAATATATACATTCGTTGAGATGACTCTATCAATATAAATAGTCTCAAGTTTAATGTAGTTTGATGTTATTTTGTTTTTTTATTTCTTTTGAATTATGCCGTGATTTATTTTAATTCAAAAGCTTGCCAAATAAATGTACAAGTTTAGTACACGGGGCATCTCATTTTTTGTTAAGTAGGGAGATATTATATTCTTAAGACAAATGTTAAAATTTGAACTTATACAAGTGAGACAACGTGAGCATCTTTGTCACTCAGTCAACAATTAGTAGATCTCTTATTTTATTACGTATATAGATTATTTCATGTTAAATCAAGAGATGATAAATTGAATATTTTTAAATAAGTCTATATTCAAATAAAAAACAATTCTTTGCTTTTGAATAGTTCCTACCTAGGAGAGTGGAGGAGAAACATGAATATTGAACCCACAATCTAAAAAAAAATAATATCAACCGATAACTTTTAACCAAATATTTCAGAAATTATTGACAAATAAAATAAAATTTTAATATGATTACCATACCCCATTTAAAAGTATGACCATGGAAATATTTTTGATTTGATTTGCTTTCATGAGTTAAATCAGATTTGTATACCAGTAATAAGAATGTAATTAATTATATGACTCAATTTTCATAACCGATCCATTATCCTTTTTAACTTCAAAAATTTTCATAAACGGACCCAAATATATAAAATTATGAAAGCTTAATGATTTGATTTGGTTTAATTTAATTTAATTTAAACCGCGTTAGGACGACATTTGAAATTAAATTCAAACGTGGAAAACAGAGAAGTTACCGATGAAAATCTTGCATCGTCTGCTTAACAACTTTCATGTAAGAAAAGGATAATAGCCTATACGCTACCCTCACTGTCCAACACCATTCTCTTTTTCATCTTCTAAATTCATATAAAAAAAATCCAAATTCATTTTCTCTCAGCCTCTCTGTTCGATACACAAAATCCATTCATTTAAACCACACATTATTTATACATCCCAATTCCATTGATATTCAAAAACAGTAATTGGAAGAACAACAAAGAAGAAGAAGAAGAAGAAGAAGAAGAAGAAAAGGAGGGCCTTTCAGCCCTCTCTTCTTGTTATGCTTCCTCTCAGATCTTAGATTCTCTTGCTTTCCCTTCTGGGTTCCTCCTGGTATATTTAATATAAAGCTTGTTTTTTATATATTTATTAATTTCTCATTAAAGTTGATGCTTTGGTTTCTGGGAATCCTGGATTGTTGGTCGGTTCATAGTCGATCCGTAATCGGTCTTATGTTGTTTGATTGAATCCAGCAACACAAGTAACCAAGCTCGGGTTGATTTCCGTGTTCCGACAGGGCTCGGTTATCTTCGTTTAATATACATTGCGATGTTTATATTGGATTGTCTTTTAAGACACGATGTTGCCTTTAAATATCTGCGTTATTTACATGAAATTACGAGTCGTGTTCTAGATCCGATGCTTGCTTTATTCTCTTGTTGAATATAGTTTGATTTTTGTTTCGTATGATATGTTTATTCATTTTGTTTATGATTGATTGGAAATCGAATATTGAACAAGATTATATTGATATTGTGTTCAGAATGGAAATGGAGGTTGGCAAGCTATTCATCGGTGGGATTTCCTGGGGCACAAATGAGGACCGTCTTAGGGAGTATTTTGAAACTTTTGGGGAAGTTGTGGAAGCTGTGATAATGAAGGATCGGACCACCGGTCGTGCCCGTGGGTTCGGGTTTGTTGTTTTTGCCGACCCAGCTATTGCAGAAATGGTTGTTATGAAAGAGCATATGATAGATGGTAGAACTGTAAGTTTCTAACATTTTCTCTTTTTTTTTTCTAGTAATTTGACATATTCTGAAATATACCTTTGCTTTGTTATTATGAATTGTATAACATTACTATTTTTCGTTTCAATCATGATTGGTTGTCTCTTTTTTAATTAAAACATGACTATTTTTTTGTTAGTTTTGATTTGATGCTTATATTGTACATTGTGAGGTTTGATTGGCAGCATGTTGCTATTGAGTAAGAACTACTCTAGTAACATGTGAAGGTGATAAATTGCCAAACATCAGTCGATGTCAACAGCTTCATTCTGCAGCTTTGATCACCAATACTTAATCGCTTCAAGTGGTAGAATAAACTTTATGAAGACCGAATGCTTATCCTAGACGATACTTGAATGGCACGGATCTTCTTCTTTCAGTTTCATTGAGACAAATCAATGTATTCAGAACACAATTTGCTAAATTGTAAAATGAACCATTGGTAATTATTTGGCATCAAAGAGATGATGTGAAAATGTAATTTGTATGGAGAAGAAGCTTTTCATTATAGATCTTATTATGTCTTGAGTTCCTCGATTGTAAACTAGTGAAAGTTCCCAAGATCCATAAAACAAAATTTAGGGAAAGTTGATCAGCTTTAGGTGGTTCCTTTCTTTAAGATTCAAAGAGTTAGTGTACTTCTGATGCTAGTATTATGTTGTAAGCTGAAATTGTGTATAACTCCATCTTCTGTCTGGTTTTATCTTCAGGTTGAGGCAAAGAAGGCAGTTCCTAGGGAGGACCAGAACATTCTCAACAAAAACAATATTGGTTTTCTTGGATCATCCGGTCCTTCTCGCACGAAAAAGATATTTGTAGGAGGCTTAGCATCCACGGTCTCTGAGAGTGACTTTAAGAGGTACTTTGATCAGTTTGGTACAATTACTGATGTTGTTGTGATGTATGATCACAACACTCAGAGGCCACGAGGTTTTGGATTCATAACTTATGATTCAGAAGAAGCTGTAGATAAAGTATTGAAGAGAACATTTCATGAACTCAACGGGAAAATGGTTGAGGTCAAGCGAGCTGTCCCCAAAGAATCATCTTTAGGTCCAAGTCGGAATCAGTTAGGTGGATATAACCTTGGCCTAGGCAGAGTCAATAGCTTCCTTAATGGTTACATGCAGGGTTATGATACTACTAATTCAGTCAGAGGTTATGGTGTTAGAATGGAAGGTAGATCTAGTCCTGGTACTATTGGTCAGAGTGGATTTTCTCCATCGAGCCCTGGTCACGGAATGGGACTGAATTTTGAGTCACGTTTGAGTCCAAGCTCTGGATGGAACTCAAACTTTAGTTCTAACCTGAGCTATGGACGGGGATTGAACACTTCATTTAATGGAATTTCGAACCGGTTTGCTAGCCCTTTTGGGTATGGTGTGGGCAGTGGAGTGAATAGTTCTGTCTTAAACTCAGCAGATCAAAATATTTGGGGGAATGGAAGTCTTAGCTATGCTACTAACTCCACAAACTCTAGTCCTATTGTGGGATCTCGAAGTGGGAAAACAAGTGTGAGTCCTTTTGGCAGCATTGGATCACTTTGGGATTCCTCTCCTGAGTCAGGTCTCGGTGGAGGTGCTGCTTCTGCTTACGACAATCTTAGGTATGGAAGTGGAGATTTTGATGTTGCATCCGGAGGGATAGGCCATGAGAGAACTGCCCAGGTATCATCCCATGGTGCTTCAAATGGTGTTTATGCTGATTTTTATGAAAAAGGTTCACTTTATGGGGATTCTACTTGGCGGTCTTTGCCCTTAGACCTAGAGCCATCTAGTTCTTTCGGTTTTGGTCTGGGAAATACAACTTCAGATGTTATAGCTAATAACTCTGCTGGTTACATTGGTGGTTATACTGTTACTAATAGGCAGACAAATGGGGGTAAGACTTGATTTATTTTCTATTTTACTGTTCCATTACTCTACTCTCTTTTTTTCGCCTCTCATATATATATATATATATATATATATATATATATATATATATTGTCGTTTTAAAAAAATTAATGTCTCTGCATCTTTCATGATATAGACCATTATCAACCGGTGTTTAGTAATGAAAAGAAGTCTATTTATAAGTTATTAGTTGACAAACAGGTGCTTTATTGTGGTACTAATTTTCTGTTGCTTACAATATTTTCCAGGAATTGCCACATAGGTTGATGATGATCTGATAAGGTAGGATATCTATATGGTGGAGAGGGCGAACGACGATATTTTGGTTTTCGTATGCAAATACGAGTAGAGCTAATTCGGTTTACCTGTTATAGAGACGAGTTGCATAGAATTCATGTATGTGCTTTTTTCATGTTCTAGCACAGGTTTTCCTTTACCGGGATCAATTAAAATGTAAAACCAAATTCTGGGGATTTTCTTTATTTCTCTTGGTTCCAATTTTTTTAATGTTGTGAGCTGTTATACCCAGTGAAGTTTGGCGGGTTCATGTATATTGTAGGCATTTACATTGTGGTGGGAATGGGATAATAAGATGGTACAAAAATGGTGATTTTGTTGAATTATAGAATGAGTGAATCGTCCAGTGGGGGTTGTATTATTGTAAACAGAAGTTGGCAATTGGCATGAATCATGAACCAAGCCGACGAGGCATCTTCAATTAATAGCAGAATTGTGTGGTCATTTTGGTCTCTTATCTTCTTATCCTTTCCAAATTCCAATAGCTAGAGTTTGCAGTCATTTCCATAACTGGGGATTTTTGCCACCGAATGGGTGGTCCTTCCAGTTCCTTGCGTTCACAACTTAACATCAATCAACCTTACTCCTCAATTGCGCATTCGTATAAATGCATGCACACGACATTACCAATTAATTCACACGAGAATAAAGTGTAAAGAGTTTTATTCTTCCCAACCTGTTCTGTGACTGTCACCTTAGCTTCCCACCTAAAAAATTATATATATAAAACAGCTCATTTAACAATTAATTGATGTCAGCAAAAACCATTAAGTTACCTCCATATAAAACAATATTTATTTTTGTTTTTTTCTAACATATGCATACATATATAGGTTAAGGGTCATTTACAAGGGTAAAAATTCTCTGCCCCTAATCATGCCTCTTCTATGCCCCATACTAAAAATTACTTAAAAATTGAATTTTAAACTCTAACCACAATTTTCACATCCTAAACCTTATACCCTAAAAAGTACACTCTACCCCTATTTTCTTAAATCCTAACAACAACCCCTAACCTTAAACCTTAAACCCTAAACTCACTATTTTAAAGTGGGACATAGAAGGGGCATGATAAAGGGGCAGACTATTTCTATTCCATTTGGGTAAAAATCCTCAACCCCTAATCATATCCGCTTCTATGCCCCGCACTAAAAAACACTTAAAAAATTAAATTTTAAATCTTAACCCTAATTTCTACATCCTAAACCCTACACACTTAAAAATAAACTATACCCCTAATTCCCTAAATCCTAACTACAACCCCTAACCTTAAACCTTAAACTCTAAATCATAAACCCACTATTTTAAAGTGAGACATAGAAGGGAGTATGATAAAAGGGCAGACGATTTTCATCCCATTTAAAAGTCTTCATTAAATATAAGATTCTATTTGAAAAAATCACAATCATTTAATGTATTTCAAAAACTAAAAGATTTTAGTGAAAAAACACTCCTTCGATGTAATAAACCATGAACCATAAAATCATAACCCTAAACCTTAAACACTAACCATAAACTCTAAACCTCGAATCTCAATCCTAAACGTTGACCTAAAACCATAAACTCCAAACTTTAAACCATAAACTCTAAACACTAAAATTATAAACCCTAAACCCTAAACCCTAAACCTTAAACACTAACCATAAACTCTAAACCTCGAATCCCAATCCTAAACATTGACCTAAAACCATAAACTCCAAACTTTAAACCCTAAACCATAACCCTAAACCTCGAATCTCAATCCTAAACGTTGACCTAAAACCATACACTCCAAACTTTAAACCCTAAACTCTAAACACTAAAATTATAAACCATAAACAATAAACCCTAAACCTTAAACACTAACTCTAAACTCTAAACCTCGAATCCCAATCCTAAACATTGACCTAAAAGCATAAACTCCAAACTTTAAACCCTAAACCATAACCCTAAACACTAAACACTAAAATTATAAACCATAAACAATAAACCCTAAACTCTAGATCTAACCCTAAAACATACATAATAACATCTAAACCTTGAACCTTAAAACTTAAACTCTAAAATATTAACCCTAAACTCTAATACATTAAATAAGAATTTTTTAAATAAAATCTTTTAAGGTTTTGTAATACATTAAATTTTTATAATACATGTATAGGTTAAAAAAACCTTTATTTATATAGAGAGTAAAGGTAAAATCTAATTAAGATCGGTTTTTGTTCTTCTAAGTTAGTGTATTTTATATTTTGAAGCTTATATTTAATTTATTAATTGATTAATTTAGAAATATTAATTTTTTACTATTTAGTCCAAAACGCATAGTATATTTTTCACACATTTCATCGTTGTCTTGAACTTAACGCCGTCATATCATATGTGTTGTTGGGGTTAAGGGCAGTTTCGTCATTGTAAGAATTATGGTTACTTGCCCCCAGACAGAAACCTTCAAAATATTTTCTTGTCACTTCCGCAACTTGTAAGGCCATGTTTGGTTATCGAGATTCTCAAAGTCGTCGTTTGTTGAATGGGAGGAGAATGACGAAGTGCGGAAACCAAACACAACTCAGTAAATTTGATGGATCGGTTTAAACGTTGGGGGGAGAGATTATACAGGAGGATATTTGTAAGTGATTCAAAAAGGGAAGAAAACGAAAAGAGAGGAGCAAAATGAGTGTTATCTTCTTTCTCTAATCTCTAATGGCGGATAAAACGAGAGCCTCAGCTTGCTACTCGCATTTCTTCAAACTTGCTTCTTCTATTTGATCTCTCTGTTTCTTTCTTCTCTTTACTTTTGCTTCTTTCTCGAGCTCTATAACTATTGCAGCTATGGCTTCAGCAGCTAATTGTGCAGTATATTTTAGCAGCAACATTACTGTATTTGAGATCAAAAGCCATTCTTTGCCTGCTACCTTTGTTAGCAGACAACCCAACACTTTTGGGAGAAGAAGGTATGATTCTTCAATCTGATTTTATTTTTCTGTTTTACTTCTCTGGGTGTTGAAGTTGTTGATTGGGAAATTCTGTGCGGTGTTTCTCATGCTGCTTGAAGTGAAACAATTTAATGCATTTCTATACCCATTGGAACTGGATCAGCTCATCTGAATGATGTAGTTAATTTAATCAACTTATCCAGATTTAATACAACTTGAGGGTGTCTTTAGGACAAAAATGGGTTCTTATGTTACAATGTTAGGAATCGAATTAAATATGACATTTTAAGAAACGTTTGACTCTTTAATTTTGTCTGAATATGATTATAGTGTTAAATCTACTTGTCCATTATAGTTTTAAACCACACTGCAGATTTCATGTCTACCTTTGGGCTTTGGCTGCAATTTTCCTTCCAAACTTTCTTCAATTGCCCTACTGTTATTGTTCAGATGGCTTTGCACTTGCTAACATTATTTGTAATATACTATTGGCTTTTGATCATGTCATAACAGTGTCCGATTGTCATCTTCAACGACCGGATTCAATCCACGGGCAACACCATCGGCCACTGCTGTAGAGGTATGGAAGAGCAATTATATATTTGGTTGATTGTTAACCATCTGTTAACTGGCTAATGTTCCTTATGGTTTTATGTTTGAAGAATGATGGGAGTTTGCTCAATACAGTTCCAACCCCCAAAGTTATAATTGATCAAGACTCTGATCCGGATGCCACTATTGTGGAAATAACCTTTGGTGATCGCCTTGGAGCGCTTCTTGATACTGTATAAATCCAGTTTTACTTAACCTCTTCAGAATATTTATATTTTGCTTTCCATATACAATTTTGTATTCTCTTTTGTGAACATATTTTTGTGTGTGTGTATAATATTAACTATTAGCTAATGAGCTGCAGATGAATGCACTTAAAAGTCTTGGGTTGAATGTTACCAAGGCAAACGTCTATCTGGATTCATCTGGGAAGCACAACAAGTTTTCCATAACTAAGGCGTAAGTTGTATGCCTTTTAAGGTATTTTCAGTTTGTATTTTCATGGTACTCGGTTAAGCCTTTCTAGCACTTACATTTTCTGCCACCTTTTGCTATCTGAAAAAGTTAATGGGTGTAAGTTTCTTCTTGTTTGTGGTTAATGCTCACCTAATTCAGCATTAAGCCGTTTTTCCGGCTAGGATTATTTTCACGTGAGATCGAAACTACCCAATATATCTCTAGAAACATCAGAAGTGATTAAAGCTGTATTTATACATACTCCTAAATAACTCAAATGTGACAATGGTACAGTAAGCAAAACCGATTATATCTTTCATGGACTGCAAGATGGTCTAATATAGTTCTTCATTTCCCCTGAACTAAATTCTTGTTATTGTGGCAAATCAATCAGAATCTCTTTGTCTGATTCTTGAAGTAAATACACTTAGATATGTTAAGGCCAACATTGGAAATTCAATGTTGTTAATTAAAACACTCGGATAAAAATTGAATGTTCTGCCTCAGTTGTTATAAAAGCTATTTTAGATGCAGTTTTACTAATATAGTCATAACGTGTTTAACCTACAGTAGTACTGGAAGGAAAGTTGAAGATCCAGAACTGCTTGAGGCAATACGTTTGACGATTATAAACAACTTACTTCAGTATCATCCGGTAATAATCTCTTTTTCCTGATTCCTGGTGAAGAATCTCCCAGTGAAGTCTATTGACATGTTATGCGGTCCAGGAATCAAGCTCCCAGTTAGCAATGGGTGCAACCTTTGGTGTTGAGCCACCAAAAGAAACGGTACTCCCCTTGCAAAATCTCTCTTTTATTCTCACCCAATGAGTTCGGGCATTTCCCTATGTTGAATGTTTGTTGCAAACTGTTATATTGACATTTGTTGTAATTTCAAAGGATACTTTTCATGCTTGTTACGAGGACCGGTGCAACTGGTCGTAAAATGTTACCAATTGTAAATCAATTATTGATCTGAGCATGATATCCCGCATTCATCTTGGCTTAAATTTTGCATTCCTGGAATTCGTCAGGTTGATGTGGATATTGCAACCCATGTAAGAGTTCGTGATGATGGTCCTGACCGTAGGTAATGGTTACTATAGCCTTGGCCCCATGTTGAAATTTTGCTAGTTGGCTCCCATGCCTGATGATTCTTTGGTGTATTAATGTAAATGAAAGGGTCAATATCTTTGCCTTTTTACATTCTTCATTTCCATAGCATTTTATGTAGTTAAAAAAATTGGTTCAGCTTGCTATTTGTGGAGACGGCTGATCGTCCAGGGTTGTTGGTGGATCTTGTGAAGACTATAACTGATATCAACATTGCAGTTGAGTCTGGGGAGTTTGACACCGAGGTGAACGATGAGTTATTCATTTTCTTTCTGTCACCTACGAATTAGGATTAGATGATTTATATTTTCACCTTCTTTTCGGAGATTTGGTGTTAGTAACTTAGTATTAGCATAATAAGTAATTTTGTCTACTTTTTGGACATTTGCCACCTAGGGGTTGCTTGCGAAGGCAACGTTTCACGTCAACTACAAGGGTAAAGCCCTCATCAAGCCTCTGCAGCAGGTAAAGAACAATAAACTTCGGCTATAGAGAAATGTGAGCTTTTTAAATAACATTCCATAGGGTTAACCATTGAGGTGGAGGCACACGTCCTAATTGCTTGCGGCGGGCATAGTTTTTATCTGTTTTTCGTATGCTTATCAGCTTATGAAATTTTGCTATATGAAATCTTGCAGGTTCTTGCTAATAGTTTACGATATTTCTTGAGGCGCCCAAGTACGGAGGAGGCGAGTTTTTGAGCCACCATAGCCAAGTTTAGGAGCAACTTACCAATACCAATGGGGTGAACTTTTAGAATGTTGTTGCCAATAATCTCCTCTTGTAGCAATTCTACATATACTCCCCTGTTACTGCAATGATAATTGTTGTATAACTATTTTAATTAAGTTGATCACAACTTGCGCAACACTCCGGGACTTTTGAATTGTTTGCTCAATTTGTGGATTTTGTGTGCAATGAACTCAACACAATTGCATTAAGAACAAGACAAAGTACTCGGTTGAGTTTTAATTCTGTTGGTATTCGAATGTACTTAAACTAATTACCTCCAATGAAGTTAAATTTTAATTTTGGTATTGTATATAAAAAATTTAAAAAGAAAACATATTCTATTTGGACGCCACTCTTGATTAACATTTTTTAATTACTATTAACGCAGTTTTTAATTGTTTCAGGTTTAATTTAATTTTCTTACTTGCAAACCGTGGTTGTGCAAAAAAAAAAGAATTGTTCTTTTTTATACATTATACTAAGTATTTTTCTTCTTCAAATAATAGATATGCAACAGCTACCTAAAGGGACACACAAAACTGGATAAAAATCATCTATCCTTTTTCGGTGCCCTTATATATGATCTAACACTAAAAAATATTAAAATAAATTAAATTTAGCCTTAACCCTAAATTTTAAATTCTAAACTCTGCACCATATACCCTAAAAAATACACTCTACCCTAGATTACCTAAACTCTAACCAAAAACCATAATCTTTAAAATTAATTTTAAGTGTTGGGGCATAAATAGGGGCACCGAAAAAAGATAAGAAGATTTCCTAACTCACAAATCCGCCCCTGATTATCACTTATGTGCTCATACATGAAAAATTGTATTTACCCAATATAAAAATGGTTGCATCTTTTAATTATAGATATGATTATAACAAATCAAAATTTGTATACTGAAATTTATATTGATTTAATTATTTTTAAATTTATAAAACTAATAGTACAAAAAGTTATTTATTCAAACAAAAATTACGTATTAAAATTTAAATTAATCTAATTAACTAAATTTTGGATAATTCCATACTCTTAGGGTTGAAAATTTATGAAACTCAATTCGTTGAAATAGCTGATTTGGCATGTAAAAGGCATTGAAAAAGCAATCCGATTCAGCAAATTAATTCAACCTCAGAAGAAGAAGTAAAACCCACTTCAAAAGGACTTCCTATAATTGTCGTTTCCCAAAATGGATGGTGTCAGTGCCAAGGAGAAATTTGTGTTGAACCTCAAAGAACTACAATTTACTACTCTAAATATAGTAAGAAAACGAGTTAAATTAGGACAATTGGAACAATATTAAAACACTGTCAACATCGGCTATTCAACGTTGAAAAGAAATTTAACTCCTTCAATTACTTCCCAAAAACTCAATTAATAATCTTTCTGCAAGTACACAATTCTTCATTGCATTATCAAAGCAATTCACTTAACATATCTGTGGCTGTCACATTTGGTACAAGCTTTTCTCAATCATTGAATTTGACTGTCATCAAAAGGAAAATGAGTGTCTAATTCTAACTTTCTTACTCTTTTTCTTTTCTTTTTTGTTATTTTCAACAAAGGAAATTAATATGGTGGAGGGTGGTGTCGGACAAACAGACCAGACAGAGTTTACTGAATGCTGGAGAACAACATGGAGAACTCCTTACATTTTGAAGCTTGCTTTATCAGCTGGAATTGGAGGGTTCCTGTTTGGTTATGACACAGGTAAAAGGGTCTATCCCGTACCATTTAGTCACTCGAGTCGAGGAGGACCGGGTTCGTAGATAATATGTAATCGTTAATGTTGGATTCCAGGAGTGATATCTGGTGCTCTACTTTATATCAAACAGGATTTCAATGAAGTTGACAGCGAAACATGGCTACAGGTTAGTTTCGTTGTGTTTGTGATGTTTTATGGGAGAAATTAAGAAGAGAATGTTGTTCATAACTTGAGGATCATATTGCAGGAAACCATTGTGAGTATGACTGTGGCAGGTGCTATATTTGGAGCTGGATTTGGAGGGTGGATAAATGACAGGTTCGGTCGAAGAATATCGATTTTGATTGCTGATGTTCTTTTCTTTATTGGTTCCATAGTGATGGCTGTCGCCGTGGCTCCGTGGATGATTATTCTTGGAAGAATTTTCGTTGGTTTTGGAGTCGGAATGGCTTCTGTGACCGCACCACTTTATATATCGGAAGCTTCCCCTGCTAGAATCCGAGGTGCACTTGTCAGCACCAATGGCTTGCAAATTGCAGGAGGCCAGTTTCTGGCTAACGTGATCAATCTGGCCTTTACCCGTGTATGTCAAGTTCAGATATAGATGTTTGATCCAACTTTCTCTCCCATCATAACCAATTTTTTTTATTGTGTTTCAGACTCCAGGAACCTGGCGTTGGATGCTTGGAATAGCTGGACTCCCGGCCCTGGCTCAGTTTATGTTGATGCTGACACTTCCCGAGTCTCCTAGATGGCTTTACAGACAGGTTAAATCTTGTCCCGATTGATACGGCGAGGCGATAACAATAATGAATTAATGATGATGATACATTGCTTCTTATGTTCACTTCAGAACAAGGTGGAAGAGGCTCAGGCCATACTGAAAAAGATTTATCCTGCTGACGAAGTTTACGAAGAGATTAATTCCTTGAGAATTGCTGTAGAAGCTGAAAAAGCTGAAGAGCAGAGCATTGGGGACACTACGATGCAAAAGTTGAAGGGTGCTTTTGGAAATGTTGTAGTCCGAAGGGGGCTGTATGCTGGGGTGACAGTCCAGGTGGCTCAGCAATTCTCAGGCATCAACACGGTGATGTATTACAGCCCGATGATAGTTCAGTTCGCGGGGTTTGCATCGAACAAGACCGCGATGGCCCTTTCACTGGTCACTTCCGGTCTTAATGCTCTTGGTTCTGTGGTGAGCATATTTTTTATTGACAGAACCGGGAGAAGGAAGATGATGCTCATTTCAATGGTGAGTATCATCGTATGCCTCGTAGGGTTATCCGTTGTGTTCTGGCAGGCTGCGATCCTCGCTCCGAAAATAAACCCGTTGGAATCCACGAAATTTGCTGCAAATGCTACATGTCCAAGTTATATGTCAGCTGCTGATCCAGCATCATGGAACTGCATGTCTTGCCTGAAAGCTGAATGCGGTTTCTGTGCTAATAAAGCAAATGCAGTGAGTATATTTACCTCTCCATTTCTTTCTTGACAAACTCCTATATCATATTCATTTGGTTTGTTGTTATTCAGCGTTCTCCAGGAGCTTGTCTGGCAGCGACCACAGAGCTAGAGGAAGCATGTCGGGAGCAAGATCGTACTTTTTTCAAGGACGGTTGTCCGAGCAAAATTGGGTTTGTAGCAATCATTCTGCTAGGATTGTACATCATTTCCTTCTCCCCTGGGATGGGAACTGCGCCATGGATTGTCAACTCTGAGATTTACCCACTGAGGTACAGAGGTTTTGGTGGAGGGCTGGCTGCTATGTCTAACTGGATCTCCAATCTCATTATCAGCGAGACTTTCTTGACCTTAACGAAAGCTCTTGGTACGGCCGGCACCCTCCTCCTCTTTGCCGGGTTTTGTGTGATCGGCTTTCTTTGCATCTATGTGTTTGTACCGGAAACTAAAGGACTGCCATTCGAGGAGGTTGAGAAGATGTTGGAGACTGGTTTCAAGCCTAAATCATTTAGGAGAAAGTCCAGGGGTATCCCCACGCTTGCCTAGTTCCTAGACCTTGGCCTTCATTGTATCAATTGGCTTGTTTAAGTATTGTAATCTAATCCCCAATCCCAATTTTGGTCTTACTTTTACTGTCCATTGTTATAAATGTTGTACAAGAAATCTTAGTAACGAACAATCTCTTCATATTTACTCCTACAAACCATTTCTTCTCTTCGAAATTCCTCTACATTCGAAATACCAGACCAAATCCAAACCCCAGAAAATATTTGAAGCTCGACTCTTGATAAAATGTCAAAACCACATCGGATGCCAACACTTGGGGTTTCATAATTAATCATTTACTTGAGTGCATAGTTTAGGACAATCCTCCGTACAGTAGGACAAAACACACTTGCTCTGCCAGCTAATGCATGTAAAAGAAAGTTATGCTCGCATGGGTTGAACCAGTTGGTTGGAATTGCTAGATGTTTGCAAGTAGGACAGATCGATGGTGATGGTAACACACAGCAGATTACCTGCTTTACACCAAATAGGAGCAAATCAAGGGCCCTACGATTCCACAAAATGCAATCCCTTAACGAAAGGGCATAATTCCCCTAGGCAAATTGGAAAATTGTGGGAAATGAGAGAAAATCAGATAGATACTAAACCATGTCTTCAACATTCTCCGATGCGTGAACATGCTACGAACATCTATCCAGAAAAGGAAAAGCATTTTTCAACCACATAAGTTCATTTCGGTATCTACCAGTGCTAAAGATGATCAAGAAGTACAAGAACAAAAAGTTCGTGATATGCGATCCTTACGCAACTTTATGCAAAACCGAATGCAATCTCGTTTCCATCACAGAAGGCTCAAGCTACAAGATGCGATAACAGAATACAAAACCACTCCGTTGACAATCACATCAAACTAACACAATCTTCATATTCAGTATGCAGAAAACGTACAATCAATTTGGGTTACTTAGACAGAACATAGGAAAATAGTCCAAATCTTATCAACCCAAAGTCAATCCTGAGAACACAAGTCAATACTAAGAGGGGAAAGCCCCCAAAATCTAGTAAAAAACATACAACTCAAAGCCAGTCCCTTGCAAACGAGTCTCCCCTAATTTGTCTTTTGTACTTGTAAAACTCAACCACACTGTACAAACATCAATACACTCCCTATACAATAAATAAATAAATAACCTGGTATAGTTATTACTAATTAAACTTCTCTTCTCTAAGGACTGGAGCACAAAGGCTCTTGTCTGGATCCTCTCAGATACCGAAGAAGTGTTTCAGCCTGCAAAATCAACATTCAACAAATAAGTCGATTGTTGATATGAAGCAAGCATTCCATAATGTTCGACGTATAAATGCATAGGTAGAATCGATGCAAGACTCAGCGTTCAACACGAGCTACATGTTGCATTTTATGGTGTAGAAACATGCTCGGTCTGATCATTCAAATGCAAATTACTTAATAACAGAACAATCAAACTATAAGCAGCATTGTGAATTCCAGAGACATTATCTTCATTCAACTTTATCCTCCAGCAATCAATCAAAGGAATAAGTTATCTTCATTCAAATTTCAAACACAAGTCAACCAACATGAACTATAATTACCTTATGCTTAGCCTTAGCGCTCCCGGTCTGAGAAAGAGCCGCAAGGGGAGGGATTCCACCTTCCCTAACAAGCAACCCCCGATTCCTAACGCTATCGGAACACAACTGCAACAGTGTCAACACCGCAAACTCCTTCCCCTTGGTAGACCCATCCTCGATTGCCTCCACCAGTGCGGCAATCCCACCTTCTTCAACAATAGCTTCCCTGCCTTCATCAATTCCTGCCAAGCTGCTAAGAACAACCATGGCCTTCTCTTCCATTCCGGTCCCTTGCTCTCCTACCATCCCCACCAAAGGCCTCACTGCACCTGCACTAACTGCCCTTTCTTTGTTCTGCCTTGCTGAACATAGCTTATAAAGGGTTGTTAGTGCATCTTTCTTGCCTCTGTTGGATCCGTTGATAAGAAGGGATACCAGAGGTGGTATCGCCCCGCATGCTCCGATTGAAGTCTTGTTCTCTTCGATCAAAGCTAAGCTCATAAGTGCACACGCCGCGTTTTGCTTGGAGGTTTCGGTTCCTGTCTTGAGAACATACACTAACGATTTTATAGCTCCGGCGTCTATAATTCGGGCTTTGTTAGCTTCGAAAAGCGACAAATTTAGTAATGCGGTCACCGCGTGCTCTTGAGTCCAAGGATCGCTGTTCCGAAGGAGCGGAACTAGAGCAGGAATCGCTCCGGATTCTCCGATTAACTCACGGTTATCCACGCGGTTCTTCGCTAGCAGTCTGAGCTTCGCCGCAGCCGATCGCTTCACAGCAATAGACGGTGACTGGAGGCCGCAGACGCAGATCTTGACTGTCGGTTGAAGATCCTCGGGTGAAATAGTCTCGATAATTTCAGTCGAGAAATTCTCTCTCAGCAGAAATCCATGGCACGGCTCCGGCTCCAGCTCCGGCTCACACTCAGGTCCATTGTTGCTCTCATTCACTAATGTTGTTCCGGGCGAGGGAAGGGAGGCCAACCGCTGCAACTCGCCGGAGATATCGCTGCTACAAACGGAGAAATCGCTGAAGGCTTGAGAAATGTCTAAAAAGCCCTCGCTTTCTGAGTCAGACTTAACAGATTTGGAGTTGGTTTTGGAAGCCAATTGGCCGAGGCGCAGGTCCATAACGGATTCGGCGAGGCTTTCGGAGATAACCCCGGACCTTTCAGTTAAGCAGCATCCGCTGTTGTCGTTTAGGTAGAAATTGGAGCGTATCGTACGCATGGAACGACCGGTAGTGTGTCGGTCGAGGTTAGTGACCGAAGCCGAACCTGGGTCGCAACAGTTTCGACCAATGCTTGAACTGGAACCTTCGACATAAACCATTTGTTTACAAAAGGAATTTCAGAAATAAATGGTGAAGACGATGGAGAAATAAAGATGGTAGGAGGAAGGAAGGGTCGATTTTATCTATTTATGGACTGAAGCTGAACGGAACTGGATTTGCTTTTCTAGTTAGTAATGTATCTGGTCTTGGTTTGTTAGTGAAAAAGTAAAACTGAACAACCAGATAAAGTAACACGTGGTAAGCTCTGGTTTTGTCTGTGGGACCATTAAAATATAAAAAAATAAAGGTGGTCAGATCAGGTGTGACGGTGGTCAGAGCCGCGAGGCTTGAGCCCTGCCCATAAGCCCACGTTGTTGAAACGATTTCAAATTTCAATGCCATTTTTCTCAACCCTGGCCAGCTGCAAATTTAATTTATTAATTTAGTTTTCAACCCAAATGCCCAATGGGCTTGCTTTAGTGCTGACTCGAGTAGTGGCAGGTTATTCAATTTGTCATCCATTAACCACAAATTTTGACTCCTATATCTAACTAATTCAACCTTATCTATAATTTATTTTTTAAAATGAATTTTAAAACACAGCTTCAAAGTTGAGTCATTTTATTTTTTAAAAAAATATGATATATAACATGCATAGAATGATAGAAACAGGATGAGGTTGTTGTAAGGCATTGCCAAAGCTTAAGATAAGTTTTCATTTTATATATTAATATCTTAAAGCATACTCTTTCATGTTCTAATATAATAATAGATATAGTAGTAGCTAGTACGTACTATTTTTATATATAATATATGAGTAAATAAAGTGCAGTAAGTAATTATACGACATGTTGAGCTGTTTAGCACCCTAACTAGTTTGATTAGTATATCTATTGAGAGAGATTGTCTTGTCCCTACACAACGTATGGTGTGTATTCAGCAAGCATTTGGAAAACGATAATATCAGCATTAGCATTTAGCAATAGTAATAAGCAAGCAAAATCGATGGTTTTGGTTCAACTAAACTAATGTCAACGTGCGTGGTCCATGATTAAGCGTATTTGACCTCTTTATTAATTGAAGAAATTGAATGGAGTGGTTGTTTCAGATAAATCAAATGATGCCATGCCAGTCCCGGAGCATCAATATCATCAACAATGGAGGACTACCGTATTCAAGTGCACGCAGTAGGCAGGACAGGGTAAAAAAATAGGTATTATAATAAGGATAAATATTTTATACACAAGCGGTGTAAACTAAAAGTTTCCACAAGCGTCTTAGTTTTAGGGTATATGAAATTAGTTTAGGGTATATAGTTTATGGGTTTAGGTGTAGGGGTTAGAATTTAGGGATAGTTGTTTTAATTTAAGGTTTAGGGTTATAATTTAAGGTTTATAGGTTAGAACCTAAATCCTCACCATATTACCCTAAAAACTAAACCCTAACCTATAAACCTTAAATTATAACCCTAAACCTTAAATTAAAACAACTATCCTTAAATTCTAACCCCATACACTTAAACCTCTGAACCATATACCCTAAACCAACTCTCTATACCCTAAAACTAAGCCGATTGTGGAAACTTTCAGTTTCCACCGCCAGCGTATATGATATTAATCCTTATAATAAATAAAAGATTTACTAATTAATACACCAGCAATAGGGTGGGCATTGTCGGGTACCCGATTTTCGGTACCCGGAAAATCAGGTACCCGGTTCATCCGGGTACCTCATTAAGCGGCTCGTGTCCCGACCCATTATATCTGTGTACCCGGATAATCGGGTACCGAGTTCTTATTTTTTTTAATTCTAAAATTAAAAAAATCACATGTTAAACACAAAAATATTAAAAAAAATAAACTTAAAACTTAAAAGAATATAATACAAACATAGAAAAAATTTAGGGATTAAAACTTAATTTTAGAGTAAAAATATTAAAAAATATATAAAATAAAATATATAATTTTAAATATAAAAAATATATATTAAATTTTATCGCGACGGGTCAGGTACCCGATAAGGAAAAACTTTCGGCCTGTGTCCCAGAAAATTTGTCGAGTCGAGTAATTTTTTCCTGAAAATTACCCGGTCGTTGGATCAGGTCAACCAGATCGGGTGTTTTTGCCCACCCTAATCAGCTGTTTCCAAACTCACAAGGACAAAATTGAGATAAAACGCGGATCGTAAGTCGTAACCTTTGGGAGGTCAGAGGGCCACATCTAGTACGTGGACAGTTACCCTTTGGATATGCCAATGGAAGCGCACCGCTACACGATCTACAGACTACACGCATCTGCAGTCTGCACTCTGCACCCCGGTTGTACTGCGGGCGTGCTTCTCACATTAGGATTTTGTAACTAATCAAGTGCTACATATTTTTATTATTTACGACTAATCTTGAGTTCGAATCTTGCTTAGGCCGATCCAAATTAAGAGTTTTATTCTAAAGAAAACCTTCTTCGTCTGATATATTCATTAGGGGTGTTCATGGTAGGTTAACCGTACCGTTTAGCTTAAACGGTTGGTTAACCGTTATAGCGGTTATTATTCGTAACTTAACCGTTACTAACCGTTAAGAAACGGTTAACCGTTAATTTTTTTAATGGTTAACCATTATAGTGGGTAACCGTTAAAGAACGGATCGGTTACAGGTTAACCTATAACCTATTACGATTTTCTTTTCAAATGTTCATTATTTCTTTTTTAGAATAATAAATATATCTCTCCGATAAATATTGTATTAATTTTTTTTTAAAAAAATAATTTAAATAGTGAAATTTTAAACACAAACTTTACACTTAGTTAAAATAAAGTACATATAGGTTAACCTATAGGTTAACCATTAACCGTCCTTTTTAGCGGTTCGGTTAACCGAAACCGTTTAACCTTAACGGTTAGGTTAATTAACCTATAAAATGAACGGTTATACCGGTTAACGGTTACGGTTTATTTTGCACACCCCTAATATTCATTGGGTATTCTAAATCCAACCCTTATTGAACTTGGGCAGGAATAGGAGACCAACAATTTCAGTGGATGTTATGGGTCCATCAGGCTCAAGGTGGTCCAAATGGTTTCATTGAATTGGATTAGTTGAAAGATTATGTAGAAATATACATACACATTGCCAATCTTGCCAGTTGTAATATCAATTGGGTTCTACAAAATAATCTGGCTGCGTTCGGGGCCATCATCAGCCTATTCGAAGAATCACTAATGTTTTAAACAAAATCCAACAAAAAGGAAGAAAACATGCTAATACATCAGATCAAGTAGAGGCAATTTCAGGCCTTGAGAAATTATCAAAGCTGCAAAGCCTCAAGAAATGCATCTTTCAGGGACGGATTCGAAGCGGCAACCTGTGGAACTGTGATGTCAAAATCTTTACCTAACCTGTTGCACAACAACACAACCCATCATTTAGATACACAAACCTTAAAGCCTTCAACTGCTTCTTTAAAACATTAAGCAATTTCCATCTCAAACATTTACAAATTTAACACTGAATATTGTCTTGTTAGATTCAGAATAAGATAGAAAGTGCATTGTCAACCATGTTAACTACTTACGGATCATACACAAGGCCTCCGGCTTCTTTAACGATTAAAACACCAGCTGCCACATCCCTGATCATAGAGGCAAACCGGGTCAGTCTTGTGCCAAATATTCTAACTACATAAAAATATCGAAATGATTAAAAGCATACCATGGTCCCCCGTATCCAAGTTCGTAAAACAGGTCAAGTCTTCCACATGCAATTCCACAAAGATTCAATGCACATGAACCACTCATTCGAAGTGATCTCACCTGTTAATAAGAGGAAGTGATTATGGAATTCAACACATAGTAACAAAACAACAAATGTGGGCACAGTTTTTGCTTTTACCTTGAAAAGCAAGTTCTTGATTCTATTCGTACTAGCGTCCAAAGTTGACTTATCTCGTTTCGTTCCAGCCTGCTCAATAGGGCATAATTTTGTGAAATGGGATTAGAAGTTGGAGGCAGAATTTTCAGGTTCAGTTTCATCCAACAAAGAAGGAAAAGAAAAGGAAAACTTTGAAATTTCAACCGATAAGAACTTTAATACCTCTGTTGCAAGGAGAGACTTTACAAGTTCAGTCTGAGATGACACTGCAAAATTTCAGAAAACAAGATACCAGCTTTTAGAGATTCACTCGAAACGAAATTTGTGGACCGTACATCAAGATCACTGGATTCACCTCTAATAGGGGATCCATTGAGAAAAGCACCTTTCCCAAGTATACCAGTAAAGAGCTGCATGTTATAAAGCCAGTAATATTTATTTAGCACTTGATAAAAGACACAACTCTAAATTCAATGACTTAAAAAAGCAAATCTCACCTCATCCATTATCGGATTGTAAACAACGCCAACTGTAGGAACCTTTCCGATGGTAAGACCAATGGAAACACAGACAAAAGGAAACCTGCAGGATTGCAACAATAGAAACATGAAAATGACTTTACAAATGAAATAAGACACAATTCAAGGAAGAGCTATTACCCATGCACAAAGTTCGTTGTTCCATCAAGGGGATCAACTATCCAGGTAGGTTCATCGGTAAGCTCTGATGCACCATTGGCAGCGGTAGTTTCTTCCCCAATAAACTACAATAAATATCAAGCTATAGAAAATCAGAAAAGAAGATTCACTGATGAGAGAATTAGATTTTCTCTTAAGCCCAAGTTAACTATGAGAATTATAAAATGTGCAAACCTTGTGAGAGGGGTAATGCTGCTTAAGATGATTAAACACAAGATCTTCACATGCTTTATCCGTCTCTGTGACCAAATCCACCTGAATTTAGATAAAAGAGAGAACTTTAAGTAGTCATTTCCGATACCAATAGGAAAGTGGCGGTGTCTACTTCTGGCAAGACAGATTCGAGTAGTTAACAAATGAACACCACAACAACCAATTTGAAATGTACTTAAAAACAAACACTATGAAGATTAGATACTAAAATTCCGGGACCAGCCAATGAAAGAATTGATTGAACCTCAGTAATCTATCAGCATTAACCATTACAACACACTTTTCATCATACATTGATATCATGGCAACTAACCAGAAATGGGGGGAAACAAAGTGAAATTATATACATGGTTTAATCAAAGTTTGAGATAGAAATTAAATAAAGACCTGGCCTTTATGCTCCACATGCTTGGTCTGGTAAAACCCTTTACGGATTATCTACAAAATCATTAAAAACCAAGAAAAAAAATTAAATCTTGAATGAAGTAAACCGCGCGACAAGAAAAAAGGAAATAAAAAAGAAGAAGAAAAAGATAGAAAGAAACGAAATCTTGAATGAACCTCGCCGGCTATCTTAGCTGCATCGACTGCAGTGGCCAAGAATTCTTCAACAGAACCTGAAATCCAGAGAATTACAACAACAACAACAAAAACAAGAAATCAAAATGAACCGAGGAAATCAAAGAAAGAATAATAATGCTCAATAAAGTGAAGAAAAGAGAGAAAGAGATTAATAGGGGGTCCTACTCCTACCATTGTCGGCCATGCTAAACCGTCGAAAGTGTTGGGAAAATTGATGGATGGTTTTTTGGAGAGCTTTTTTCACGTAGCAAGCGACGAGCAAAAAGTGAGCATGCGTCTTGAGTTTATATAGCACAATGATTTTACCAGAGGAACAAAATGCCCCTGGATTTCCTTGGAATTCTCTTCTTCTCTCTAATTTTCTTACGCTTTAGGTTTATTATGTCATCCACGTTTGAACAAATACCGTCTTCTGAACATTCATTCCTAATTTGCACAGCAATTTGCAGTTTTTTTTTTTGAAAGTGCAATTTACAGTTGAAATATAGCAATTGTAGCACATCAGATATTTACATTATTTTTATAAAATCTGAATTGTAATTTGAATGCGTAAATTTGTTGGTAAAATATATTATACGTCACCTAATTATATGTTTGATAATAAATAAGTTAATTTTTAAATTAATAATATAATCACTTAATTAAAATAGTAGACTTTGTATAATAATAATTTTAGTCTCAAAACTTATACACTTTTATCAATTTGGTCTTAACTTTAAATAATTCGATAAATTTTGTTGAGTGGATCGAAAGATCGATATTTACCAAGAGGGGGGTGAATTGGAAATTTGAAGGATTGTAGTGGAAATTGGCAAATTAAAATTGAAGAACAAGGAATTTAGAGTGGTTCAAGTTCCAAATGAACTCTACATCCACTACCTTAGTCTCACTAAGGATTTGCAACAATTTCACTAAATTGATCTTCCCCTTTTCTAGGACAAGGAGACAACCCTTTACAATATCGGTTGATTTTTCTACCCAAAAATCAACTCAACCCTCACACAAGAGAACAAAGGAATTTGTAGGCTAATTAGGTATCTCTCAATACAAATGATAGCCCCGATACAAGCACTCAACCCAATTTTACAAAGTATGAATGAAGAACACAAATTGGGATTTTATACAAATTTGGGATTTTTGCTCAAATGCTTGAATTTGATGTTTGGATGTTTGCTTGAAGTTCAATTGTAACACCCGTGTTTTGGGCCTAGGAGTTAACCGGGTTTTAATTCGAGTCAATAAAATTTAAATTAAATCAATTCAACTTAAAATAATGACTTAATTGAGCTTTAGAAAGAGGGGGGGACTAATATTGCAATTTTACCAAAAGCTTTTAAAAAGTTAGACCACTTTAACAAAAAAATTGTCTTCCCTCTTTCCCATCTCCTTTTTCACGTCAAAAGCACCATCTCCTCTTTCAAACTCTCCCAAAAGTTTGGTTACTATTCCATTTGATTTCTACTTCGATTCAAGGTGTTTTGCAAAGGTAATTATGTTTTCTAACTCTCCTCTTCAACCTCTATCTAACCATGGTCTTGGATTTCAAGAATATTGGGTTTTAAAAATTAGGGTTTATATGAAATTTGGGGTTTTTGATGGGGCTTTTTAAATTGTTTTGTTAAATTATGTTGGGGGTTTGTTTAAGCATGATAAAATATACCATATACTTTAATTTGGTCGAATTTGGGTAAAATTTCGTAGCATGCTCTTGAGGTAGATTTTAGAGTATGAAAACTTGAGTTTTTGGTGGGTTTTGTGTTGAAATTGATGGGCTGTTGATCTACCTATGGTATGAGAGTGATTTGGGATGTTTTGGAAGTCAATTGGGTGTTTCAGCCTAGGATTGTTGGAGTACGAAATTGGGTTATTTGGGGATTTATCTTGATTGGAAAATTAGAGTGAAATTGGTTTGAATTCAAAGGTTGTGAGATTATTGAATATTAGCATTGATTTTGGCTATCGGTTGTGTTTTGGTTGGTTAGAAGCAAGTGAAGACGATGGAGAAGCTTTGGGATCGAATCCGGAAGTGAGGAGGCTTGATTCGGCTTAGCTCGTTTTGCTTAAGGAAATGAGGTGAGTGGTTAATGCTTTAATTTGATTTTCTAAGGTTGGTTCGAGTACGTGGATGTGGAAAAGGTTTTCAAGTATCGTTTTGGTTCAAAGGTGATTTTGAAAGTGGTTTAGATTTGGCCTTGAAAATGATTTTAACTCAAAGAGTAAGTTGATGTGAATGCCTCTTTAATTTCCCTTTTTATCATTGTTTTCATTTCTTGAGATGAAGGTTTGTTAAGTATGAAATTTAAATACTTGAGTAGAAGCATATTGCCTATTTCTATATCGTTAATGACGCATGATGGTGATAATGGTGACGTTGTTATACCTTGTAAGATGTGTGTAAGTTGGTGCAGGTTGTGCATGAAAATGGTGTGTGAGACCATTGCGATTGGTAAGATTGTAAGTAGAAAGAGATGCCTAATTATGGACATTGTTTACAAACTTGTTTTGGTTGTGCATGATATAGTGAGTACATGTCGCATGATTGTGATTGCATGTTGTGTTGCATGGTTGGTGTCGAACCTCACGTGATGGTTGTCGTTGCTCCGGTGATGTGTAGTCCCACCGGTAGCAAGTGGTATAAGACTCCGGTGATGTGTAGTCCCACCGGTAGTGACTAGTAGAAGAGTACTCTGATGTGTAGTCCCTTTGGAAAACTACTAGTCGAAACGGTGATGTGTAGTCCCACCGTGTGTGTTTGGTTATGCTTGTGCATACCATGTGTTGTTCATGTGTATCTCACTATATCTTTCCTCCTATGGTTTTGCCTTAATTTAGGATCATGCCCTCATGCATACCATGAACTGTAATGCCATGACAAATGCCTATGTTGATGACCTTCAGTTGAACTTGTATGTTAGTAGAAGGATTAGGTTGTAGGATGATTTGTGTGTGTTGACCTTTAGTTTAAAGAAAGCTTTGAACCCTGCATTGTCGTAGTTATGTTTTAGAGCTCCGCTCACTAAGCTTTATGCTTACGCTCTCCTTTTTCCGACAATGCAGATCTTTAGCTTGGAGTTAGCAAGGAGCAAGAAAAGGGGGCGTCCAAGCGTGTGGTAATTGCTCAAGTATGGTTTAATTAAATAATGTAGTAGTCTAGCAATGGGAAATGCTACGTGTCTTAGGAGCTTGTATCTAGACTCCTTTGTATTTGCCACATGTTGTAATGCCTTATGTTGATGTTTTGGTTTGATTATGGTTTGTAATGCATGAAATACTATGATGGATGTTGTATGTGTTGGCATGTTTATCGGTGTTTAGGTTGCCTTGTTAGAGAGGGCCAAACCTCTATGTGCTTGTCTTGTGCCTTAGAGGCTTTGAGATCCTTGTTTGGCTTAATTTGCTTGAATGTCTCTTGTTAGAATGTCATGCTTGAAAGCCTAAATTGCTTGTATGCTTAAATCCTCATCATGAGTGAAACGTGTTGTAATTGTAAGCTTAAGCATGCCTAAACTCTTGGGTTGTTATTAGGATGCATGTTAGTGTGTTGGTTGAAGTGTTAGAGGGATTTAGGGGCCTCCTTGTGCTCTAAATCAGCTCAAATCTGCAGATTCGTGGCTGGGGTATCGATACCGTTGGTCTGGTATCGATACTGCCCTTTGGTTTCAGGCCTCGTGTATCGATACTCGAAGGATAGTATCGATACCTTTTTGGCCACTGGTGCCACTGTCGATTTCGGTATCGATACCGGCCTCGAGGGTATCGATATCGTTGTCTTATCTTTGACCGTGGGAAGTCAACTCTTGGAAAGGGTATCGATACCTTTGAGGGAGGTATCGATACTGTCTCCTCAGGTTGACCAAACCCTGTTGACCTAGTCAAAGGGGTATCGATACCCCCCTCAAGGGTATCGATACCGCCTGCAGGTTAACTTTAAAAATGGGCTTTTAAATGTTAGTTTGGGTTCGTTTGACTGCTTTGTAAATATCGTTCCGCTGTATGAACACTTAGGATGTAATTTTCATCTAGACAAGATTAAAATGAAAAAAAATATAGGGTTGCTAACCGAGGGAGAGTTCCTTAGGGAGTTTTCACTCGGTTTTCCCCGTGTAGCTCACTCGGACCGGTCATCCGGCCAGACCGGGACGAGGGGGTTACATTTATTGGTATCAGAGCCTGAGGTTTCCGAGACCTCGGGTAGGTAAGTGAGGTAAGCTTGATGTGTTATGTTGTTGTTATATCTCGGTGAATGTTTTGCCATGTATGCTTAATGTTTGCTTGTTAGTACGGTGTTTGAAAGCATGTGTTAGCGTGATGCTTGTGTTGAAGCGTAGTGTCGAGTTCCCATTGCTACTATTACTTATTTAAAAAGATTTTTGTAAAGGAATATACTTGAGCACCTTGGACCCTTGCTCTTGCTAACCCTAAATATTCTTGTTTGTGTGTTTTGTTTAGTATTGTATTGTTGTCTTTGGTAAGTTGGAGGCCGAGGCGTGGGCCTAGGGCTGGTAATTGTGAATCTGAGGTTTTAGAGGATGTGAATGATGAGAGAGTTCATCGCTTTAGTTGGGGCAGTATGACAGTACCAGAGTTGGAGGTACAGTTTGCTTGTTTGGGTCAGCGTGCCTGTGAGCCGGTTTCTGTTGAGGGAGAACAATGTGACCGATCTAGATATGAGATGGTAATAGAAGTGAAGACTTAAGAGTTGGCTTCGGAAGGATGTCGATGTTGTGGCAAATAATTCCTTGACACAGTCATTGGGCTTGTTGTTCTGATTGATTCTGGATCTACGTGTCTGTGTATTTGGAGTGAGTTTGCGAAGCTGTTGAAATCCACCTTGTGAGGTACTAGAGGTAGGTGTTAGTGTTGCTAGCTCCTTCGGGGATGTAGTTGTGGTCAGAAAGATGTACAAGGGATGTCCGTTGATGGTTCAGTGGCACGTGTTTTCAGCTGATGCGATGGAATTGCTTTCTACGGTTTTAATGTGAAACTATGTATGGGATTGCTTGAAGAACATAGAGTTAGGGTAGACTTTGAGACATTGAAAGATTTCTTAGAGCTTTCGGATGACTATGAGATTGTAACGGAAGATAGGAATGTGGGTTTTGTATCGAATGTTAAATCCAGCTTTAGAAGTCAAAGATTGATTGACTTTGGTTGACAGGCTTGCCTAGCAAACGTTATAGATTTGATTTTTGAATGAGGATTAGACCACATAATGTTAGAATAGGTTGTGATTATCCTAGAGGTGTTTGGAAGAATTGCCCGGTTTGTCTCTTGATAGGGAAGAAGGGTTTGATTTTGAGACCGTCTCCGAGTTTGCTCCTGTTTTGGTTGCTCTGTACCTTATGATTCTCAACCGACTTGAGATTGTTGAAGGATCAACTACGAGTTTGTTAGACCTTAGATTCTTTGTCCTAATGCATCATCTTAGAGGGTAACGGTACAAATTGTGAAGAAGAGAGAAGACGATACAAGAATGTGATTAGATTTCAGACAACTGAAACAGTAGACAGTGAGTAGTTGGTATTCGTTTCTGTACGTCAGTGGCTTGTTGATCTGTTAGTGTGTGCTTCAGTCTATTTGAAGATTAATTTGAGATCCGTTTCTACCAGTTGAAAGTGAGAGAGGTTGAAGTACCGAAGACAGCTTTTAGGGCAGATGTGGACACTTTAAGTTTTGGGTTATGCCATTTTGTTTGACTAGTGTGTTAGCTACTTTTATAGAGATGTTGAGCAGAATGTCTTCCTAAGTCCTTGATCAGCTTGTAGTAGCTCTCTTAGATGATCCGTGGGTATATTCATGTACCGAAGATGACCATGACAAGCCTTGAAGTAGAGTTGTAGATTCTATTAGAAAATCAGTTGTATGCTAAGTTGAGAAAGTGTGGACTCCGAGTCGAGGAAGATGTCCTCCGAGGACATGTGGATTAGCCGAGTGTATTAGAGTAAATCCCAAGTAGTCAGAAGAAGATGTGAGTCAGGAGAAGTTTGAAGACTGTGACATGTAACTATAGTTCCTAGGTCTAGCGTTGTTACTTTCAGAGATTTGTAAATAATCAGTTGAAGATAGTTACTCCATTGATAGATTGCTACAGAAAAATGTTCAGTTTGTGTGGTTAGATGCGAGACAATGAGCCCTTGAGAAACCGAAAGAAACCTTGAAGGGAACTTCGACCGTGAATCAGCTTATATCAAAGAAGAGTTTGTGGACCATAGTGATGTGTCACATTGTAGAGTTAGGTTGTGTGCTTATGCAAGGCAGAAGATTGTGACCTATTCATTGAGATAGTTGAAAGACCGTGAGAAGAGTTATCTGATATGAGACATAGAGTTAATTACAGTTGTGTTTGCTTCGAAGACTTAGAGACAAAGCTTGTATAGTAAGAAATGCACAGTGTGTACGTACATATTATCAGAACTTGAATTGTTAGACAACTTAGGTGGAAACTTGAACAACATAAGTGTTAGAACTGCTTGAAGACTGTAATATCAAGATTGAGTACCATCCGAAGATAATCAATGTGGTAATCGATGTTCCGAGTTGAAATTGTTGTTAGATTAGTAGTTGAGTTGCGAGTTGTAATTTTCTAAATTCAGTTTACCGAATGATAGTGTTTTTGTGGCCGAGTTTCGGGTTGAGCCTACTTTGAGTCAGAATGTTTGAAGAGAAACAGTTGCAAGATAGATTCTTGGCACCTCACGTGCAAGGCATATCAGAAAGAAAACCTTCAGAGTACAGTTCAGAGATGGTAGAATTTGTATTGTTAGAGACAGAAATGTTGTACCGATTGACATAGTGTTTTGAGACGTTTTGTGTTGGCCGAAGCATATGACAGTTTATTTGTATGGCATCAGAATAGTATGAAGAGGTATTGTGGGTCGAAGATGAGTACTTCTGGGTTGAGTTGATGAATGACGTGGTTCAGTATGCGAGCAAGTGTATAGTTGCCTGTGTGTCAATATCGAGCATCAGTTTCTTCTAGTTTGTTACATCTGTGGGAGATTCGTAATGAAAGTGGGAAATAGATTTGAGGGACTTTGTGTCCGGTTCGCCTTTGATTTCTCACGAGAGAGTTTAGCCGAGTAAGCAATGATAGTTACATCGAGTGTGCTCATTTTATACATGTTCAAGCTACTTGTACCGTGGGTAAGATGGTGGAGTTGTGCCTTAGCAAGATCATGAATTGTGCAGTGTCTTGAGATCAATAGTGGCCGATAGAGATTCGAGTTTTCTGCTAGATTTTTGAAGACGTCTGCGTAGTGTTTGGTTACCTGTTGAAGTCAGATGGTCAGCTAGAGAAGATTATGAGTCAAGAATTCAAACAGTGTTGTATGGGATTGTGAATCGGGCTAGTTCAGTTGTTTATTTGTTACGGTTACCATCGGAGTTAGAAAGGGGTTTGCGATGTGTTCTGTGTGTCTATGATTCAGAAGTGTGAGCCGGTTTTGTTCCGTGTTATGTTGTTGAAAAGATTGAGTTGGAATTCAAATGGTCATGCATTGAAGGACCCGTTGAGATCTTGGCATCAGTTAGCTAATGTTGTGTGGTGAGTCTACCGAGTTGGTGGGTATGTTGTGGTGAGAGAAAGTGTGGAGGAGCTTGTGTCAGTGACTCTTCCTGTCTGATAAATTTCGGGGACGAAATTTCCTTAAGTAGGGGAGAGTTGTAACACCCGTGTTTTGGGCCTAGGAGTTAACCGGGTTTTAATTCGAGTCAATAAAATTTAAATTAAATCAATTCAACTTAAAATAATGACTTAATTGAGCTTTAGAAAGAGGGGAGGGACTAATGTTGCAATTTTACCAAAAGCTTTTAAAAAGCTAGACCACTTTAACAAAAAAATTGTCTTCCCTCTTTCCCATCTCCTTTTTCACGTCAAAAGCACCATCTCCTCTTTCAAACTCTCCCAAAAGTTTGGTTACTATTCCATTTGATTTCTACTTCGATTCAAGGTGTTTTGCAAAGGTAATTATGTTTTCTAACTCTCCTCTTCAACCTCTATCTAACCATGGTCTTGGATTTCAAGAATATTGGGTTTTAAAAATTAGGGTTTATATGAAATTTGGGGTTTTTGATGGGGCTTTTTAAATTGTTTTGTTAAATTATGTTGGGGGTTTGTTTGAGCATGATAAAATACACCATATACTTTAATTTGGTCGAATTTGGGTAAAATTTCGTAGCATGCTCTTGAGGTAGATTTTAGAGTATGAAAACTTGAGTTTTTGGTGGGTTTTGTGTTGAAATTGATGGGCTGTTGATCTACCTATGGTATGAGAGTGATTTGGGATGTTTTGGAAGTCAATTGGGTGTTTGGAATTGGGTGTTTCAGCCTAGGATTGTTGGAGTACGAAATTGGGTTATTTGGGGATTTATCTTGATTGGAAAATTAGAGTGAAATTGGTTTGAATTCAAAGGTTGTGAGATTATTGAATATTAGCATTGATTTTGGCTATCGGTTGTGTTTTGGTTGGTTAGAAGCAAGTGAAGACGATGGAGAAGCTTTGGGATCGAATCCGGAAGTGAGGAGGCTTGATTCGGCTTAGCTCGTTTTGCTTAAGGAAATGAGGTGAGTGGTTAATGCTTTAATTTGATTTTCTAAGGTTGGTTCGAGTACGTGGATGTGGAAAAGGTTTTCAAGTATCGTTTTGGTTCAAAGGTGATTTTGAAAGTGGTTTAGATTTGGCCTTGAAAATGATTTTAACTCAAAGAGTAAGTTGATGTGAATGCCTCTTTAATTTCCCTTTTTATCATTGTTTTCATTTCTTGAGATGAAGGTTTGTTAAGTATGAAATTTAAATACTTGAGTAGAAGCATATTGCCTATTTCTATATCGTTAATGACGCATGATGGTGATAATGGTGACGTTGTTATACCTTGTAAGATGTGTGTAAGTTGGTGCAGGTTGTGCATGAAAATGGTGTGTGAGACCATTGCGATTGGTAAGATTGTAAGTAGAAAGAGATGCCTAATTGTGGACATTGTTTGCAAACTTGTTTTGGTTGTGCATGATATAGTGAGTACATGTCGCATGATTGTGATTGTATGTTGTGTTGCATGGTTGGTGTCGAACCTCACGTGATGGTTGTCGTTGCTCCGGTGATGTGTAGTCCCACCGGTAGCAAGTGGTATAAGACTCCGGTGATGTGTAGTCCCACCGGTAGTGACTAGTAGAAGAGTACTCTGATGTGTAGTCCCTTTGGAAAACTACTAGTCGAAATGGTGATGTGTAGTCCCACCGTGTGTGTTTGGTTATGCTTGTGCATACCATGTGTTGTTCATGTGTATCTCACTATATCTTTCCTCCTATGGTTTTGCCTTAATTTAGGATCATGCCCTCATGCATACCATGAACTGTAATGCCATGACAAATGCCTATGTTGATGACCTTCGGTTGAACTTGTATGTTAGTAGAAGGATTAGGTTGTAGGATGATTTGTGTGTGTTGACCTTTAGTTTAAAGAAAGCTTTGAACCCTGCATTGTCGTAGTTATGTTTTAGAGCTCCGCTCACTAAGCTTTATGCTTACGCTCTCCTTTTTCCGACAATGCAGATCTTTAGCTTGGAGTTAGCAAGGAGCAAGAAAAGGGGCGTCCAAGCGTGTGGTAATTGCTCAAGTATGGTTTAATTAAATAATGTAGTAGTCTAGCAATGGGAAATGCTACGTGTCTTAGGAGCTTGTATCTAGACTCCTTTGTATTTGCCACATGTTGTAATGCCTTATGTTGATGTTTTGGTTTGATTATGGTTTGTAATGCATGAAATACTATGATGGATGTTGTATGTGTTGGCATGTTTATCGGTGTTTAGGTTGCCTTGTTAGAGAGGGCCAAACCTCTATGTGCTTGTCTTGTGCCTTAGAGGCTTTGAGATCCTTGTTTGGCTTAATTTGCTTGAATGTCTCTTGTTAGAATGTCATGCTTGAAAGCCTAAATTGCTTGTATGCTTAAATCCTCATCATGAGTGAAACGTGTTGTAATTGTAAGCTTAAGCATGCCTAAACTCTTGGGTTGTTATTAGGATGCATGTTAGTGTGTTGGTTGAAGTGTTAGAGGGATTTAGGGGCCTCCTTGTGCTCTAAATCAGCTCAAATCTGCAGATTCGTGGCTGGGGTATCGATACCGTTGGTCTGGTATCGATACTGCCCTTTGGTTTCAGGCCTCGTGTATCGATACTCGAAGGATAGTATCGATACCTTTTTGGCCACTGGTGCCACTGTCGATTTCGGTATCGATACCGGCCTCGAGGGTATCGATACCGTTGTCTTATCTTTGACCGTGGGAAGTCAACTCTTGGAAAGGGTATCGATACCTTTGAGGGAGGTATCGATACTGTCTCCTCAGGTTGACCAAACCCTGTTGACCTAGTCAAAGGGGTATCGATACCCCCCTTAAGGGTATCGATACCGCCTGCAGGTTAACTTTAAAAATGGGCTTTTAAATGTTAGTTTGGGTTCGTTTGACTGCTTTGTAAATATCGTTCTGCTGTATGAACACTTAGGATGTAATTTTCATCTAGACAAGATTAAAATGAAAAAAAAATATAGGGTTGCTAACCGAGGGAGAGTTCCTTAGGGAGTTTTCACTCGGTTTTCCCCGTGTAGCTCACTCGGACCGGTCATCCGGCCAGACCGGGACGAGGGGGTTACATCAATAGTTGTTGCTGATGCTTTTGGATGTCCCTTTTATACCTTCTCATTGATTTCTAGCCGTTTGGGTGGTTGGGAACATAAATGGAGCCGTTGGAACCCTCTCTTGCCACCATAAATGCAGTCTGCACCAACCTGTTTCGGAACACGGGAAACCTGTTTCGGAACGGGCTAAAATAGAAAGAGCCGTTGGGGTGCATTTAAGAGCCCGTTTCGAAACGCCTTAGGGCCGTTTCGGAACGATTTTGCCACTGTAAAAGGGTCGTTTCGGAACGGTCCTAGCCCGTTCCGAAACGCCTTAACGGTTTTAAGAAAATCAGTTAAAACATACAACGGTCATTTTATTCAAAATAAAACCTAGCCCTTGTTTCGGAACGAGAGTGATCCGTTTCGAAACGGAATGGCTAATGTCAAAGGGTCGTTTCGAAACGGGCTTGATCCGTTTCGAAACACCCCTTTTATATTTAAAAATATGAAATATTTGAAATAATTTAATCCTTTTTAAAGCCAACATGAAGAACAGTTTCGAAACGAGTTGTGCCGTTTCGAAACGCTTTCAAGTGTTTCGATACACGTTTCGGAACGGTGGTCGACAGTGGTGAAATTGTTTCGAAACGCCTTAGGGCCGTTTCGAAACGGGTACGTGAAAAACACTGTTTTGGCTTGAAACACTTAGAAAAATATTTGAAATAGTATGTTTTTAACTTGGGCATAATACTAAAATTATATGGGGATATTTTGAGGACTTAAAATTCGTTTTGACTTTTTCGATTTAGTCCTTAGGTTTTTAGTTATATCAAAATTAAAATATTTGTTTCACAATCTCCCCCTTTTTGATATAACAAAACCAAAGTTAGAATTTTTGGAATTTTGAAAGTTTTTGAAAAATATTCTAACTCCCCCTTAATTTAAGATAGGTTTTTAACAAAAATTTTGATTTGAAGTTTAAGTTTAAAAACCTTTTAAAATTTAAAAAAGAATTTTAGTGTTGTGGCTCTTAAATTTCTTCTCCCCCTTTTTGTTAGATCAAAAAGAACGACATAAGCTCATAGAGAAGATAAATGATTAGTACCAATAAGCAATAATAAGCAACCATATTATAAATTCATAATCAAAATATCCAAAACATAATTCAAAACATTAAGTTCAACATAATTCAAACAATAAAATCCCAAATAAAAATAGCCATAAGCATAGGTCCTAAAACATGAGAAAACATAAAGATGCAACCTTAGTCCTAAAATGCATAGATAATATGATATAATATGAGATAAATATCCTAAGCCTCGTCATCATCATCCTCGTCATCATCATCATCGCTCTTGGCTTGAGATCGGTGAAATTTCGTCCATTGCCCATAAAGAGTGGAGAAGGATAGGTCCAAGTTGGAATGAGAAGTCTCAAGAGAATGAAGACGATCCTCGACATTCTTCAATCGATTTCCCATTGTTTCAAAGCCCGAAGCAATGCTAGTGTCCAAAGCATTCATTCGAGTGTCCAAAGCATTGAACCGCTCGGTGAGGAAAGCCGTGAGGGCTTCATTGTTTGCAACTGGAGCTTGCGGTGGAGGAGCAACGGGAGCAGGATCCGCTTCTCTATCAACTCTTTCCTAAATACCATTCATATATTGGAACCCGGACTTTCGAAGGGATGATTCACCAATCTTGGTCTTGCGAGGGATCGGAGAGTCGTAGGTACAATCAATACCGAGATGGTGAAATAGGGCGCTCAAAACAATGCCATAAGTAAAGGACGTCAACTCATTTGTGTCAATAAGCTTGATATTATTGACTATCTCGGCAAAGATTATCTTAGGCACATTTGGGGGCTCACCCCTACGGAAACACTCTAACCAAAAATGATCTCTTTGACGGATATGTGAATATTTACCGCCGGAAGGGCGAATAAACCAAGAGACCATCAAGTGAAGAACACGATCATGCACATCCAAATTAAGTGCTTTACCGGTGAAAGTGCCAAAGTGACGTTCATCCTCAAGACCCATATTCTTAAGTTTAAGAGCAGACTCTAAAAGTTTAACATTTATGACAACCTTTTTGCCTAGCAAGGATGACTCAATCCCTATGATCTCGGTTTTGGACTCATCATAAAGAAAGCGAGCATTAGAGTAAAAGATGAGTACCATATTTTTGTAGCAAACATCCGGAAGGCTCAAGAAATCCATGAGATTCCATTCATCCAAACGAGGAAGATAACGAAAAAGGAATCGCTCGGAATTGAGGAACTCAAGATCAATAACACGTTCCTTACGAACCGCGAAATCCTTGACATAAGCAAAGCGAGCACGTGCCTCCGAAGTTTTGAAGGATTTCTGAAAAAGCAAAGTGAGATTCGGACGAATGCTCGATTCACCAGATTGAACGGCCTTGCGCTTTTTGTTCGATTGATCCGTCATCTAAAAACATTAAGCAAGTGTTTTAAAATTGAGTGTATGCATTGATAATTATAATCAATCCAATAATAAATCCCACTTAGGTTTTTGAAAACAAAATTAAAATAAAAAAACAGTTTAAAAAAATACGATTGAAAAATTTTATATTCGAATCAAAAATTTTGAGATTTGAAAATTTTTTTTACAAGATTTTGAAAAACCACAACCAAAAACATATAATTTATACAAAAATAAAATTTTCTAACCTAAGATTCGAACACGAATTGAAAGAAAAAGAAAAATAGAAAAATTACCTTAGTTTGGGATTTTGGATGATTTGAGAAAAATCCTTGCACAAGATTGATGAAACTTGCTTAGACTTGAGTTGTAGAGTAAAACCCCTCACAATTTTGTGAAAAACAAAGAGTTTTAGAGGGTATTTATAGAGAGGGAGGCGGTTTAGGGTTTTAAGGGTTTGATAAAAAGTGAATTATGACATTAAAAGCCCTAAATAAAGCAATCCGCGATGCCATTTTGGAACAGTCAAGACCGTTTCGGAACGGGCGGCTAGGGTTTTGACCATTTTAAAACCATAAATAAAACGTTTCGATACGGTGTTGACTGTATCGAAACTCCCTTTGACCTGTATCGGAACGCGTTCCGATACACCCCTTGGTAGAATCAAAAACGTTTCGGAACGCTTGTGAGGCGTTTCGAAACGCCCTTCTCTCAGAGCTGGATTTAAGGTATCCGTATCGAAACAGGTTCACCCGTTTCGATACACCTGGGCCTGGAAGTGCAGATGAGGCTCTAAAAATGCAGAAAAATGATCTTTTAAGAGGCCTAACATGCATAAATGTCATGAATGAGCAGGCAAAACATATATAAGCATAAACATACTCCCCCTAACTATAAGCATGGATGAAATTAGGAGTTTAAACATATCAACATGGCATTTCACAAAATCAAGCATTTTTAAGCACAAAAGAGGTCCTAAAAGGTCAAGATAGGCTAGCTAGACCCAACTCTCTCCTAAGGGACCAAAAACGCTCTTTGTCTAAGGGTTTTGTAAAAATGTCCGCTAATTGATTTAAGGTGTCTACATACTCTATAACCACATCTTCCTTAAGGACATGATCTCTAATGAAATGATGCCTTATTTCTATATGTTTGGTTCTAGAATGTTGGATGAGATTTTTAGTTAAGCATATTGCACTAGTGTTGTCACATTTTAGGGGTATGGTTCCAACTTTAATTCCATAATCTAAGAGTTGTTGTTTCATCCAAAGGACTTGAGCACAACAACTCCCTAAGGATATGTACTCGGCTTCGGTGGTAGATAAGGCTACACTATTTTGTTTCTTAGAGAACCAAGATATGAGCATACTACCTAAGAATTGGCAAGTTCCCGAAGTACTTTTCCTATCAATTTTACAACCCCCATAATCCGCATCCGAGTAAGCATGTAGGTTGAAGGTAGAGTCTCTAGGATACCAAAGGCCTAAACAAGGAGTGTCTCTAAGGTATCTAAAGATTCTCTTAACGGCTATAAGGTGAGACTCTCTAGGACTAGCTTGAAACCTAGCACACAAGCAAACACTAAACAAGATATCCAGTCTACTTGCGGTAAGGTAAAGCAAAGATCCAATCATAGAACGATAAAGCTTAGAGTCAACACACTTACCTCCTTCATCTTTGTCAAGCTTTGTAGATGAGCTCATAGGAGTGGCTTGAGGCTTTGCATTCTCCAAGCCAAACTTCTTGAGCATATCCTTTATGTATTTTGCTTGGTTGATGAAGGTGTCATCCTTCTTTTGCTTGATTTGGAGTCCCAAAAAGAATGAGAGCTCCCCCATCATGCTCATCTCAAATTCACCTTGCATTAGCTTAGCAAACTCTTGACAATGACATTCATTAGTAGAACCAAAAATTATATCATCAACATAAATTTGAACTACTAAAATGTCATTTTTATACATTTTTATGAAAAGTGTAGTGTCCACCTTACCTTTTTCAAATCCTTTTTCAATCAAAGAATTTGAAAGCTTTTCATACCAAGCTCTAGGAGCTTGTTTTAAACCATAAAGGGCTTTGGTAAGTTAAAAACATGATTTGGAAATTTTGAATCTTCAAAACCCGGTGGTTGTTCCACATACACTTCTTCATTTATAAAACCATTTAAAAATGCGCTTTTAACATCCATTTGAAAAAGCTTGAAATTATGATAACATGCATATGCAAGCAACATCCTAATGTCTTCCATTCTAGCTACGGGTGCATAGGTTTCATCAAAATCTATTCCCTCTTCTTGAGTGTAACCTTGTGCTACAAGTCTAGCTTTATTTCTCACAATGTTACCACTCTCATCTAGTTTGTTCCTAAAGACCCATTTAGTTCCTATTGTAGATTGATTACTAGGCCTATCAACTAATGTCCATACATTACTTCTCTCAAATTGATTTAACTCTTCTTGCATGGCCATAATCCAAAAGTCATCTTTCAATGCTTCTTTTATGTTTTTAGGCTCTATGCATGAGATAAATGCAACATGGTTCATTAATTTAAGAGAAGAACGAGTGGTTACCCCCTTGGATGGATCACCCAAGATTTCAACATCTTTGACATAGTTCAACTCCCTTGGGTAGCTCACTTCCTTTTCCTCAATAGCCAAGTCCTTCAAGGCTTCAAGAGGTGGATCTTGTGTGTCTTCTTCCTTTGGTTGAATCTCATCCTCCTTTGAAGTTTGACCTCCATCAAAGGCATTTATGATTCCTACATCATCATCATCACAAGAATCCTTCCTAGGAAGGAGGTTATCATCGAATACAACATGAATAGATTCTTCTACTACTAAAGTTCTTTTGTTAAATACTCGATAGGCTTTAGAGGTTAAAGAGTAACCTATAAAAATAGCTTCATCACTTTTTGCATCAAATTTACCTAAGTTGTCTTTTCCATTATTTAAAACAAAACACTTGCACCCAAAAGGGTGAAAATAGCTAATGTTAGGCTTTTTAGATTTTAAAATCTCATAAGGTGTTTTCTTTAAAATTGGCCTAATCATTACTCGATTTACAATATAACAAGCGGTGTTTGTGGCTTCCGCCCAAAAATATTTAGGTAAATTATTTTCACAAAGCATAGTTCTAGCCATTTCTTGTAAAGTTCTATTTTTCCTCTCAACTACCCCATTTTGTTGAGGAGTTCGAGGAGCCGAAAAATTATGGCTAATACCATTTTCATTCAAAAATTCTTCAAACCCTAAATTTTGAAACTCGGTTCCATGATCACTTCTAATGTGTGAAATTCTAAGTTCAAGATCATTTTGGGTCAATTTTGAAAATGTGATGAATTTTTCCAAAGCCTCATCTTTAGTACTTAAAAAGAGAACCCAAATGAATCTAGAAAAATCATCAACTAACACAAATGCATAAGATTTACCACCCAAGCTCATAGTCCTAATAGGCCCAAACAAATCATATGAATTAATTGTAAGCATCTACTAGTAGAAACATCATTAATGGATTTAAAGGAAGACTTATGTTGTTTACCCTTTGAGCATGCATCACAAATTTTATCATTTGAAAATTTTATTTTGGGCAAACCTCTAACTAGATTTAGAGAGACTAGTTTTTCCAAAACACTAATGCTAGCATGTCCTAACTTCCTATGCCACAACCATGCATCATTTTCATTTTGAGCAACTAAACATGCATGAGATGTATGAATGTCATCTAAATGCACCATGTATATATTTCCTATGCGATGACCTATGAGCATAATACTATTTGATTTAATGTCTACAATTTTACATCCATTTTTATCAAAAAGAACATTAAATCCTTTATCACACAATTGACTTATGCTCAATAAATTATGTTTAAGACCATCGACATACAAGACATTTTCAATGAGAATGGTAGAGTGATTACCTATGGAGCCAATACCTTTAATGTGGCCTTTGGAGTTGTCACCAAATGTTACTACTCCTCCACTTTTTGGCTTTAAATCCATGAATCGACTCTTGTCTCCGGTCATGTGTCTCGAGCATCCACTATCAAGGTACCATGAGTTTTGACTTTGTGCTTTGGCCTTGAAGCAATGCTCCCCCTACAAACAAAGATATTAAACCTTGGTTTTTGGTACCCAAACCATTTTGGGTCCATGAGTGTTAGCTCCCAAAACCTTGGTTCCCTTAGGGATCCAAGATGACATAGCAATAATATTATTAGATTTTACAAGTTCCTTAGGAACCCATACACTTCTAATTCTTTTAGCTTTACTATGTCTAGGGTAGCTACCTTGTTTGTAGTAATTAGTCCTTTTCTTAGGTTGGTGTGTTCTAGATGATTCTCCTATTTCATGTTTGACACTTCCAACATCTTTTAAGGACTTTTTGAGCTCATTTAGCTCACCTAACACCTTTTGGTGTTCACTATTGCATTGAGATAAAAGATTATTAAGATCAACATTTTCATCTTGAAAGAATTTAAGTTCATCTTTTAATCCTAAAATCTTTTTCTCAAATTTAGAATTAGCTAGAGTGAGTGAGTCATTTTTCTCATTTAGCTCTAAAATGATTTTCTTGTTTTTAATGACCGACTCCTTAAACTTCTCAACTAATTCATCATATACCTCTTGTAACTCATCATATGCATCATTTAACTCTTCATATGAAAAATCTAAAGTAGATGAGTTAGAGGTTACCAAGGAGGAATCTTCCTCAAGTGCCATGAGACAAAGGTTAGCCACTTCTTGTTCGTCATCCTCCGATGACTCCTCATCACTCCAAGTAGCAAGTTTGGCTTTGAGTTTCTTCTTCTTCTCAAAGCTCTTCTTCTTGAGTTGAGGGCACTCCGAACGGATGTGGCCGGGTTGTTTGCACTCATAGCAAATGATGGGATCCTTTCCTTCTTCTTTGCTCTTGCTCTTGAAGTCCATTTTTCTTTGGATTTTTCTACCCCGGTTGGACCTCATGAATCGTGAGAACCGTTTGGCTATCATAGCCAATTCTTCAAGTTCGTCCTCATCACTAGATGAGCTCTCATCAAGTTGTGAAGCTTTAGCCTTGAGAGCTATTCCCATCTTCTTCTTCTTTTCAACCTCGAGCTTCTCTACTCTTTTCTCTTCCTTCTTTTTCTCATCTTCCCTTCCTTGCTTCATGATCTCATGAGTAAGGAGAGAACCCACAAGCTCATCAAGCTTTAATGTCTTCAAGTTCTTTGCTTCGATGATAGCGGTTCTCTTCCCATCCCAAGCTTCGGGAAGTGAATAGAGTAGCTTCCGGACAAGCTTGTCTTCCGGTATGATCTCTCCATATCCCTTTAGATCGTTGACGATTGTGGAGAATCGATCAAACATCTTTGACACCGTCTCATCGGGCTCCATCTTGAAGTTTTCATAACTAAGATTGAGAAGTCCAATCTTAGTTTCTTTGACATCGTTGGTGCCTTCATAAGTGGTCTCAAGAGTGTCCCACACTTCCTTGGCACTTTCAATGGATGAGACCTTTGAGTAGATGTCCGGACCGAAAGCACAAAATAACATGTGGAGAGCTTTATCGTTGACTTGAATTTTCTTCCCCCCCTCTTCACTCATTTCGGCTTTCTTCTTCAACACCATCTTGCCTTCACCATCTTGCTTCAATGGAATGTATGGCCCATCCTCAATGACATCACATACAAGGTAGTCACTTGACTTGATGAATAGCCTCATTTTGTTCTTCCAAAAGGAGTAGTTGTCACCATTGAAGAAAGGAGGCTTGGTGGTTGATTGTGACTCATACATGCCGGAACTGGAGGTTGAAGCCATCTCTTGATAATTTGATGATCACACTCTTCCAGGGATCTCCTCTTGTGGTTGTTAATCCTCAAAGAGTTAAGCTCTGATACCAATTGTTGAGTGGATCGAAAGATCGATATTTACCAAGAGGGGGGTGAATTGGAAATTTGAAGGATTGTAGTGGAAATTGGCAAATTAAAATTGAAGAACAAGGAATTTAGAGTGGTTCAAGTTCCAAATGAACTCTACATCCACTACCTTAGTCTCACTAAGGATTTGCAACAATTTCACTAAATTGATCTTCCCCTTTTCTAGGACAAGGAGGCAACCCTTTACAATATCGGTTGATTTTTCTACCCAAAAATCAACCCAACCCTCACACAAGAGAACAAAGGAATTTGTAGGCTAATTAGGTATCTCTCAATACAAATGATAGCCTCGATACAAGCACTCAACCCAATTTTACAAAGTATGAATGAAGAACACAAATTGAGATTTTACACAAATTTGGGATTTTTGCTCAAATGCTTGAATTTGATGTTTGGATGTTTGCTTGAAGTTCAATAGTTGTTGCTGATGCTTTTGGATGTCCCTTTTATACCTTCTCATTGATTTCTAGCCGTTTGGGTGGTTGGGAACATAAATGGAGCCGTTGGAACCCTCTCTTGCCACCATAAATGCAGTCTGCACCAACCCGTTTCGGAACACGGGAAACCTGTTTCGGAACGGACTAAAATAGAAAGAGCCGTTGGGGTGCATTTAAGAGCCCGTTTCGAAACGCCTTAGGGCCGTTTCGGAACGGTTTTGCCACTGTAAAAGGGTCGTTTCGGAACGGTCCTAGCCCGTTTCGAAACGCCTTAACGGTTTTAAGAAAATCAGTTAAAACATACAACGGTCATTTTATTCAAAATAAAACCTAGCCCTTGTTTCGGAATGGGAGTGATCCGTTTCGAAACGGAATGGCTACTATCAAAGGGTCGTTTCGGAACGGGCTTGATCCGTTTCGAAACACCCCTTTTATATTTAAAAATATAAAATATTTGAAATAATTTAATCCTTTTTAAAGCCAACATGAAGAACAGTTTCGAAACGAGTTGTGCCGTTTCGAAACGCTTTCAAGTGTTTCGATACACGTTTCGGAACGGTGGTCGACAGTGGTGAAATTGTTTCGAAACGCCTTAGGGCCGTTTCAAAACGGGTACGTGAAAAACACTGTTTTGGCTTGAAACACTTAGAAAAATATTTGAAATAGTATGTTTTTAACTTGGGCATAATACTAAAATTATATGGGGATATTTTGAGGACTTAAAATTCGTTTTGACTTTTTCGATTTAGTCCTTAGGTTTTTAGTTATATCAAAATTAAAATATTTGTTTCACACATTTAATCATTCATATTTAAAAATTATATTTGTGAAGTGAATGTGTCAACTAGCCGGCATAAAGGTATGTTCCATTAGTCTATTAGTTGTCTAGTTGTGAAGTGGTAGTGTTTATCAAACTATCACATTGTCGGTTATCGAGCTAATACACAATAGTATAGATTGCGACAAGTGGTCGGAGGGTGTGTCAGGAGAGTGCAATGTCGAATTTTTTAAATATAAAAGGTTAAACATATTGAATTATGACCAAATTGATAGGATTTATAAATTTTTAGACTAAAATTATTATTGTTCTATATTATATTTTAATTTTAATTGAACAAATTTTAACAATAGAATAACATGTATATAACAAATTTTTAATTGAATGCCTAAACAGTTACTTTTTAGAAGTGGCATATTTGGTATCAAATATATAATTAAGTGTATGATGTCCTTTATCCAAATTTGTTTTACTTTTTTTTTTTTGACTGATAACATGCCAGCTAGCTTTTATTGGGAAACTCAAACGAAATAAAGACAACAAAACGGGCGGTGGAAAACCCAACCGACCCCAAAAACAAAAAGTAAATGCATCACGTACATAGAAACGGAAAAACAAAAAGAAACAACAAAGAGAAACCAGCTAGTCCAGCAACCTCCATATCCACCCCTTCCGGCGATAACCAAAGCTTTGCATGTGAACACAATGGAGGGAGAAGGGTCAGTGATGAAAACCGCAATGACCAAACCCTTCAAACACAAAAAATCCAAAAGAACGGAGCCCTCACGGTGGATCGATCCACCGCCTATCTTCAGCCGCGAGTCGCTCGACTGAATCTGGGGCCTCCTCCACCCAGACTCTCTCCGATGAGAAGGTAAGCCCAACCCGTGCCATTGCATGTGCGGGTTTGTTCCCATTTCTTGAAATGAAAGAAAAATCGCAGATCTGAAATTTTTTCCCCAACATCTTTGCGTTGCTAATTAACCAGCTAATATCCGATCTATCTTCTTCATTGTTTTGCAATTTTCTGACGATGGTGAGCGAGTCGCTTTCGAGTGTGATTCGGCTAAACCCCAGCTCATAAGCGAAATGAAGACCCTGGACCACCGCCGACGCCTCTGCTGCAAAGCTCGTAGAGGTAAAGTCAACCCTGTTACATTTTGCGCCCAGCACGAAACCTTCATTATCTCGAATTAAAACACCGATGTGCGCTAATTTAGGGCCTTTTTGAAAACAGGCATCCACATTAACTTTAACCATAGAGGGAAGCGGCGGACGCCATCGGACGGGAGTAAGGCTTTTCACTGCCTCCAAACGTGTCCGCAACACTGACAGATCCAAGCAATAGCCCTGAGCGTAAGTGATAATTTCCTCTGGTTTCGTATCTAATCCCTCAAAGACAAATTTATTACGGGCATGCCAGAGAGCATAAAGTGTAATAATAATCTCCTGGTTTTTTTTATTATCATTTTTGATTATCCAAATTTGTTTTACTCAATTTGAACGTAAATGGATATTCAAATATACTAAAATCCGCACTCGCAAGTTAAATGGTTAAAATAAGATATATTTAAAATAAAACAGATAACAGATTCAGATGTCTATTTTTTTATATTTTTGAATCATTTGACAACGGCACGACGCACACATCTTTTGGAAACAAAAATATTTAAACTCGAATCTCTTAAGATAAATATTATCATCTTTTTTACTGGAATTTCTCGTTGATTTTTTTTTTTCTAATCATTATATGATTATAGTAAAGTTAAACCAAATTAATTCACGTACTAATAGTTGTTTATTAGGACTAAAAAGGGGTTCTGACCCTCCTCCCTTTGCTCAACGAATATGCCTAAAACGTGCAATAATATTGTTAACAGTAGCGAAAGCAAGTGGAGGGCATCTGATGTGATGTAGAAACTTGGAAAGTTGAAGGCCATTCTAGTCCAGTCGTGTCCTTGTCATAAGAATATCCCGTGGAATATGCCAATGTGCTGCCAAAAGCTTCTCACTTGAATTTGATGATGACCACACGTATCCCGAATCACATGATTTGCGAACCTGAAACAGCCCAAATCCATGAAAATATTATTATTACTCTGCCCCACAACCAACTCCAGCAATACCAGTAAATTGCACTCGGGTTGTACCATTGAGAATTACAGATAACCGTAAAAGTAGATTAAATAATAAGAGCCTCTTTTACATATATGTATAATGTTGCACACAAGTCCTTCTAAAAAGGACAACCGCAACGCTAATGTGAATCACAGTCAACTAGTTTTTAATAACATTTTAACCAGAAATAACAAGAATACAATGTATTAGAGCTGACTATGCCTGGGCCAGTCTTAAAGCTCAAGGGCGGCGATTTCCTTCACAACTTGAGCCTTGTCTGCCTCAAACTGTTCGTCCGCTGCAAGACATCCAACTGGAAAACATAAATAAAGTGCCTAGCCTATAACTTTACATGGAAAAAAGTTTTGTTACCGTATTGCACCTTTATCGGGCTTGAAATCAGCAAACAAACGTAAAAGCTTGCTTTTATTTGCAACCAGTATGCTAACAATGTCTGGTGGCTTGTTCTGATTTGCAGCAAACAACTGTAGAAACAAACGGAAATATATAACCAAAGGAAAGGGTGAGCCATTTAATGTTTCAAATTACTATCTAAGAGATCCAAGATGAAAAGAAATTTAACACAACACCTTGAAAACATGAAAAGCTTCTAAATGGATGCTCTTGCTTGATTCCTGCGGAAAAGGAATTCACTATTTAGTGTTTGAATTTTATAGCTGTGTTTTAATACTTGAACAAGGAAAATCTCAGTGGTTGCAGCCATTGTGCTGGAAATAGCAATAGGCCAGTACTACACTTCAACCATAATAAAACCAAATGAATAACAATATTGGCAGACATAGGCCTATCATTCTTGACTATATAGTCAATGGCAACTAAAGCTTCATGTTGAGTATAGTATAATGTTGGAATAAAATAAACCAAGACATCAAACATCAGAAAAATAACATTTGGATAATCAAAAATGAAATCAAGAAATCTGGGGAAGTATCATACCCTTAGAAGATTCATAAGAATCCTTAAATTATCCTTTGAGCTCACATATCTAGTCATGACAGCTGAATTTGAGCGGTCCAACAAAATATCCCCCAATAACTGTACCATAAAAAGAAAATAGAGTAAACAAAATATAAAATGTCTCCTAAGCAACAAAAAATTAAACAGAAATCGGCACTGCCACATCTTATTTCAACAATTTTAAATTAAAAGGGCCATCATATCATATTACAACGATTTTGACATTTCAAAAAAGGAACTTCAATTGGATTGAGTAGTTTCAGATCCTAGAAGGGTAACACAGTTTTTCTACTCCACATACTTCTCAAAACTCATATTTTCAACTTGAAATCGGAAAATGAACCCTTTTCACTGATATTAACTCAAGCATGTTTAAAAGCACCAAGCTTCCGTTTTGATTGAAAAAGAACCACTTAAATGCATGATGTTTCTTTCTCAAATGTCAATGTCATACCTTAATAGCTTGTCTTCTCGTAATGTAGTTGGCAGATTCCAGCAACTTTGAGTTATATTCTGCAAAAAACTGAAACCAAAAACAAGTTTATTGAGCTCTAATCAATTGAAACTTTCAACATAAAAAGAGGCATGAAGAAGAAATTCATGGACTATTAACATAGCTATTCTACCATAATTACAGTTTACAATAATGTGATAAAATTATCTAATCAAACATTACAGCAAATAAAATATCCTAATTGAACCAATTTAAGGCTAACAGTATTGGTGAGAGAAAAAATGATATTGATACTTTTGAGATGAACTAATTATTTAAGTACCATGATAAGTAGTTAACATCAAAACTTCACTATTCATAGGATAAAAATAATAAAGCACTAGCACCCACCCAGTCATAGTTCTTGGAAAGAAATTCAGCTACAGTGGACTTATGCCTTGTCAGAAGCTCCTGTAAGAAAATGAGATATTACATGACATTAGCAGTAGGCGGTTGCCACATAAAACACTCAATGAATGAAGGTCAGGAATGACTCAACATCAAGCAAGTTGTTCTGAAACTAGATTCCAATGACATACAGATTCAGAAGTGAAACAATCATAAACTAACAAGAAATGGGGGAATAGGAGATATCATCTTAACATAGTTTAAACTTTAATCAGCAGTACTCGACCTTAAAAGTTGCAGCAGCATCAGCAGCAATGTCGAAATTTGGAAGTTGTATATAGTCAAAAAACTTCTTCATGTGCTGAGATTCCAAAACATACCTGTAAATCAAACAAACATGACACATATAGACAATAATATATCAAGTGAAAATTTGTTATATAAAGGAGACAATTCAAAGGTAAATAACAGGCGAGACAAGAGTGCCTCTTAAATGCAACGCCAAACGGAATGACTTGGGTTGTCCATTTAGATTCACTAAACGGATGAGAAGCTAAATCTTGATGGAATAATTGGTTGCCTATGCTCACCTTGCAACAGTCTGATGACGTATGCATTCTCTCAACATTGTACCATAATGTAAAGCCATGTCCGTGTTCTCATAACTGAGAAACAACATCTAAGAATCAGAAGATGGTGAAATAGTAACCATAACTTCTACAAACCGTTTTTGATTGCCACTTACCCTGCTATTAAAATATCCATAAGATCTATGTTCGCCTCCAAGTAATCAGAAGCAATCAACCGTGACTGCACTTGCTGCCTTTGCAAATTTGCAACAACTTGAGTTGCATCTTTCCTCGCCTGTAAAGGAATACTTGTCAAATTATCATAGAAGCAACAATTAGGATAAACTAACAGTCAATTGGGATTACCTCTAAATTCAATTTAGGAAGACAAGTGATCAACAGCCTTAGCGTGTTCTCTCTAAAGAACTCCTGGGTTAATTGTGCACAAGCTTCAGAAACTGGCTCGGCTTCACTATTTCCATAAAGAATACACTTCAACTCCCTTATGTTTTTACATAATTCAGCCATCTGAATCAAAATTACGATCAAGTGTAAGAATTAGAGTTAGACGCTGAAGCTATGCTGCTTTCAGTTGATTAAACAACTTCTCAAGCTCTGTAAATCCACGCCAAGTATTAGCCGCATAAAAAAACAGATAAAGATTTAATTGAATTGTTATCGGGGCCAAAATTCGAAAAGAAAATAGATTCCAAAAATAAAGGAGGATAAAAAGTCAAGATCAACACAAAAGTCGAAATAATTAATGTGCTAAAACTAAAGGTGTTTGATTGAGAGAACCTTCTCTTCGCGCTTGGATTCACGGCTATCGGGGGATCGATCAGCATAAACGAGGAGATCACGCGTTTGCCGCACGATGTCAACGGGACTTCGCGGCTTTGATTTGAAGAGTGCCTTCATGTTGGTAGGCGATGACGATGTTTGCGGTAGTGGCGGTGTGAGGTAATGCAACCGGTTGCGAGAGCCTCTGCGCAAAGGCTCTGCTCGCCGCACCGCCTTACTTGGATATACAGATTCCGATCCTTAAAAAAAGAAGAAGAAGAAAAAAAACTCACTCTCAGCTTCTCAGTTTATTACGTTGGATTGTGTTTTTCTTTTTCAATGATCGATGGATGGGTTTGGGTGCGTTTTGGCTTTTGTTCCCAAAGTTTTCCGCGATTTGGTTATTTTGATTGATTGCTATTTAGTATTTATCCAACGGCTGCAGTGGGATCTACTTTAGTGCTCTTCGCTTGCGGACCGACATAAGATTACACAACTCCACGGATTCAGTAGGACCAATAACATATTGACACGTATACACACAAGTGGGGCTATTTGGATGTGGCTCCACTGACGGGTTTTTGACTTTTTTCAGTTTCTATTCTAAAAATTCAAAGGGGCAGTTGACTTTCTAAATTCTAGAGGTACTAGTAATTTTACATTTTTACTGTAATTAATACTTCGAAGGGTTTAAATGGATACACAATGCTTTTGTTATTGCTTCATGTAAAAGAATAATATCCACATTAAGGAAGGGATCCAAAAAAAATTGGAAAAATCAATTTAGTAAAGAGTGTAATTACATGAAAACTACCATCCTATTATTCCGTGATTATAAGTGAGTGTAATTGTAATAATTTTACTTTTTAGACGTATTTGAAAGTGTATTTACATTTTTATTGTTTATATATCATGATTTATAATTGGATGAGTCTACCACGTGCGACGAACACCGATGAACACCACTAATGATGAACACCAATGAATACCATTAAATTAATTAATAAAGATGTAAAATTTCAAGGACCCATCTACAATTAATAATTATTTTAAAAAATTTAATTAAATTATTTTTATATATATTAAAATTTTATTTTTTTAATAAGGGTAAACTATATATTTAGTACCTCACCTATTTTCATATTTCTATTGAACCTTCATTATTTAAATATTATTTTAATTTGACCCTATTGTTTATAAAAATAATTTACCCTTAACTCTCAACCTAAAACCCTAAACTATTAAACCTTAAACCCTTAAATGCTTAAACCTATACCCTAAACCATATACCATTAAAAATAATTTCACCATCATCGATTCAATTCAATTCAATTCAATGAATTGTTGAATTCTCCTAAAAAATTCAATAATCAATAATTTAAAGAAAAAATGTATATGGTTTGGGGTATAGGTTTAAGAGAATTCAACAATTCTCTCAGGGACGATTAAAATTAAACGGACCTTAAAAACAAAAAAGAAACGTTTTTCAGCTCGACTTTTCTCATGATCCAAAGCACCCTTTTTCTCTCTTTCTATAACTCTCCGTGAAAAACAGAGATTTACGCAACTTATATCTAGAGGACCAACTTTAACGGCACCACTTCACCGGTTTCCATTTCGAAAAAGACCTAAATCGTCCCTCACCTTTGAAACATAGTTTCTTTCTTTCCAGTGATTCAATCAACCAAAAACCAAACATAGTTTCTTTCTTTTCGGTGATTCAATCAACCAAAAACCAAACATTGTTTATTTCTTTCCGGTGATTCAATCAACCAAAAACCAGAGCTTTACTTTTCACTTTGATTATCATTTTTTTTCTTCAAATGGTTGATTATTGAATTTTTTTTAGGAGAATTCAACAATTTATTGAATTGAATCGATGATGGTAAAATTATTATTAATGGTATATGGTTTAGGGTATAGGTTTAAGAGTTTAAGGGTTTAATGTTTACTAGTTTAGAGTTTTAGGTTGAGGGTTAAGGGTTAAATTATTTTTATAAAGAATAGGGTCAAATTAAAATAATATTTAAATAATGAGGGTTCAATAGAAATACGAAAATGGGTGAGGTACTAAATATATAGGTTACTCTTATTAAAAATAAAATTTTAATATATATAAAAATAATTTAATTAAAATTTTTAAAATAATTATTAATTGTATGATGAGTCCTTAAAATTTTACATCTTTATTAATTAATTTAATGGTGTTCATCGGTGTTCATCATTAATGGTGTTCATCGGTGTTCGTCGCACGTTGTAGAATTTTCCTTTATAATTATATGGAAAATTCTACAACGGGCGACGAACATTGATAAATACCACTAACGATGAACACCGATGAACACCGTTAAATTAATTAATAAAGATTTGAAATTTTAATGACCCATCAAATAATTAATAATTACTTTAAAATTTCAATTAAATTATTTTTTATATATATTAAAATTTTATTTTCTTAATAAGGATAAACTATATATTTAGTACCTCACTTATTTTCGTATTTCTGTTGGACCCTCATTATTTAAATATTATTTCAATTTGATCCTATTCTTTATAAAAATAATTTAACCCTTAACACTCAACCTAAAACCCTAAACTATTAAACCCTTAAACTCTTAAACATATACCCTAAACCATATACTCCTAAAAATAATTTTATAAAGATTAGGGTTTAATTATTTTTATGTCTCAACCGTAGATTTGATTTCTGTCAGTTCATCGATGTTTGTCTTGTTTTGTTGTTCTTAGAAATGGATCCGATTATTATATTGCTGTCGACATCATTATTTACTAATTCCGACATCGAGGAAACAGAAACAACCCAGTTTACAAAAGTAAACTAAAACTATCAAATTTATACCGGTTCAAGGATGTTGCCACCATGAATCCATGCTGCAAGTGCAACTTATCGAACATGGCAACATTAACACGAGGTGCAAGTGCAACCATGGTATTGCTTCGGACCTGTCATGTTGGGAATAGGAACTACAATCATAAGATGTCTGGTTTTGATAATACAATCAAAGATTTACCATGTCAAACAGGTTTTGATAATATATACACTGTTCAAAGGCTCCTTGACTTTTCACCGCTATGTGATGTGAGTAGAGATGAGATATTTATGGTCTGTTGGTATTGTGAATTTGTGATGTTTTGCGTCTTTTTTGGTTGTTAGGCAGGCTGGACATTGTGTTGTACTGTTGTATGCCTTTTCTCTCTTTTTAATTCAATAAAATTGAAAAACAAAACACTTTCCAAATGTTGCTTTAAAGTTGAAACTACATTATAAAATTGGAGTCGGGATTGTGCCCATTTGAACAACAAAGAGAGAAAGCATAAAGGGATAAAAAAACATGAGACATTTGCTTCTAGTTTTGAAAGAATGGATAAATCAACCAACAGATCAAGTAAAATTCTCAATGTTTTACACTACAAATGATATCCTGCAAAAAAAATTATTTGGAAACAAATTTTTGAGCTATATTTCATGACATCTACTCATAATTTATCTGAATCTTTACCAAAGCCTCCTCAATTCGACACTTTGATCGCCTTAAGACCCCAACGTTCCAATAATTTTTCACACCATTAAAAATAGTAAATGGATGCTACAAAAATGAGGACATCAGTAAGGATAAGCCCCACCACATCGAAAACAAACTTGGGAGCAAATAATCCCCACACCTGCGAAGTAAAGAAAAGGCAAATTGTTGCGACGGATGACGAAGATATGTCGAGTTGAACACCGAAGAGCCTAAAATTATTTTTAAGGGTATATGGTTTAGGGTATATGTTTAAGAGTTTAAGGGTTTAAAGTTTAATAGTTTAGGGTTTTAGGTTGACGGTTAAGGGTTAAATTATTTTTTATAAAGAATAGGGTCAAATTAAAATAATATTTAAATAATGAGGGTTCAATAGAAATACGGAAATATGTGAGGTACTAAATATATAGTTTACCCTTATTAAAAAATAAAATTTTAATATATATATATATAAAATAATTTAATTGAATTTTTTAAAGTAATTATTAATTATTTGATGGGTCCTTAAAATTTCAAATCTTTATTAATTAATTTAATGGTGTTCATCGGTGTTCATCATTAGTGGTGTTCATCAATGTTCGTCGCACGTGGTAGACTCATCCTAATTATATACTTAGCCTCTATTTTTTTGAACAAATTAAGGGAAACTGCTCCAATTAGGAACTAATCACAAGGCTTAGAGAAGAGAGGAGAGTGGAATGCTCCTATTAGGTTTAGAACCTAGAAATTAAGATAAAGGATGAAACATATGAGAAAGTTCTGGCCACCCGGCCATTATTATTTTCTCTATAATTAGCCTACTTAAACACTATAATTCTATAAAAATATAATTTTTGTGAGTGTCGTTACAAAATAAAAAAATAAAAAGCATCTGCAATAATATGCCTCGGCATTTTAATAAAGAAAATTAAACAAATAAAAAAAAGTAACAAATCTAGATTGTATGATATAATATTAGAAAATGAAGTATTTTCACTTTCGTTTCTATAGAAAGTGGGATTTAAATCACGAAAATATATTAATAAGAATAATAAACCGATCCAAATGAATCTATTCTTGCCTATAAGGGATATTTTAATACACGAACTATGTAAAAAAATATTTATATAACATTTTATATTTAAATTATAAAATTTAAAACTTAAGTCCTAATACCTTAAATTCTAAATTATAAACTCTAAACCTTAAACTTTAAATTCTAACCATAGATCCTAAATTTTACATTCTAAATTCTACATCCTAAACGCTAAAATAAATCTCTAACCCCTAAAATTGAAAAAATTGTGTAAATATAAACAAGCTTGTGTATCAAAATATTTTCCTAGAATAAATAATAATATTTTTAGACTTCTACTATACTTTATCCTAAAATAAACAGAATAAAATATATAATGGGGAAAATAGAAAAAAATTATTCATCAATCTAAAACATAAATGTAATAATATAAGGGTAGTTATTTCATGCACAATCGCTTGTGATTTTTTTACACAAACGCTTTAGTTTTAGGGGTTAGGGATTCCATTTAGAGGTTCAAGTGCAATAGTTTTTAATTTAGGGAACGTTGATAGAATTTCAGGTTTAAGGTTGAAATTTAGGGTTTGTAGGCTAAAATCTAAATCTTAAAATTGAAACATTTGCGGAAACAAAAAGTTTTTACCGCCTATGTATACGATAATAATCCATAATATAAATAGAAAATGCACAAACGAAAATGACAGTTTTGGCCAAATTAAACATGATGGTTGAAAATTAAGAGAATTTAGAAGGCTTAAGGTCAATTTGGCATTGTTTTTGAAAAGTGCTTTTAAAAGTGTTGTCAAAAAATAATTTTTAAGTAATTTTGAAAAACTAGTTGTAAAATTTTAGTGTTTGACATTGCTGTTAAAAAATACTTTTAAATGTATAAAATGTCTATTTTAGACATGATAGTGTAAAGTAAAAATAAATGAACGTAAGATCAGAGGTTCGAATATATTTCATATTTACTATTAATATTTTAATATTTAGTATATTAAATAAAATAAAGTACAATATTAATTAATTTATTACATTTTGTATATTAATTTAATATTTAATATAATAATTCAATATATTTCATATTTACTAATTAATATTATTTAAGAATATTACCAACAATCATTTGGTCTAGTGAGATAAGACATTAGTTCCCTTAAGCAAAGTAAGAAATTTGAATCCTACCGTTTTGAATGAAGTAGATTGGGTTAGAAGGGTCGCCCCATAATGAGCCTATGCAATACCCTATCCGAATTAGTCACCTAATGAGTTGGATATCGATGATTAAACCAAAAAATATTATTTGAGTACATTAATATTATTTTGAGCAAAAGCTCTTTCTTAAGTTGTGTCAAACTTAGTACTTAAATAAGTGTTTAAACTATATCTTTTATTCAAGATAAGTGTTTTAAGTATATTTTAGTTAAACGTAAACAAATAAAATAAATAATAATATTTTCAGAGTTTTACTATACTTTAACCTAAATTAAATAGAATAAAATATATAATGGGAAACTAGAAAGGAAAAAATAAATATGTTATTCATCAATCTAAAACATAAATGCAATAATATAAATAGAAAATGCAGAAACGGAAATGGCAGTTTTGGCAAAATTAAACGTGATGTGGAAAATTAAGAGATTTTTTTAGAAGGCTTAATATTTAAATAAGTACTCAAACTAAATATTTATATGATAAAATATTTTTTAGTTAACTAATGTGTTTAACGTTTCATTTCGTAATTATTTTAAGATTTTTTCATGACATGTTAAAAAAAATTCATTATCTAATAAAAACACAACGCATGACCTATTTCTATTTTTTTTCTTTAAATTTTATTTTAAAAAATAGAAATCTTTACTTTAATTAAAAAAAACTCTAGGGTTTAGGGGTTATGTAACCAATGGTGGGATCATCCAAAATCATAGGGGTCACTGGATTGTTGGTTTTGCAAAAATTTTAGGGGTTTAGGCTTTAGCTCTCGTCTCTGGGGCTCGCAAGACCCTCTTTGTTATATCATATTGGTATATGGATTTGCTTTCAACATGTAGGGCGTGAAAGGAACTCGGTTGCGGATGCACTTGCCAAGCTTGCCTCGGACTCTTCTTTTGAGATCTCTATATTCCGTGGTCCGCCTCCGACAGTGATCACTGCTTTTCACAGGGACATCCCGATCGGGTCATGATAGTGTGGTGATTGCCTTGTGGTTTGCTTCATGGCACTGTGTGTCACTCTTGGGATTTGTCTTTGATTTTGAGTTTTCTGTTCAGGTTTTTCTATAGCCTGTTTTTGCTTTGCTTTCTTTTAGTTAGGTGAGGTTGTTGGTTTTGAATGTTTTTGGTTTTGTTTATATTACTATGCAGGGACGAAGTTAGTATTTGAAGTTGAGGGGGGCAAAACATAAATTTTGAAAGATGGGAGGGGCAAATTCATAATTATTTCAATTTTTTTTAAAAAAATATAAAGAATCAAAGGGTTAAAGAAAAAATTCCCATGCGGGGGGCAAAACACGTTTGATTTGTAAACACTCCATCAACGTGGTATCATTACCAACAATGTCAACTATTCACACAAAAATAAAAGAATATCATTCTTATTTCATTGATAATGAAAAATTCCTAACACTTTGCATCATATTACCTCTAAAATAATATGTATTTGAAATTTTCTCTTTTATATTTGTTTATTAACGAAACATAAAAATCTTGAAATGATTTGGTTAATATCTAAAGATTAATTAATAATTTTTAGTTTTGACAATGAAAATTTTGTATTAACTCTGGACTAAATGTCTAAATTGTTTAGAATATTAATAATTTAATTAATTGATTGAATAATTTTAATTTATAGGAGATCTAAATTCAAGCAACTATCATATAATCACATTAATACATACAAAAAATATTGTTTAATATATTAATTATATTAACCATGTATATAGGTTATTTTAAAATTTAGATATTATAACAAAAATAATTTTAAAATTTATATAAATATTTTTAATTTGAATTTATATGCTATGCAATGGCGGTAGAAATTGAAAGTTTCCACAAACATCTTAGTTTTAGGGTTTAGGGTATATGATTTAGGGGTTTAGGTGTATAAGTTTAGAATTCAAGGATGATGGTTAGAATTTTAGGTTTAGAGGTTTGAGTTTTGTTTTTAGGGTAATATAGTTATGATTTAAGTTTTAACTTACAAACTCTGAATTATAACCCTAAATTTTAAATTTTTACTATTATCTCCGAATTCTAAATCCTTATCCCTAAATCTTTAAATCTAAACTAAACTTTTAAACCTTAAAATTAAAGCATTGAGTTTCACCGCTAGTGTGAAGGAGAAATCTGATCCGAACGGGTGATGGTTGAAAATAAAAGGTCTGATTATCAGCACCGGGAAGGTGATTCATGTTATTAGTGTTTCTTCTACTTCCAGATTTAAATAAAGAAAAGTCGGTAGTTTTGTGTTGAAACCGAACCGAAAGTACAGTATTATTAGGTGTTTCCGGATTCTGTGAGCAGAGCAGCCCAACGCGCCGCATCATCATCAATCTGCGATTTGCATTTAGCTAACAATTTCATCAGTACGTTAATCCTTATTTTAATGGATGTTTAGAGTGGGACGCGTTTTAGCCTTTAACCTTTAAAGTGGGTAACCCTATGCTCTCACTCGCAGACACGCTTTCACGCACTCTCACACTTCCTCCTCAAAAGTAACGATTCCTTCATTTTCCCCCAAAATATGTCTAAGCTTCCGATGGATGTAATCACCGACGTTTTCTATCGTCTCCCGGCGAAGACTCTCGTACGCTTCAAGTCCTTGTCTAAACCCTGCTGCTCTTTGATCGACGATCCGGATTTCATCAGAGCCCACTTGAACCGTTCCGTCCAAACCGGATCGAACCTTAACATCATCCTCAAAGGTTTGCATCTCTATTCCGTTGAATTCGATACCTTAGATGTCGCCGTCCCACTCGACTGTCCTTTGACTCTCGGAGCTTGTACGGAAGCCTTTGGTTCTTGTAACGGACTGCTTGCAATCCATATGTCCGATAAGAATGTTGCCTTGTACAACCCTTCAACGAGACAGTTCCGTCGGCTGCCCGTGTCCGAGATTGATCCTCCCCGTGGTGAATCGTGTAGACCTGGGTATGTTTTTTTTGGGTTCGGACAGGATGTTAGAACTAATGATTACAAAGTGGTGAGAATGGCACAGTTTAAGGAAATTGACGATGAGGATGATGAAGGGCACTCGTTTGATTACGAGGTTAAGGTTTATAGCTTGAAGAATGATTCATGGCGAAAAATTACTAAGCTTCCGTTTTACCTCCGATTTATGTTTCAGTTTTTCTACCATCTTTTGCATAGGCGAGGCTATGGTGTGCTTGCTGCTGGGGTTTTACACTGGGTGATGCCTCCAAGAATGGAATTGGGAATTTTCAGAAATAAGATTGTTGGTTTCGATCTTGGAACCGAGGAGTTCACTGAAGTGCCTCAGCCTGAAGGTGCTGAGAGAGGATTTCTCTTGGATGTGGGTGTGCTGGAGGGATGCCTATGTGCTGTTTGTAATTATGACCAAGTCAATATTGATATTTGGGTTATGAAGGAATATGGAGTGAAAGAATCTTGGACCAGGTTGCTTTCTGTTAAAAAAACTAGAGCCATTAACCCTTTAACGTTTTCAAAGCCATTAGCATATTCTAAGTATCGTGATAAGGTTCTGCTAGAGGTTAACAATCAAAAGTTTGTTTGGTATGATTTACAAAAGAAGAAGATGCGGAGTGTGAAAATCGGTGGTAATCTCGGTACATTTGGTGCAGAAGTTTATGTAGGAAGCCTGATTCAGATAGAAGATCCAAAAATAGCAGAAAATCAGAAGCAAAATCAACAAGATGAACTGAGTCTGAGGAACGGAAATAGAAAGAAGAGGTAAAAAGTAAAACCATGCACAAATTGTTAAGACAATTTGTAAGCTTTATGCTTAATATTGGTTTTTTTTTTCAGGGATGATTTCCTTTCACAAGGATTCAAATTGGTTTTATAGTCAGAAATGATGAAAATGTATAGGATATGGATGACGAGTGCGGGATGCTGAATAACTCATAGAGGTACCTGTTTATTTTTAAGATTCTTTGGTTTCTGTATTTGTTTTGGAACTTAAATCTTGGTGGAGTTAAAAAATTTGATGCTTTTGACTTGGAAATTGACTTATTTATAAGTATGTTTTGAAGGGTAGAGAAGCTTGCATGTTCCCTTTGTGTTTCTGTCTTTCTGGCACTGCGGATCCCCCCTGGAGGGTTGGCTTGAGAGGGTCATATCTAGCTTACATATGATTTGCTTCTTGGTTGAAGATAATTCTTTCATTTAAAGAATCATAGTATGTTTTGAAGCTCTGGATTTCTTTTACAGGGACCAGATTGTGTCCATATACTGATCTCGTGAGAAGAAATGTTGAAGAACACGATTTGCAAAGAGGAAGCTTTTGGATTGGAGTTATGTGGCCGATTTATTTCATATAAATGTGAGTGCCAGAATTTTGTTTGGATCAATAGAGGAAGGCGAGTGGTACATTCTGGAGGTAAGGTGTTTCTTTTTGGTGGTTGTAATATGTTGATAGCTTTTTATTGTAAGGGCATATAAGAACTCTGTTATTGGTTCCTGCGATCCTGTATCTGGACTTAAAGGTGATGTTTAAGCCAAAGCAATGGTTGGACTTGGAAGAGTACCGTTTCGCACAAAGTTATTAATAGTTGAGAAAGCGACTATTGCTTGAAGTAGAACCAGGTGTTTTAAATCTTCGACATGAACCTCGTGATTCTTAGCGAGTAACTATGACCATGGAGTTTGACAGTTTGTAGCTATAACAGACTGTAATAGTTAGGACTTAAGAATGTTCGGGTGTGGTGGATACTTGGAGATGAACTCGGTATGAATGCGGATCCACCATGCAGATTAATCTTGGAATTGGAAATGCTTTATGCTAATATTTATACAAAAATAATGTTAAAGAGATGTCATTGTTTTCCTTTATGCTAATATTTATATGGTAAAGGTATGAATCATGATGTAGACAAGGCAAAGAGGGGTGGTGTTCGGGTGTGGGCAAAGACGGAAGAAGGCGGTTTCATGTAACTACACGGTTGCGCTATGACATCTTGACTCACAGAAATCATCGTTTATGAAATGAATCTGCCTTTTGTTCAGAAATCCTTGAGATTATATTTTAGTTTTTTTATTATTGTTTTTGGAATTTGTAGTGCATGGGAATTAGGTCTGGAGCTTAGCTCTTTTTTTTCTTCTGAATCTTGTAAATATATTGCAGTCTGCTTAGTTTGGGCTGGAATGGCGGGGGCATGGTTTCCTTTTTGGTTTTGTCTGAAATCAGTTGCAGAAAACGAGACATTGGCTTACTATTTACATAATGTTTGGATATAAAAATAGTAAAGCCGAGAGGTAATTCTCTTGGAATAATATATTATAAGTAACGCATACACAATGCTGTATAAATAAATAGTGGTCCATATATCTTAATGCAAACATAGTAGAGATCACATATCACATCACACCAATTCAAAGCATACGTGCAACGTATGCATGTCGATCCTTCTCCCAAATGTATGCTTAAATTAATACTATATATTATAATTATATTATATCATATCATATCAAATCCCAAATAGAGCGAAAAGAAAGAAAAATAAAACCCCGGTAAACAAATAACAGAGGCAGCAGAACAAGCACAATAGTCCTGGTCACCTTCTCTAGTCCTCAGCCTTTTCAGCAGCAACTTCTGCTTTTTCAGCATTTTCCTCCTCTGCTGGTGCTTCCCCCGTCTCTGCTTTGACTTCCTCCGCCGTCTCTGCTTTGACTTCCTCAGCAACTGTTTCAGCCTCCGCCTCTTCTTTCGCATCCTCAGCAGAGACTGGCTTCGGTTCCTCATCAACATTGGCTTCTTTGGTATCAGCTTCGGTTTCCTCTGCAACAGGGGCTTCTTTGGTATCAGTTTCAACAGCTTCGGTTTCCTCTGCAACAGGGGCTTCTGCTGTTGCTTCTTCTGCTTTCGCGGCAACTGCCTCCTCCTCCTTTGGTGTCTCATCAACCTGGGTTGCCTCTGCTGTCTCCTTCTCTGGCAATGCTGTTGCCGTTGGTTGAACCTCAACCTGCAAGGGAAGGCCCCATATCATTGAAACAAGTGACGGATTAAGATATTAATGTTGTTCTAAACCAATCAAACAAACTCCAACCCATTAAAGAAGTATAAACACAGATAGCTAATGAAAGATATATACACATATTCCAAGCAAAATCCATTACCTCAACACTGGCCATTTGGAAAGAAAGGGCAAAGGAAAGCAGAAGAAAATATAAAAAGAGAATGGAGATGAGAAAGATCTGCTGTGAGGGAAGTGAATGGTTGATGAATACGAGAGGTATTTATAGGATGTAAATGGGTGGTTTTAGCAATATAAATAATTGGAGGAAATTAGAGAGATAAGAGCATAACAAAGCGACACACCTCCATGTCACTCACACTCTGGACATTACTATTCTCCATGTTCCTACTTCTATCATCAAATAAAGTATTCTTTTGATAAGTTTTTTTATATCATGGAGGCCATTAATTTCGCATATCGGATGACATTATACATGTATATAAATATATCAATTTGGCATTTTGAATGCATCAGAAGCCAATATCTTTTTAATTTTCTTTTCTTTTCATCCAATATTTTTCTTTTACAAAATCAATAGTTAATTAAGCAATGAATGAATGGACGTTACAAGAATTAATTAATCATATGTTACACAATCAATGAACGAGAGGGTCAAATTAATGTTAGAGTTCGAGTTTAATTGAAATTAAGGTGTTTCAGTCGGTTTCACCTTCCAATTCCTTGATTTTGATTAGATCTAATAAATTCAATTGATAACTGATCTATCTGTGATGCATATAAGGTAATTGATATTTGCCAAACGAAAGAAGAAAAAGAAAGGACGGTGGCAAAGCAACCAAAAAGGTCCCACTCTCCCAATTCATTTTGAAAATTCGCTGCTTTGATCATGTGAATGATGCATCTCTGCTTTTATCTTGGCCCTCTGATTTGCCACGCATGATCCCAATCATCCCCACGAGATCCTGTCCTCATAAAAGGCAATAAAGCCACCATCTACCCTTCCTTTTATATTACCCCAAATGTCTACTAAGTTTACCGTGAAATCATGTACCTTTTACTACATCATGTTACATATGTTTTTTGTCGACCCTGTTTTAGGCAGTTTTGAGTAATTAGCATGTAAATCGAAAAGGATGATTTGGTTGCATGTTATCGATATAATTATCATGAATAATTTTAAATAATTATCAAGAATAGTACAATCTATTCTTAAATAATTATCAAAAAATAATTTTAAAACCAATCTGCAACCTTTGCTCGCTGCAAAGAACTAAGAGCCGGGACAGCTTAAAGGTTTCTGCTCCCAATGAAGTGAGCCTTTTGACAGGTTAAGGGACAGCAAGATATTATAAAGTATCTAAAGTTTCGGGTCACCAGTATAAAGTCAGTCGAATGCAATACTAATGATCTGGGTCTTCCAAGAATTCAGACATGATGACGGTTACTAGAAACTGAGAGTACAAACGCAAGTAATCCTCCATGGTAGGTTGACAAAGAAAGCTTCCCTGTGTGCAAATCTTCTTCTTGCTTCTAAAGCCTAAACATGGTTTCACTATGTATTTCATCTATTAGGAAAACTTCGCCTCAACCACCCTCTTCTGACAGCGGTTTATATGTCCCGGTGTTCACCTGATGAGGTTTTTCAACACTGCTTCAGCCCGATGCTCGAATTTAGGGAGTGCCCACTCATGTTGTAAAATGTCAAGACCATCTTTCTCAGCACCCAGACTCTAATAAGAATGATAATCAAAGGATTAGGAGGCATGCGGGTTAAGAATTCAAACAAAATATTCTAAATTTCTTTACAGGATGCCATATAAACTTAAACCACATATATCAACAAAATAAAAAAGGCAATGACTTCCGGGATACAGCTATTATCGCAAAAAAGGATCTTGATTTCTTAAACTTAAACCAAATATCAACCACAAAAACAGTTTGGTTCATCGTCATTGAATTAAAAGTTGCGTGTAGTTGTAATCATTTTCGTTGTTGATTTGATCACATAGCAAAGCAAAGGGTAGGCCGGTAGGGGGACACAACCTGGGGTCGTTGAGGAATAGCATTGGCTGAAATTCCTACCACAATAATACTCAACAGGTAAATATCAAACTCCCAAACCATGGGCGGTTCTAAAGTTGTAGAGAAAGAAACTAAGCTCTTGACTAAAAAGTTGGCCATTCATGATAATGCCTCAAAAAGAAAAAGACACATAATTTTTTTGATGAAGAGGCTGACCCACATACACATCAGTGCAAACCTATTTGAATCTGGCAGCCCAAGGCTGCACGGACATTAGAAGCACAAAAGATTGTGGTAGCACATTGATGGGGCAGTCTAGGTCCACCATCATGGGAATGGAATTCCAAATTCCCTGTCTAAACAGTTTCCTAATTGACAAGCAAGTATTGCGGACAACATAAAATCATAAACGAACTGTCCAGCCCACAGCAGCACAATCATTTGTAGCCTAAGATCACACTAATATATGTTCCACAAGCCATCCTCCTAAGAGATATAAATAAAGAACTCTTAGCCAATTAAGAAAAAAAGATGGATACAATATCAAACATCTTTGTGCCTCCACAAAACAGCTTGGGGATGGGTAGAGAACTTGTCATAAATGCATGTATATAAGGTCACAAACCTTGTTGCCTGTACGACCAATTAAATCCTAAGCTCAAAGACTCTTTGGAAGACAACCGTTCAACTCTGAGGCTGAAACCTGTAAGTTCTATTATTCTATATTCCCTACTCAATACCATTTAAGGCGTCGTCCTAAGCTTATCTACCAAAACCCTAAGAAACTTGAGTATTGCAAAAGGATTTCAACTAGCCTAAGATCAAAGTATTAATAACTTAAATAAAAATTCTAATTGGCTTCCAATACATGCTACTTATGGAAAATAATCTCCATTAAAAGACAAATAACAGGATTTTGACAAATATAAGACCATATGCAACTTGTAAGACTTCTTGAAGCTGCAATACTCAATACAAAACAGATTGAATCAATACCTTTGATGGATCAAAACCAAATCCACTCATCTGCATCATTCGTTGTGTATCATCCGTTGCTGTTAAAAAAGAAAAAAATTACAACTTCCTTATGAAACCTACAATAGATGATAAATCCAAGAATTGAGAAAGTGCTGATTGCTATCTAATATAAAACATAATAGGAAGTTCATGAATCATGATCCAACACTAACCATTTTCCTCTCCCAGAATCAGACTAAATAAACCCCTCAAACCAAACAAATTGAGGAAATACCTGGATATGAAAGAATTTGTCAATAATTGGTGAAATACTTAGTCAAGAAAGTATCTCAAAATAGATGAGATCAGAAAGAAAAAAAAACAATTAAAAGAAAATTTATGAAAAGCTTCTTGCATACGAAATAAGACCAGTACCATGAGCGGCTACTAACATAGCTCACATCAACTGTGCTAAGGTCAATTCCATTCTGTAACATTGATCTGAACCTCTGAGTCAATGGGAAGGGTATTTTGGCTGCAATAGAGAAAACAAATAGAAGAGGCAACTACATTATCATTACCAACAGCACTATAGTACCAAACTACCAATTAATAAAAATCTTAATAACACTATCATGATCATGACCAACAAAAGACTGTGCCCGTCACCGTGCAGAAAAAATGAAAATGGAACAGATCCAAACCAATTTAATAGGAAAGGGGTTAACTTTGGAAAATTCAATACATCAGATACATGAAATCAATTTTGTACACAGATCTGCTAATTCAATCTCAAATGTAGCATGAAAAGGAAAATACTCAGAAATTTTGGAACTAAAACAGTAGTAAAGACTAAAGAAGTAAAGAGCCAGACCTGCAACAAATCCAGAGAAGAAGAAGTTGACCCATGCAAAAGTGAGAGTCTGACAACAGCATCAAGTTTATAAAAACAGTAAGTTCTCCAAAATGAGCAATTACACCAAAGTATACGAACGTTGAACACCAAAGGTGCAAGCACTGCAAAAATACCTGAGGTATAATCATAGAGAGGTTTTTCTTCATCATATCCATAGCCATGTTAGGGTCAGAGAACATTTGAGCTTGAGCATTTTGAGCCTGCCCCTTGGGGACAAACAGTAATCCATTTTCCTACAAAGTGCCATAAAATTAGCTTTAGTTTGTTCCTTTCTGAGAGGGAAAGGAACTTACACTTGATAGATTATTTTCATCAATTTAAACTGGTTTTAACAAAGCTTGATATTAGCAGATCCATAGGCTACTGATTAGAAGCAATCCCAGCAAAACAATAATTCATCTACGGCTAATGTGCAATCTGCTAACAGCACAATAAACTGTGAACAAAAGAAGAAAACGAAAAAGGCAAACCTCATTGCTGAAATAAACCCTACGTGAGCGAAAGGACTTGGGAGGGATAAAATTAGCAGCAGCTCGCAAATTCCGAGCCCGAACAATTACTTGCCTGGAAATAGAAATTCGGGAATCGATGAATCTGAGATCTATTTATCTTTATCTAATTTTTTTTATACAAAAAAAAAGAGGTGGGAGAGAAATACCCCTCTTTGACGATCTTAGGATCGGGAACTTGAGAGGAGAGCATGAGCTTAGAAACAAAGTAGCGGAGGATGCCGATGAGAACCATCACCACCGATAGGGGTATCAGCACCCAATCTCTGATCGCCGTATCCAGCACCAGATCTTCCGCCATCACTACTATTTGCTCCGACGACGAAAACAAGAGTTTGGCTTATGTTGTGTCTGTGCTTCTTTACATGTATCCAATTGTTCGAGTCTTCAATTTTTCTTTTTGTAATTTTTGCTGTTCCTAAGGGTAAAACACTAAAACTTCACAAAAGTCACTAAACTATTATAATATTTTTATTTTAGTCACCAATATTATGAAAAATTACATTAACAATATTAATTTATTACAAAATGATCATTTGAGTATAAAATTAAACTAGTGACGAAAGATTTGCATTTGTGTGCGTGGTTTTGGGTTGGGGGTTAAACGTGTATCATGAGGTATTAAGAATATTTAATGAGTAATATGGTATATTTTAAACTAGAGACAGATCGATGGAATACTGGAAATACGGTAGCACATCTAAAAATTGAACAATTTTTTTGTATTTTTTATAAATGATTTAATTTTTCAAAATCCGGACTCATAACATAAAATGATGCTTACATCCTTACCTTGAACACACTTGTGTGTACCTTTTGTCTCTCTCGACAAAATCTCGTACTACAAAATGTTTTAACATTCTTTTTAAAATTAGAAGACAATCTTAAAATTGAAAGAAAGTATACACATATTATAAAAAAAAATATCAATTTATTAAAAGTACAACCAACTACTTAACATAAAAACCTTATAAACTTCTAAAAAAGAGAAGAGATTTTATTTAAAAATGTTTAATTTTCGAGTGAAACCGCTAATATATATATGATGCTGAGACTATATAATAATTTCAATACAAATTTGGCCCAACCTATTAAATAAATACCTCCACTCAAATCAAATAACAGATCAGGCCAGTGAATCAGTAGGAGATGGAAAAAGGCCCAAAACTATGGCGCAATTTCCAAACCCAAACCATCTTGGGTTATCGTTTCCGCCCCGAACCCGATCACCTGGCTTCCAATCTCTCACGGCCTCCCGCAATCACATGGTTGAACTAATTGAAACTATCGGCCTCAGAATCTCGAATGGGACGGCAGATTTTCTTGCTTTTTATTCTCATATAATCATAGACAGGTAACACCAGAATTTCACACTTTCACAAATCTATATCTTTTTCTCCTTACTTTATTCTGACATTAAAAATTTAAAAGAAAAATATCGAACTGTTCGCGAACTTATCGAGTCGAGTTGTGTCTTGCTCAACTCGACTCATTAAGATCTCGAGTCGAGCATTAATCAAATTTTGTCCGAGTCAATCTTGAGCTGTTTGCGAGCTGCTCAACTCAATAAGCACCCCTACTCATGAATCATGATTGAGTAAAGGCTACTGGCTATTGCTGTTATGACCTGTTTGGCATTCTTAAGATGACCTGGACTGCTGGTAGATGAGCTATATTAATGTCTTCACCGGCTACAATTTCATCTTAGGGAAGCAGGGAGTCAGTTGCTGTGCTCAAAATCTCTTACTCATTCGGAAAATTGTCATATCACATTGAAGTAGGTTAGCTGTTGTTCTTCATTGCATCTATCTATATTATTGAGTTCATTGGTTGGAACCTGAATTCCTCTATAAATGCAGGTGTTGAATGAATGAATGTTGGTTGTTGTATAAACACAATGAGATGGAAGCAACGTGCAGAAAGCATTTGTTTTGCCCACGTCCAGACTAGGTTTCTGAACAGATACAAACCAGCTAATCACTAATCAAAAATCAATTATAAAAATGGGTATTTTCTGGAACGATGCATAATTGATTACCCACGATACATCACAGCATGCACAGGGACATCTATTCCAGCATTAATTGATTCATTCTTTTCCCTGGTAACAAGTTGAAATGGAGATGTGGGATTAGGACCTGACGATTGAAAGTACTAAAAGATTGAAACTTTTTTTTTTTTTGCTAATATAAAAGATTGAAACTTTCTCAAAGGGTGTGAAGGAAAGTAATGCGAATGGATTCAAATTTTCCTCGAAATTCCCGCCTCTATAATAAATGTTATAGAAATTGGAAGCCTAAACTGTGTGAAGCCAAAGGAAGCGACTTTGACAACTTATCCAAAGCCAAAGGGTTGCAACTTGCAAGTACGACATGTAATTCAGAACCCATCACTACTCAAAAAGTTGATTCGGCGTACTCAGAGTCTAACACATCCGAGGTAAACCAAAACAAGGGTTCGTAGCAGTCAGTATAGGCTGTCATTGCCAATTCTAATTACATCATTTCCCCCTTTATTCCAATCATTATATCTCTCTCTGAGGAAAAGGTCAAAACCATATATTAAACAAAGGGTCGAGGCAATCTAGGCTGTTAAATAAGAAATTTTTTAAAATCGAAAAGCAAGAGCTGGAATCGTGGTCTTCGTGGAAGCTAGTGCAGGAGTGGTCTTCACGATCTGGCCACCTCTCTCTCTCTCTCTCTCTCTTTCTTTGTTTCATTTCATGAATATATACATATTTTCGGATCCCCACATGAGTCTTCTTTGAGTGTTTTGAACTTTCCCTCGACGAACCCCATCTTTTTCTTTTTCTTTTTCTTGTTCGAAGGGTTATCCTATTCTTTCCTTGGTATTTGGTTTCTGTTCACCTTTCTTGGATTCTTTGACTCATCTTTTAATACCATTATTATAGTTTTCTTTTTGTTCGGGTTCCCTTCCCTCATCTTTTGTTGTTTTCTTCTGAGATTCTTCCTTGACCCTAGTAGTGTTTTTGGCTTATCTTTTATGTTCTTTTGCGCTTTGGACAATTCTGTTAGTTTTAGTACTTGAAGTATTTGATGGGCTGTTGATGTCTTTGGCGGTTGGTGAGGATTCGAGTTCCAAAAGCATGGGGTTTGACAAAGACGGGACTGTTGTTGACAGTGAAGCTTCGGAGACAAAAACAGCACCAAAGATGCCCCCAAACGGTGGCAGCGTTGAAGGACAACATCACCCTGGATTCAGTAGAAAAGCTAGCGAGACTTCTCTTTGTCCAACTGAAGATGAAGACGACGATGATGATGAAGAGAGGGAGATTGAGTTGGGCCCTAAGTGCACCCTTAAAGAACAACTCGAAAAGGATAAGGTTGGTTTCCTTTCCTTCATGTTTCAGTTTCAGTTTCAGTTCTTTTTCTCCCCCTTGTCTTTTAGTTCTTAGTATCTTTCTTTTCTTTGAATTTGAGGATTCAGGACGATGAGAGCTTAAGGCGGTGGAAGGAACAACTTCTTGGAACTGTGGATTTTGAGTCCGTTGGAGGTTTGGCTTCTCTTACTGCATCTAATCTCGTCTTTTTGTCTCTGTTCTTTGAAAATTGAGGGTTTCTTTGTCAGTTGATGATCAGTTCTTTGTTGTTTCTTTCTCATTTCACCTTCCAAGCCATGTGTATGCATTTCTCCACCTGCAAACCCTTAAAAATCCAAGAAAAAAGAAAACAAGAAAGGTTGCCCTTTCTTTGTATCCTGACATTTGCTTCCATTGTTTATGATGGTATAGAAAAGCTGGAACCTGATGTTAAGATCCTGAGCCTTGCAATCAAATCACCTGGTAGGCCTGATATGGTACTTACAATCCCGGAGAATGGAAAGCCTAAAGGCTCGTGGTTTACCTTAAAAGAAGGGAGCAAATACAGCCTGAAATTCACTTTCCAAGTGAGCAACAACATTGTATCCGGACTCAAGTACACTAACATGGTCTGGAAAACTGGTGTCAAGGGTAATTTTTTTTTCTCTTTCTCTGTTGTTCATATGGAGAATTATATTCTTTTATATAAACTTAAGATTGATGTTCTTGTACCAGTTGATAGCATGAAAGAGATGATGGGAACATTCAGCCCCCAGGCAGAGCCTTACACACATGAAATATCTGAAGAAACAACTCCATCTGGGATGTTTGCTAGAGGATATTATTCAGCTAGAAGTAAGGTAAAATATACAAAATCATTTTCTTTTGTTATATGTTATTCAAAACTATTTTGAATCAAATTTTCACCAACAGGCAATAACTCAATATTGATAGTATCACTATCCAGAGTAATGTGCCTTAACAGCAATGCTACATCAATGAGTTATTGCCCCTGTAGGAGATTAATGAGTTGTCAGGGTACATGTGAAATAGGCTTTCGAGATTCAAATTTGTGGGTCATCTCGTGTAGGAGACAATAGACATTAAACCATAGTTGAAATATTGTACAATCTTGAGGCCTTATTTATTTTGTTCCCATTACTCTCTGCTTGCAGTTTGTTGACGACGACAACAAGTGTTACTTGGAGATCAACTACGGTTTCGACATCCGTAAAGAATGGCAATCGTAGACGACATACGAATATGAATCATTTACAGTTAAATCTGTTTTCTTGTGTCCAATGTTTGTCAAGTCTCCTTTAGATGTAACCATAGTTCATTTACTGGTTTGGTGTTGCTTTTATCCTTTTTGTCGCCATTTACCTTTATTTCTTCTCTCTTCAACTTGACAAAAGTTAACCAAAATTATAAACAGGGGGGGAAGGAAGGTTTAAAAGCATAGATTATTACTTATTACGCTATCCAGGTTCCAGCACACCATCAAGTGCCACAACTAAATTAACATTGTAGGAGCAATCTATAAATACATATTTCATCATCTCTGTGAATTTCCAGCGAGTGGCACCTGCTCTTCTTTTATCTCGACTCAATCGCGAGATGGGAGAACCTTACCAGCACAGGTTCCAAAACCAACATTGTAACCATCTCCCTGCATGGGATTTAAACTCAAAAATCAATTACTCTATACTACTTCACACGTGGGGAGAAAAACGAGTTACACAAATATGTTTGCAACTTTGGTTTTAAAACCCATTTGGAACAGATGAAGTACCTTGCAGCAACCAGTGATGATTACTTCATCCCCATCTTCTAAGAATTTTCGAGTTGTCCCATTTAATTGCAATGGCTTTTGTCCATTCCATGTATGTTCCAGCATGCATCCAAAAGATTCAGGTTCCTGGTCAAAATACAAGAGGCTAAGCTTTGAACAAACAATACCAGACTCGTTTATAATTATAGCTTGAAAAACAAAAGATTAAAATTAGATGCAGCATGAGTGCATGACCAAATAATCAACATATTGTAACTTGCATACCAATAAGAACTATACCAGAGACCAGTTCAATTATTTTTCACTTCATCCAAGTCAATTAACATAAATACAAAAAACTAAGGGAATATTCAAGGAAAGATTGTATGTACCACTCAAAATGACATGTTAGTAGCAATGTAGCATAACCATTCTATTCAGTGAAAACCAATTTCTTACTTTTCTAAAAATAAATCAATGTAGTTCTTCCACCTCTTACTTCACATTAAAACTGGTTGTAATATATAATTAAGAGAATCTGTTTAAATGAAGTTTCAGGGATTGGCCAAAAGAAAAGCTTCTCAGGGCAAACAGATTCGCAATATCCAAAGACACCACTTAGCTGTCTTCTTCAGTACGTCAAAAAGACACCAGAGGCTAGGGGTAGTAGATTAAGTTTAACAGCTTTCTAATGCCTAAATTCATACATGATTACTTGCATATTTTCGTGTGTGGAATGGAAGATGTATGCAAAGGGATAAGGATATAGAGTCAAAGGAAATGTACTAAACTTACAGGCCCACTAATGGTCCCAGTACCAAGGAGATCGCCTGGCCTCAGGTTGCAGCCATTGATTGTATGGTGTGCTATTTGTTGAGTTAATGTCCAATATCTGTTACAAGAGTAAACAAAGCTCAGCGCATATATGGGGAAAATGCAACTAGCAACAAAGGACTTTCAAAAGAAAAGGGGAAGTAGTGAAGTGGAACTCCTTACAGGTTCTTGAAATTACTTCTTGTAACCACGCATGAATCCTTTTGTCCAGAAGGTTTAATTTGAACCTAGAAGCAAGAAACAGGTTTACCACGGAAATTTTATAAAATTTATGCATTTGTGGTTCAATAGCAGGAAAATAACTTTAAAAATGCTAGTACTACAAATGCATTATATCAGATTTGGGAACATCCAATAAAATAAAATAGAAGAAGAACACCGGTAAAGTATCAAAAATCCAGTGGTAAGATGGATGCTACCTCCAATTCAATATCATAGTTTTTAGATATCTTCTCTGCCAAATATGGCAATGGATGGGGATCCTGCAATGCAGAACATGCATTTTTAGTTGGTTCAAATAACCAACTCAAAAGATAATTACGGAAAAAAGATAGAAACACAAATGGCTTTATGATCTAAGACATCAATGACAGTTACGTACCTGCTTAGGAGCATCACATGCAAAAGGCTCTAGAGCATCTAATGTCACAATCCAAGGGGATATTGTAGTACCTAAAAGATGAGGGTAACAGAGTAAATCCACGCTGTAACAACCTGTGAAGAATCACTCGAGAGAAGATATGCCATATGCACCATCATCATAGCGTAACTATTTTTGGCCCAGTAGAGGCCATGACTTCCCCTGATTTATCTAATCTTTTCTCACCAAAAATTAGATGGTTAAGAGATCTCATTCCCTTATATTGGATTCTATTAATTCCTTATTATCTTGTTCATTAATTTTGGTTGCCCCATTCAAAATAAGCTGTGGTTTAGCCACATATGAGTTATTAGACATACTGCCTGAGCCTGAAATCAGAAGAAAGGCAGGAAAAAGATGTCTTACCAAAACTCTTTCCAAGAAAGGGTCCAAGGGGGACATATTCCCATGCTTGAATATCTCGAGCTGCAAAAACCAATTGTGTATTAAATATGGTATTCAGAAAAGAAAAATATTGAGGATAATGATGAGAAACAGCAAAAGGTAATCATACCACTCCAGTCATTCATCAAGAGAAGTCCAAAGATATGATCTGCAGCCTCATTGACATCTATGGATTTCCCTAATTCATTTCCCGGACCAACTACAGCAGCCTGCAGCTTGGTGAGAACCTATGTCAGAGTATAATTTATGGCAAGGTAAAATGAGACAATAACATGACAATCAAACAAAAGGCTGACCATTTCAAGTTCAAAATCTAGCTTCAATGAAGGACCAAAATATGGTGGAGATTGACCGGTTGGATGGCCTTGACCCCTATAAGGATATAAATTTGAGCGAGTTAGCAACTACAGCCAAGTGGACAGTTCTTTTAAGTGTCCCAGTGACTAATTGCAAGCAACAGTTAAACTTTTTGACAGAATTCTCCAAACACTTTAAGGTTAAATTATATGTAGCAAGTTATTGAACCTCTAACCTTGGTCTATTAAGGTCTGTTCCAGAAATGACAATAGATGATGCTCGACCATGATAGGCAATAGGAAGATGGAACCTGAATAGGGCACAATGATCACGCTTCCAAGTGAAAGGTGTGATATAGAATGTTTTTCATTCAAACAAATTATCACTCTCCATTTATTAAAACTTTCAAAACCAGCATACCAGTTTGGTGGAATTGCATTTTGAGGTCCACGAAATATGGTCCCACAATTCTTTGCATGATGCATGGATGAATAGAAGTCTGTATAGTCTCCAATTTCAATAGGAATGACCAATTCTACCGTGCTCTAAAGATGCACAAATAAACAGAAACATTAGAAAAATTGAAAACAAACATCTTCATTCAGGTCCCGTATAGAAACTTGTGTTTATTCTTACCATCGGGACAAGTGACTTCTGCCTTAAGTCTGCATTATCACGCAAGGTTGGCTCTGTAGCTACAAGATAGGATAATTTTCAATTGTTCCCTTTCCATATCTCAAAAATGCACTTTTATTTCAGTTGAAAACTATATCATGTTTTTAAACAACCAGTATACTGCAACTTGAATAATATTTAGTATATTTTAATTTCATGCTATCGTTGTAATATGTACCAGTTCATCCTCAATTATGTTATGTAAACGTTTAAACCCCCAAAAGGAAGAGAGAAAAAAGGTGAGGATTAAATCAATTAACTCATTAACATACATGACAAAAGCTTTTGAAGAGTAGCACGAGCTTCCTTCCAAGCAGGCCGTCCCAACGCCAAAAAATTGTTCAGAGTAGGCTGGCACCACAAAAAACCAACCAAATTGAAATGAAGTAATCTAGGAAACATCATCGACAACTCATAATCTTATTTCACAACTAGAATAAGTGATTATAACGTGAATTAGGCTACAGGGAAATTTTCGATTACCAAATCAATGGTGGTTAAGATTCAAACAATAACCTATAGTTTTATGAACTACATTTAGCTGTCGTTTCTAAAGTGAGATACGTGTCAAGGTGAAAGAAGTAGAAGCAAGAAAGAACCTGAAGGAAGCAATCGGAAGAAGAGAGCACAGGGCCGTTGAAAAGACCGGCTTTGGCGATCTCGGAGAGATCCAACACATAGTCGCCAATAGCGGTGGCGAGACGAGCAGATGCGGTCGGTTGGGGCTTGAACGCTCCATATGGAAGGTTTTGGATGGAAAAGTGGGAGTCTGGAAGGACTTGGATGAACGATTCCAGAGCCATGACTATAAAACGGCGTCGGAGAGAGGTGGCGGAAAGGTGAAGCAGAAGCAGACTAGAAGAGGCTGAGAGGAAAGGAGACGACAAGAGTAAAAATGGGCTGACCAGAAGTAGATTTCGAATTCCAGCGTTCGGTTCGAAATATATAGCTAACAACTGCCACGTTGTTCTTTCGCTCAGTTTTTAAGTGGATTAAGTTAATGAGCTAAAATAAAAATAAAAATAAAAAATGGCATTTTCTTTCCTTATCCCGATGAGGACGACAACGGAGGAAACACAAGTCATTAACAACCCAAACACAAATTCTAAAAAGATATGTGTTCTATCTAAATAATTCGGTTGAAAAATACAATAATATAAATGATATTATTTAATAATAATAATAATAATAGAATATCGAACATCAAATAACAATAATAAAAATGTAGAATAATAACAAAATCAAACCTCTATTGGAGATGGAATCAGATACCAAACTAGGATTTTTAGATGTATCTATTTATAAGATTAAATTTTCATTTTAATTGATATATAATTATAATTTATAACACCAAATTTATTTAAAAAAATTATAACACCAATTAGATAATAATTAATCTAAAACAAAAGGACTAATTGATATACTTGCTTGCTCTCGTATACAATCCCAGTTCATACCAACACTTTTTCTCAGCGTGCCCTAACCTACCACAACCATAGCAAAACTCGAGAATCCTTTATCCTTTCATATTTAAAGGAAACATCAAACGGTTTATAGTTTTTTCGATTCAACATGAATCATGTCTTGAGAGGATCTTCAACCTTAAGCGCAACTCGAATGCTAAGCCGCCTATCCCATTTTACTTTCAGATCTTCACTAATGTTTGAACCAAAATATTTGGGGAAGAGATTGCCTATCTTAGCTGTATTTTCTTTGGTGATAAGGGTCATAGGGAAATTGTAAATTTGGACCCAAAATTTTAATAGAGAAATCGATTTCCTCCAGAGCAGCTTCATAAGGGTAATCTTTAAAGATTAACAGACGATCTTGAAGTGATCATAATCTCTGGCTAAAAACTTTCATTTTGTCAAAGATATAAGAAAAAATGAATAAAAACATATTTTTCTCCAGGTCGTGACACTCAAGATCATCACATTGCCATACTTTCCTCAAAATGGCTAAGGTAGTATTATGTTTAGCCAAACGGTTGGTGAAGATCTTTCCCACGAGAGAATGATTCTTAATGACCATATTAACTTCTCCATCTTTATTTAAATCAAGTGAGTTAGAGAGAATGTTTTTCATCACATTCTCATCCGTTACAGCATGTTGTGATCGCAACCATTAAGCTAGCAAGAAGTAATAGTCCCAAAGAAAAAGGCAGCCAACCAACAAGAATGAAGATCTCAAAGAGCGAAAGCCAGTCGACCAAGAGGTAAAGAACCAACAGGGTAGTCCGGACTCAAGCCACGCACACTCCTCACCTCGAACCTTCAGTAACTCAAGAATTTCAACACCGTACTGTTGCAAGGGAACAACAGGAAAGGACCAAAGAAAAACACACAGAGCAACGAGAGAAAAAAACAAGAGAGGAGTTGGACCTTTTTTAGGTGCCTTTTGTGCTCGTGGTTTACATTAGTAGGACCAAATTTTTAATGTTTGTGATTATTAAAAAAATGATAAACTAACCCAATAGCCACTATATTATGGTAAATGTATTAAATTGACCACATTAAAAAAATCGACTCAATTAAACCACCAAACTATTTAAATGGTATCAATGTGACCACCAGCCGTTGAAGGTTAACGGAAGGGTGACGTGGCCCTTAAAAAAATAAGGATATAATTACACATTTGGTCCTTATTACTTATACACTCTGTCAATTTAGTTTTAATTTTAATTTAATAAAATATTATTGCAGTGGGGTTAAATTTCGCCTTTGTCTGTCAACATAATGGTCTCTCAGCAGTGGCAACCCAACCCAAGTCTAAAAATATTATTGCTTTATTTCATATTCACTCTTTTTTCTTTCTTTTCACCATTTTATTTACTTCATATAACATGAACTTTTAATTACTTAAGGGTAATTTGTCCAAATATTCTATAAATATGTTTGGCCTAGCGGTAAACATGTCTCATTTTCTCCTGAAAGTCCTAGGTTTGAATCCCCACAATGGACCAATGGTATTTCTTTGCCTTTGATTTTTCTTTCCCTCAATCAGGTGACACATGTCATTACTTGGTTGGAGGGGGAAATTAATTAATTAAATTAAATAAAAATAATTAAAGTCCTCTAATAAGGTGGTGACATGTGTCATTAAATAATTAATTTATTTTATTAAATTAAAATTAAGACTAAATTGACAGAGTGTATAAGTAATAAGGACTAAAGTGTAATTATATCTTTATTTTTTTAACTGTCAGTCACCCTTCCGTTAACCTTTAACGGCTGGTGGTCACATTGATATCATTTAAATAGTTTGGTGGTTTAATTGAGTCGATTTTTTTAATGTGATCATTTTAATACAATTACCATAATATGGTGGTCATTGGATTAGTTTACCCTAAAAAATTGGGTTGATTTTAAATTTTTAAATAATTGTTGCTATTGTCTATAATAGGTTAATAGGTTCATTTTTTTCGTTCGGAGAGTTGCATAATACTATATAATTTGTGTCATTTGGTAAAGCTTGCTTTAATTTTACTTGTTGCTATGACAAGTGTGGAAATAATATTTTATGCAATGAAGATTGTGAAAACGAATTGGAGATCAATGGATGAATGATTGTTTGATTACATATGTTGAAAAAGATATTTTTAATAGAGTCGACAAAGAGAAATAATTCAACGATATCAAAACATGAGAAAACGTCATATATTGTTGCAATGAAAATGTATGACTTGTTGAATTTTATTTGATGTTTCTTTTCTTTTAGTTACTTATTTAATAGCTTTGTGATAATTTTATGTTAGTTTAGTTATGTTTTACATTAATTTATAAAATTTTAATGTTTTACATTAATTTATCGAGTATAATTTTATTTAGATATCGTATTTTGAAATTATGACGTTGTATTTTAAAATTCATAATTCCGTCCATGTCAAAATAGTACATATTTTGGAAAATAAAGTTGATTTGCATACAATAAACACGAGTCTAAAAGTTAGAAAAGATAAAAGAGTGCAGACAGACGGGTCACAACTCGTTATAACTAAATAGTCAAAAAGCAAACGCAAAGCCACAGCCCGACCAATAAGAACACGAAACTCCCATGAAACCGGACTGATCCAGAAGGGGTTGTGGGCGGCTCGGCAGCCACTGCAACTTTGGGCATTTCGGCCCCGGAGTTCCCTAAAGCCCCCACCTCCACGTGTAGCTTTAGACCGTTCTTGCAATTCTCAACCTTGCTGCTTACGAAATAGCGGATCCCTTCCCCATCCAGTGGTATGCCATCTAAGCCGTCCGTGTACATTCTTATGGGGTTGCTCACATCGCACGACTCATATTCTTCCTTGTTATTCAGCTCCGCAATGCTCTCCTCTGCAGAGTAGGCGAACCCTGCGCAACAGTAAAAACCGACATATTTGTTTTCTTCAATTTAATCCTAAACAAATATAGAAATATGAAAAAAAGGGAAAAAAAATGAGAAAACTGCTGATTTTCTTCACGGAAGCACTTGTTTATCAGTTTTTTTTTGTTCAAATTGTTTATTAGTTTATGCAAGTAAGAAGCTTTGATTTTTTTACACACCCAGAAGCCGACAAGTAATCAATCTATTATCAAAGTTGAACGGAGTTGCTATGTGTTTCTACTTTCTATGCTGGAGCTAATTAGAAAGGAAGAGTAAAGCAAAAGCTTACAGATTTTGTCTCCAACATTGAAGCTCCTACCGGAGGACCAAGATGTCACGTCAGAGGAAGGGTCCCACCCTTGGTCACCTCCGACTACATGGTGCAGTTGTGCTCCAGCCACTTCCCCTCCGTAGGTGGCGGCCACGACAACCACAACCATCACCATCTCCAGAATAGCCATTTTCACTTCTTTGAAACAAAAAAGAAGCTGTGCTATTGTTTCTTTGAGCGAAAAAGTGAAAAGAGAGGCGCGAGTGAAGTGTTTTTAAGCGCAAATTAAAGAGAGGGTTTTTTTTTTAGCACAGTGGGGGGAAAGGCCTTCCAGGAAACTTCCTGCACGAGAACCAACAGAGTAAGATGAGGGAATAGTTGGTGTGAACCCAGAAATAAAAAAGGGTCTCTTTCAACTACAAACGCCAAAGCTTTTACCGTTTGAAGTATCCCAATTCTTTAGAACTGGGCGCTGGCGGGATCTCCCTGCACGGCCCATCTCTGTCTAGCTCCATTAACATTAAGTTAATTACTATTAACAAATACCATTTTTTGTTCAAAAACTACCATTCAAGTAAGGGAATATGTGTTCCACTTCTATTCGATGTATTTATTATATTGCAATTGCGTGTTGATCGTATTTACACCGTCACGAAAGCAATAATATCAAGATCATTTGGGATGAAATTCGTGAACTAATTGTTGATATACGGAGAGCAATATGGAAATACCAGTGCATCTTGTTTGAACAGTGCATTAATAGCTTTGTATCAGCAGTGAGCCTATAAATTTTTGACAGTTTTGCTTACCAAACTTCTGCCATCCACCGTAGGACCATGACGACAGATGCATTTATTTATACAACATAGTGAATTTTTAGATTTTTTTTCTAACTCTGTTTGAGAAATTAATCATGGGTTCTTTCTAGGACTCTATATGAGACGAGACAGATCGTGAGCTACTTGAGCTCGACTCGGTTAAAGTTTAATTCGATTAGACTCGATTCGAGTTTAAACTCGGCTCGAGTTCTTAACGAGTCGGGTCGAGCTACTTGATACCCGACTCGAAAAGCTCACAAGCTACTCGAAATATAATATACTAACTTTTTTTTTATTTTTTTTGTAATTTAAAATATAAATTACTAACCTTAAAACCCTAAAATATAAAACCCTAAATATAAGTCTTAAACCCTAAAATCTAAATCCTAAATTCTAAACCCAACAACCTAAACATCTAAACCCTAAACTAACACCTAAACCCTAAATTAGCAAGCTCGAGTTTATACAACTTGTGTATTAAAGTTTTTTCATGATAGAGTTTTAAATGATACGTGACAGGTGGCGAGATACTCGAGTTCGACATGGTCAAAGATCGGTTAACACTTAACTCGACTAGGCTCGAATGAAACTCGAACTCGACTCGAGTCCTTAACGAGCCGAGTTGAGCTCGGATTTCTCAAGCTCGTTAAAAGTTACTCGACTCGAAATCTTAACGAACCGAGTTAAGCTCAGCACAACTCGAATTCGACTTGGCTCATTTACACCCCTAGTTCTTTCTACCACGTCACTCATGGGACCAACTAAAAAAATGTATCTATTTTATTAAATTTTTTATCTCATCTTTTTACCAAGTAAATTTCTTAGTTGAGAAGTACCCAAAATATTTTTTTTTTGCCGTATGTTGCTTTTAAAGTTTTTTTTACTAGAAACCCACGTGTTCAGTTAAATGCAAGGGTGATGACAGTAAAACGCTAAATACTTATTAATTTGGTTCACAAAAGGTAAAGTTGTTTCCGATAATATAATTCAATATTATTTATTCATAAGATATTTAAAAAAAATAAATCCAGCCACAATAATAAATTAATTTTTTAGGGGTTAATGAACAATTTTACTAGAAATTTTGTAATTCAAACTATAATTTTGACGGGCCATGACCTTCACTATTTTATTTTTGTTCCACGCCTGAATAGGATTCTTGGAATATGGTGTACTTGACGTATCACTAGAGATGGTAAAATATTTTGTTTGGTTTATTTCGTATGAATATAAGATAAAAATATTTGGTTGAGAATATAAAATTAAGTGAAAATAAATTTGACGAAATTATGTTCATAATATATTTTATTTTTAACAAGCTAAAGTTTTAATATTAATTTATATTATCTAACATTATTGATATTTCTCTATACATGTGATAAATTTTATTTGCAATTCTTGAAATATTTTTTTTACTACTAAAATGTGATAATAATCCTTAAAAGTAGCATGATCAAATTATGTTTAAAGTGTTATGATTTTTTATAAATATAATTGTAGATTAAATTTGTTCGTATGAAATATATGATTTTTTAGGAAAAAAAGTTAACTTCCAATGGGTAAATAAGTATTGATATACAAAATTTTGTATGTCGGTTCTCCAACTACATGTTCATAGTGAAGTTTGAGATTAAAAGTTAATTGACAAACGCTTAAAGAAAGAGTGAGAATTACAGTATGTTTTTAGAATGTTGTGAAAAAAATAACTGTTTACAATTTTTTTTTTCAAATTCTTATATTATTACGTAATTGTATTACTAATATTTTTTATTTTGGTCATTTTAAAAGACACGCGTATGGTATAAAATAAATATTTAAATTCAAATCTCTAAAAGCAAACACGTATTTTCTATTAAATAATTTCCGATGTCTTTTTACTCTTTACTATTGCTTACATGCTGTGTTTGATCCAATACAGTTTTTTCATCTAATCTTTACAAATTACAAGTAACCCAAAAACCTTCTCCGTAGCCGTAGGGCCTGCATTTTTAATGCAATTGGAAGTATGTGGAAACTTGAGCTTTCCTTGAAAGCATCGCCAAAAGCTGAAAATATATAGGGGGGAAAATATCGTCATTACACAATGGTTTAATAGTGAAAAAACTGTTTACACTATTTTTTTTAGATGCGTGTCTAAAATATTTTTTGGGTCAAATAAATACATAATATTTTTATTATTATTCTTTTAGTGTTTGACCGGTTAACGATTTAGATAGATTTATCTATCCAATCAAAATATGACACAAATTTTTTATTTTTAATTTCTTATTTATTTTTTAACTTAATTTTCAAAAAATCCTTAAATTCCCCAAAATTCACAAAATTACCCCAAAATTCCTAAATCTTTAAATCCGTCCACTATTGTCGTCGCTCGTCACTTTACCAGTTACGAAATGAAACCTCCTCCTCCCGCCGCAAGACCTGAACACCGTTCGTAGTCTGATCGAACGTAATTCGCCGCCCATCATTTTTTCTTTCTCTTGTCGTCCAACTTTATTTCGACGTCAGACACATCGACCATTTACTTTCGAGATGAAATGATCGTGAAGTTTGGAGACAGAAGTGATGGGCACGTCGTCGACGATTAGCGGCAACAACAATTGGAATCAAGATTTGGGACTTAGAGTTATTTGGGGAGTATTTTGAACTTTTTGAGAATTTTATGATATTTTTGAAAGTTCTAAATTTTTCTTTAAAAAATAAAATAAAGCATGATACATGTTATGTTTATTGACTAGCCGACTTTTTTAAACGGCCATTAACGATAAAACATTTAAAACACGATGAGAATATTAGTCACTTAATTGGACTAAAAAATACTTTAGACATTTATCTGAAAAAAATATACTATAGTTTGAGATTTTTTATTATTATTAAGCCTTAAACAATTTCCGACCATACTCTTTCCACGTGTCACTGTATGGATACGTACACTGAATGATCCTGATTCCTGGGAGTGAAATCGCTTTCTGCCTCGTCAATTCATGCATGGTTTTCGTGCCAAATTTGATCTGCCATTTGTACTGAATAGTATTTCCTAACCGTGTAACTTGCTTTGCCATGCCCGCTGTTTGTCCCTTTCCGTGGTTTTTTCATAAAGCAAATAAGCACTGCCCACGGAGTTTACTACCCAGAGATGATGTAAATAGTTCCCTTTTAGCCTTTAGGTTTCTACATCGTTGGAAGATCCGCCCGCCTATTAGCTACCGCAACCCCACCTTTTAAAACTCTAGCAATTCGCCACCGCCATCCGCAGGCCAATTTTTCTTCATTTTCTTTTAATGGTGGAAGTATACAGAGTTAAAACCTTTGATATTTTTTCTTTATTTGCCATTTATTCGCTCATTTAGTGCTCTTTAGACGATGGACCTCATTCAGGATATTGGTTATTCTATCTAGAGTTGTAAATAAGACGAGATAAATCGTTACTATTTGAGTTTGACTCGCTTAAAGTTCGACTAACACTTGATTTGATTGGACTTGATTTGAGCTCGAACTCGGCTTGATTTCTTAACGAGCATAGCCAAGTTACTCGATATTAGATTCGAAAAGTTCGCGAGTGACTAAAAAATATAATATATTATTTATTTTAAAAATTTAAAATTAAAGTATACTAAAATGCATGTTGTTGGATGATGATACTTGACTCCGCTCGTTTACACCAGAATCCCATGTGCTCTTCCATGATTTGAGTCAGACTTTGACTTAGTGGCGTAACACAATGAGGACGGGTGACAACCACAACCCTTAAATTTTGAAAATTATAGTAGACTCTTACAATTTTCAAAATTTTCATTTAGCCCCTGCAAATTTTTTAGAGATAGGATTAAGTTTCAAAATTTGTGATTGTTTCTAATTAAATTCTTCCTATAATTTTTAAAAGTTCTCGTTAAGGCTCTCAAATTTTCAAAAATTCTAGTTAAACCCCATTTCTTATAAAAAAAATTTAAATTTAACCCTTCAATTTTTTTTTTAAAATTTTAAATTAAACTTCTATTTTTTTAAATTTAAAGTTGCCCGCTAAACTCTAGCACAAAATTTCGCCAAACTCTACCACCAAGTTCCGCCACTGTTTTGACTCCGACAAGAGACTCAAATAACCCAAAAGGAAAAGAATTCCAACCTAACTTCTTTTTAAATGCACAATTAGCATTAGCAATGAAACAAAGTAGATGCTGCCAAATTCAATACGGTTCTAAAAAAATATACTGCCTTCTATTCGAATAAAATGATTAAAATAATCAATCAATTCAAAATCTATCGATTTCTTTTGTTTTTACGAGCTCTATTCAAATATCTCCACAAATTCCCCACTAATAAAAAAAATGATTAACTAATGGCAGGGGTAGAGGAATACTATTTGCTAAATGTCAACTTTAAAATATACTCTTAAGAAGAAAAATAAAGAAGCATATCAATTAAAACAGTGCTAGGGAATAAAGCGAGACAGATGGTACCAGCACCTTCCATGTGAGCTTGTTGTTGGTCTGCTTTCCAATAATATTATCTTCTAAACACAAAGTTTTAGCGAATAGAAATCTTCTAAATTTTTTAGTGTCTTTATGTATTACTCAACATTAAAAGATTATGTTTATAATTTAAGATTTAGAATTAAACTATATATAATTTAATTTTCTACTGTTAGGTAAATATAAAGACGCCAAAAATGTATATTGGATTTTTATTCGCCTTTAGCTTTGGTTTGTGCATAATTAAGTAAACAGCCAGCCAGCCGGCCATTATAGTACTGCAACAATGTTTTGTCTCCTTGATGAATATAGATTGTCAATGAATATCAAAATCAGTCACCAGATAGCACTATCACATTGCCAAATTTGATCAATTGATAGGGATATATAAGAAAATTTCAGACCAGGGATGAAAAGGCAAACTCTAAGCAATAGCCTTTTTTGATTATTTCAATATCAGAAAAGAAGGGTTAAATTTTGATGTTGATCTTTCTACTAAGCTCAAATATGATATATAGTTCTTTTATTTTAATTTATCATATTTATCCCCTTTACTTTTATAATGTAATTCAACTAATTAAAACCGTTAATTTAATTTCACTTTAAATATTGATGTGGTTTTCTAAAACAGCAAATAATGAGTTAAAATTGGTGTTTTAAAGAAAAACCTAATTCAACATTTTAATAGATGGAAATTAAAACATAAGAATTAAATTCTAAATTAGAGCATAGAAAAAAGAGAGACCAAAACCATAAATTGACCACATAAAAAATACAGTGGTTAAGATCATAATTTACTAAAGTAAAGGGGGCGAAAATGTAAACTGTACAATTCTACACGTGACCAGAAATATTTTTGTTCTCCTGGAAAAAGGGAAATAACCCAAAAAAATTTACACAGCTGTTTTTATAGCATTTCAAATATTATTTTACCACACAAATTGCGCTTGGCCTCCTCAACCTTTTGTTAATTTTATTATTCTCTTCCTCACTCTTTCGCTTGCTCTCATTTGGTGGGTTTCCAAGTTTTGCTGCAACTGAAGGCTAAACCAAGGTTTCCAACTCTCTCTTGCTGTAATTTACTAAAGTTTTGCTGTAATTCTAACTCTGGTTTTCGATCCTTAAGGTTCATGAAATCGAGTTTTTTTTTTCTGCTTCAGATTTGATTTTGAGCGGTTAGTTTCGTTGTTTACCATGTCATATTTAAGTTTAGTTGGTTTACTTTGCTGGATTTGCGTTACTGGATTCATTTCTATAGGTTTCTGTTTTTAATTAGCTTTAGAGTTTGAGTAGAGTTCTATTTCTTAAAGGTTGCTGTTGCTGGTGGAAACTGGGATTTTAAATTCTAAATCTTGGCCATGAAAAGATTAATTGGAGTAGTTGTATACTGTAACTGGTTAATTTCTTTCTTGTTTTAGCAATCGGTTAATCTGATTTATAATTTCTCTTTAAATAATTGCTATATAGATTAGGTTGTCGTTAAATCTGTGAAGCTCTTGTTTGGCCCCCATCAAAAGTTGTCATTCAGTAAAGTTCACTTCATGGTTTGTGCCTAATTTTTGTTTAGATTTGAACATGTGAAGATTTCAATATTGCCTGACTAAAAGAAGGAATAAAGATGTGGAATATAACTATTTGTCTAAAAAAATCACTTAAGCATCTGATTCCACAATCACTTTTGAATAAGAAAACTACTTTTCAGTGTTATTTTTTCTCTTTCTTTTGGACTTTTCCCCTAGGGAGTGGGCGGCAACGGGGAGCTCCTTACAATGAGAATGTATCGGTCGGTACTGGTCTTTTCTATTGGTATATATAACTACCTAGTGAGAACGACTTCAGTATGAGATTCTATAAGGTAATAAAAGCCTAAAGATTTGAATAGTGAAACAATACATAAAGTCCTAATATATACATGCTTTTGAGCTGGATAGAATTTTCATATCTTTTTAAGGTGGCATATATTGAATAAAAAGCTTCTTGTCCGGCTGTGTTATGCCTATTTATTAGTTTAATGGTTGAGCATTGTGAATGTAAAGCACTAGATATAGCATGTTTCAAGAAAAGGAAATGGTTGAAGTGGTTGTCAAGACTGAATATTTTGCTGCATGCATATTTATGAGATTTTGATCTGCTTCTTTCTTGTTATACATATTCCGCACCTACAGATTATAGCTTTACTGTGAAAAATTTCATCATTATGGTTGCCTAGATTTCATCCTTTTGTTACTATAACTCTTTACTCTTCTTCCAAGTAAGTTGCTTAATACAATTGGTCACGTTTCTTCCAGTGAGTCTCAGTTGCTTCTCTTTTAGAGTGTGTAATTTAGTAGCAGCGCAGCAGTTTACCCTGCACCAGAAATATATGTGAGGTTTTCCATTTGACGACCAGCATTTAAGTAAAGAGCCATGCAAAAGGAGAATAATACAGCTGTGTCACCATCTGCTACTCCTAGAGTTCGGCACCGTAGACGGTCCAATGAGGTTTGTTACCCAAATACTAATATGTTTTGTTTTGGTTCCTTTTCATGTCTATGATCATGGTTCATGATGTTGTTGCATTTATACAAGACATTTTCCATTGTTAGCCAAGGATTTTTTTTTTCACTCAACCTCATAAAATTCAAACATTCTATCAGGTTGTTCCAGAACCTAAAGCAAATGGTGGAAATTTTCTTGCTGATGATCGTAACAAATACAAATCGATGTGGATTCGAACACACTCTACTGTTTGGATGATTGGGGGTTTTGCATTAATTGTCTACATGGGTCATCTCTATATTACAGCTATGGTGGTGGTTATCCAAATATTTATGGCAAAAGAGCTTTTCAATCTACTTAGGAAAGCTCATGAAGATAGGCATCTTCCAGGATTTAGACTGTTAAATTGGTTAGATTACTACCTTTACCTTCCATACGGCGGCCAATATTTTTGTGCCATAGGAATTACTCTTAAATCTTACTTTCTTTCATTTCATCTGATCAGAATGTTCTTTGTTTCATGGGTACAGGCACTTCTTCTTCACTGCAATGTTTTTTGTTTATGGCCGCCTTCTTAGCCAACCACTTGTCAATACTGTAACTTCGGACAAGTTTTTGTATCAGTTTGTTAGCAGCCTTGTCAAGTATCATATGGCTATCTGTTACTTCTTGTACATTGCAGGTTTGTTAAGCATATTATTTTATGTTTTTGACTTAAAGCATGGAGGGAGAATTATGTCAAGAATTCATCAATTGATATCTTAAATTTCAATTTTGACCAAAATGGGACTAGATGTTCTCTATTTCTGTAAATATGTTATTTTCTCATTTGTTGTATGGTTTTCTTGTTATTACATATAACTATTTATATCCTCATTATTATTTGGTTTTTGGGATTAGGTTTTATGTGGTTTATTCTTACATTGAAGAAGAAGATGTACAAGTATCAATTTAGCCAGTATGCATGGACACATATGATTCTGATTGTGGTCTTCACGCAGTCATCCTTTACTGTGGCCAATATCTTTGAAGGAATTTTCTGGTAACTTTTCTTTCTAGACATCCTTTACTAAATCCTACCTGCCTAGTGCACTGTGTACCAGATGTGCACATACACGTGTGCATGGATAAAAAAAGGAAAATAAAAAGTAGAAAGGGTAAATTTTCTCATTAATAACATGTAAGTTGTTGCCTTCAAGTAACCACTGATGTAGTGGTAAATGACTTGTGTTGCTGAGGTCCTTGTTGACACTAGGTCTCAGGTTCAAACCTGGGCAACCCCTTCCCCTTGGTAAAAAAAATTGTAAGCTGTTACCTCTTAAGATTTACGCTATTAATCGCATGCTTTTGGTAGTTTTGACTGTATTCTTTCCGTACTCTTCTTCTCGCTTAACCAAAAGTACTTGCTTTTTTCCAGGTTTCTTCTTCCAGCATCACTTATTGTTATCAATGACATTTTTGCCTATATCTTTGGTTTCTTCTTTGGAAGAACCCCATTAATCAAATTATCTCCTAAAAAAACATGGGAGGGGTTTATTGGAGCATCTGTTACAACTGTCATCTCTGCGTTTATGGTGAGCATAGTATTTCCATATTGGAGTTATCTCCATCTTGTCTGTGACAAGGGTATCATTATCTTAAATCATTTTTATATCAATAGATAAGAAATTCACTAGTTATACATGTCTGTGAATGAAATAATTCAGTTGACTTGTAAATATTCAGGTTAATCAGGATCTTTATGAAAAGATTATTGCAGTGGCAATCCGTTCTTACTTTTTGCATGTCTGATCTAGCAATTTTAGCATGACTGATCCCCTCTAATTGATTGCATTACGGGGCCTGTCACTTTCTCTATTCGTATCTTTTTCTTTTTTTCAATGGTACTAACTTCAGGATTCATGGTTGACATTTTATATGCTTGGACCAGTTTAATATATTACATTTAAGCTATGCACTGATGGCATCCTTTCGATGATCATTTGTGAATAATTTTTTAAATGCGTTCTCTTTGGCGTTCATGTGAAAATTCATCCTGAACCTGTAATCCAAAGATCTAATGCTAATGCTTTGATTAATTGTGCTGAATCAAGTATATTAGTAACACTTTTTATTTATGTATATGTATGTATGTTATTTTCATAGTGCTTCTATAACGGGAGCACATACCTTTGGTCGAACTGGGAAAGTTGTGTTATATGCCTGTTTTATGTATAGACTTTCATTCTAGTACATTATCATAATCGTGGAGTGAGTTTTGGCATATGCAGCTTGCAAATATCTTGGGTCATTTCCACTGGCTAACCTGTCCAAGAAAGGTAATTATGGGATTTGATCTATTCTTTTATCCTTCAATAAGCATGCTAATTCCTTTCCTGAAAACTTAGTGTGCGAGGGTAATGCTTGCAGGATTTATCAACTGGTTGGCTTCAATGTGACCCAGGTCCATTGTTTAAGCCTGAGAATTATATCTTACCAGGATGGATTTCTCAATGGGTGAGCTTCATTTATTTGTCTCTGAATTTATTGTTCTAATTATTCATTTTTAGTTGGTAAGGTTTGCTTTTCTTGGAAGAAAGGATCCATAAAAAATCACTTTAAATTTCTAGTCTGATGGCTCTGAACTCGCTGTCTAAAGGGGAAAAGACTAGATGTTTGAATTTTGATGGGCAATCAACAGAAAAATTATCTTTCTTTGGATATGTATCTTACTAAACAATTAACCATCTCAACGGATGAGATGCCATATTTCCCATTCTGCTAGTTAAAGATCACAAGCCTTTTAAAAAATCTTTAGTGTCTTTGTCAATGCCAGTTGATTATCACCTCAGCTCTAAGTGCTTGAGTCCTTTTAAGTCATGTGGCCAAATTCTAAGGCTGGGAACTTTATTGTGGATGGATGTGGTTGCTGATGGATTGGATAAGTTAAAATGTTTGTTATCTTATTAAAAACTGGAAATGCTATTGTATCCGCTACAATGCTCTATCACTTGTAACAACTTTTTTTTGGGCAGTTTCCTTGGAAAGAGATCTACGTTTTGCCTGTTCAGTGGCATGCTTTATGCTTTGGTTTGTTTGCATCAATTATAGCACCTTTTGGGGGCTTTTTTGCTAGTGGTTTTAAACGAGCTTTTAAGATCAAGGTGTGAACTCCTTCCCTATTCTCTTTCCCCCTTTTTTATAGCTTTCTTTAATATACCGACTCAAAGTATCTTATGTTAACTCCCACGTCTGATATTGGCACAGGATTTTGGTGATAGTATTCCTGGGCATGGTGGAATTACAGATAGAATGGATTGTCAGGTGAGAAATTGAGGCCTTATAACTTGGTTCAACGTTTACTATTAAATGCGTGTCTTTATATTTAAGCTAGATACATTGATATTTTAGACTTTTAGTTGTTGCAAATGGAAATGGGAAAAAGGGGGTGGAGGTATTGATCATGAACTCTTTTACTAATTTATATCCTTAGGATGTTTGTTAAGTGGTAAAGGTCCTCAATGGATCAACATCTTGTGAAAATGCCGCTTCAATTGGTCTATGCAGCTCTGACTTGTTTGATCATTCAATGTAGATGGTGATGGCAGTATTCGCGTATATCTACCACCAATCATTTGTTGTGCGTCAAGGTATCTCAGTCGAAATGATCTTGGACCAGGTATGTTCTTCGACACATCATAAAATAAATGATCTTATTGCTTATAAGTTCAACTATACCGATTACCGAGTGTTAATATCTACACAGATATTGACACATCTTACGTTCGAAGAGCAGCAAAGTCTACTCATGAAGCTGGGGCAGATCTTGCAGGAAAGACTTGAACAAGCTTAAATATGTGCTGTGGGCATGATTCTGTGCAAGTTACCATCTCTTACTTTCCCCATGATGTATTGCTTTGCCTATAAGTTGAAACAGCAAAAGAAGGAATAGAAAATGCTTTGTATATGGTCTTTGTTGTGTTTCATGTTTTCTCCATTCAAATATTTTTAGGCAGAAAGTATGCTTTATGCGCTCACTCTGTATAGTACTATATGTTAAGCCAATTAATTATTAATTGCCTAATTGCCCATTAGTAACAGTGTTAAAACATTTCGTTTTCCAGATCCATAATTGGAATATGCATTTCAGGGTAAATGTTATACACTTTCCAGTTCTACAGTAGCTCTTTAATTGCAGAAAAATATCGCCACTATTTTAGCCCTACCAAATCATAAATACAATCAAATATGCCAGAATAAAATGCAAGTACCAGGAGCCTGATTCTAACAGTATGGAAAGCACATACTAAATAACATTGCTGCTCATGACATTCTGGAACCCCAAGATATCCTCAAGTGCTCAAATCTGGAAAGTTTAAGGATCTCACCATGTCTCACAGATAGACTGTGTCCTAACTCGAACACCAAAACGTGCCGCGACACTTTTGTGTCCTTACCAGGTGACCTTCAACACAGTGAACTCTGCAAAAAGCCATGATTTTGATGAATTCATCTATTTCACCTCTTCTCTCATTTCTCAAAAGAAGCCAAGAATGTCAGGAAACACCCTGTCATTTAATTACGCCTAGCTAGATGACTTGGGGCTAATTACTTCTTTTTAAGTTCTTTTTAACAGGTGATCATCATAGCAACATGTGCCATTATGGGTGGTTAAACCAACTTGGTGTCCTTCTAAGTACCGAATTAAACAATTAATTTATTAAAACCGTGAAATGATTATCACATGTTAATCTCCCAGTCTTTTAATAGCAACTCTTACCCCCTTTCTGTAATTTTTGTTTTGTTTATCTTCTTGTTTCCCTCATTTCCCAACATAAAGAAGAACCCACAAGAGAGATTCCAGCCAGCCAAGCAAATCTTTGTTGATTTTCTACCTAATTCAATTAAGCTCTAAAAACAAGAAAAAAGGGGTTCAATTCAGTTCATCTAATCACTTGAAACCTAAAGAAGATTTAGAGTAGGAACCAAAGTAGAAGAACATGCTTAGCTCTTGAAACAACCTTTTTTTAATACACACTTGGACCTGTTCATCATCATAGTTTTAACTGCTATGTTTTGCTGAAGTTTTTTAACTTCACAAATTGGTTTCCCACAAGGCTTGTGAAGCCAACCAAAACTACCTTCTGGTTGCCATTTGTCTTAAATTCTCAAGCTAGTAGCCTAAACTTGCCAAATTAAAGGCTTCATCATTGATGGACCCAATCTTTCCATTTAAGCAACGCCTTTGATAACTAAGCCACCTAACACTACCTATAAAGGATAGTGGTATTAAAGATGTATTAAGTCCACATGACGAATACAAGCTCAATTAACAAATAAAAATGTTCCAACCATCCCCTAATCTTTTACGTGTTCATTGTTTTGAACTCTAGACATAATCATGCTTAAAGTGACCCACTTTGCCTATCGAGCATAAATGATTATTTTGGCACAAATTTTCATTCAAAGATACATGTCCATGCTAGAAGATGAAAGCCTGTAAAGAACACAAGAGCCAGAGGCTTCAGCAGAGAGGATGCAGGGCTTTGTGCTGCAGTTGCAGGCTTAGTGTCTCTTCTTCAGAAGAAGCGGAAAGCTCGAATTCAGACCGATATGCATCGATCTCGAGTCTAGCACACGCCATGGTTCAAGAGAGGCTAGACCAAATGATCAGAGAAAGGCAGGAGACTAGGCATAATATAGAAAGAAGGCGGCAAAGAAGTGAAGGGACTAAGTTCGTTGTTATGGTAGCCATGGAGAAGTGTTCTTACGAACCAAAAGAAGATTTTAGAAAGTCTATGCTCGAGATGATTACGGCGAACAGGATTCGAAAGCCTGAGGAGCTTCGCAGCCTCTTGAATTATTACGTATCTATGAATTCTGATGAGTATCATGGGATTATACTAGAAGTTTTCCATGAGGTTTGCACTGTTTTATTCTTAAGTTGTAAACGCCACTGAAAAGCATTGTGATATTCTTTTTTCCTCACAGAAATTGTCTGCTAGTCTTGAATAATTATGAACAATGTATAATGCATGGGATCACTATTTTATTAAGGTGGGATTTTCCTGTGACTCTGGCTGAATAACAATCAAATAAAATAGTCATTAAGGTGGGAAATGCACCAATTAATCTCTTATTCAAAAGGATTAGTAACTAATAACAATGAACTGTAAAGCTTGTCCACTGATTCGGTTGAATACAGATATATAAAAGTTCCATATGTTATTACATCTCTTGCTTACTTGAGACAGAAAGTTGGAATAGAGTCTTACAACATACAGTGTCCATGACCATGTATTATTTACCTATTCAAGTATATAATTCTTACATCAAGAGAGTGCTGCCCTCCTTGACGAGTACAAACACACTGCCGGCATCTCCTCGTGAAATCCGCAGTTCCTCGTCTAGGTATGTTGTAAGTAACCATGATTCCGCGTTGCTGTTTGACAATGGGATCTTCAATGGTGGTTGGCTGGAAATTGTCTTTGCAACAGATGAAGCTGTGTCTTGCACAGAGGTGATCAGGCCTTTAAGAGGAGTGAGATCAATTTTTTGTCCCAGAAATTCCACATTTTCTGGTAACACTATGGAGTCCGTCAGCTGGGGAGTTCCAATGATGCCTTCCTGAAACTTGATCTGCAAGCAACATTCACAAAGAAACAAGAGCAATTTTAAGTCACACCCAGAGTCCAAAACAACTTCAAAATTAGTTTAGCAGAAGAAAAGTAGAGCTTTGAACAACGTACCTGCACACGTTTGGGGCTTCGGACCTCGAATTTAGCATTGGTGCTAATGGAACTCGAGGCCAATGGTCCAGATAACTGAACAGAGTTCTGCACGGTGAGACTTTCAGCATCGATGGTCTGCGATATTTCCTCCACCTTGACTAATTGAAATTGACCCCTCGACAACAAAGGAAACATACCCGGGAAAGATGTGTACCTGTGCCACAACAACAAAATTTCAAATACCATCAAAATAAAAGATTTGCAGGAAATACTTGCCCTTGTCAATCAACCATAAGGGGAAATGGGTTCTGAACCAACGTTTTGTTATCAGCAAGACAAAAGAACTTACGCGAGAATCCATTTGCCGTTGAGCAGAGGCAGCGCCTCGGTCGGTGCTGGAGTTGGGTTCTTGGCCTCGAGCTGAGTTATAAGCTCAACAATCTCAGCTCTGGTCTCACTACTAGCTTTCAATCCACGATCAGTCCCATAAAACGAATCCACCAAAGCTTTCTTCAAGTTCTGGATTTCCACCAATTGCTCAGGCTTCCTCTCTTCTTCTGCCACAGCCACTCCAGAGCTCTCTATCACAACCGGCTCCTCCTTGTCTGGGCCCCATTCGTCGTCGGCGTCCGAAGCACGGACCTGGAAAACAGGTCTTGCCTGGATTGATTTCTGGGTCAAAAATTGAGATTTCTTTATCAAATTCTTAGTTGGTTTTGTAGAGTTCGGAGGCAGAGCCGAGAGTTTTGAGGCGAAGTTATTGGGCTGTGAAGTTATCAAGAAGGTTTTGCTTGGAAAGTTGTTCAATTGCGAAACTGTAGCCATGGTTGTGTAAATATTACAAAACTGGGTTTATGAACAGAGTGGAAAACAGGGGAGATCAATATATGCAAGTGTTAAGTGTAAACTATACAATATCGGCAGTGACCAAATGGAAGAAAACCATTTCCCAAATAGTTGTCGGAACAAAGCTCGGGGGAGATATTATCTTAGTTTACCCTAAAATAAATGTACATGTTTTCGACACGTGGATGTGTACCATTTTAAGGAAGAAGAAAACAAAAACAGGGCGAGTGGTGCGAAAGGATTTTGTATTTCAATTTGCGACGTGTCGGCACACAGCAGATTTGGAAGCGAGCGCTCTTGGCGTGTAAACCAACTCTCGAATCTTCTAAAGCTAAAATATCTCTAGTAAGACAAAATTATTGGAGAATCTGGAAATTAAAAACAAAAACAAAAGAATAAAAACAGCAAAATGATTTTTTCTCTCAATAAAAGTAGGCATGTAAACGGTACGAATGTGTGTTTATGTTCGTTAGTTTAACTTTAACTGAGCATAAACGAACACAAATTTTTTTGTTCGTGTTTGTCTGTTAAGGAATGTAGCTTGTTTGTATTCGTTCGTTAAAATGATAAACGAACACAAATAACATATATAATATGTTAAATATTTAATATTTTGGGTTAATTAAATTAATTCAGTTAATTAACCAATTTTAAACCGAATTAATCAATAATTAAAATTTGAAAACAATTAGCCGAAATCTCGTATTATCTAACAGATTAACTAATTTTGTTTTGGTTCGGTCGATTAGTTCAGTTTAATTGAACAATGAACACCCCTAGCCGATAAGAAGGATGTTTTTAACGAGTCATAAAATAGAACTTGTCAACTTGAATAACTCAAATTTTTTTGGCTTAACTCGATCTAATGCTCTCCCTTAGACATTGTGAATAAATTTAAATGACAATAACGAACGAACATAAATGAATGAACGAGTCATTTGTTCTTGTTCGTTCATTTAACTAAACGAACAAAAAAACTTGTTCATGCTCATTCGTTTAATAAATAAACGAACTTCCCGCCGAATGATTCACGAACGGTTCATTTACAGCCCTAAATAAAAGAAATATTTCAGAATGTGATCGAATGATAGCCCAAAATTGATTACAAGATAATATATGTCCATAAATATTCTTAACTTTGACAATGAACATACACCTTACAGACAAAGTGGTTGAACTCAAGTCTCTTATAATGAGTATCATCCACTTTTCTACTAGGACCACTTGTTAGGTTCTTAATTTTTTTTTTTTTGAAACAATTTCTATCTAAACTAGGAAGAAGGAGAAATTGTTACTAATGAATTTAGAACCCACAACCTAAAATAAAGAGATAGAAAAGTGTCGAGTAAGAGTTTTAATCACTTAAAACTCAACAATAATAGTTAATCCTGATATTAAGATTAAAATCTTAAGACACGTAATTAAGTCGTCTTTTTAAGCGTCCAGATTTCAGCAATCATATTTATAGTTCGCCTAAAAACAATAAAATCCTTCAATCCACTCATCTTTATCGTTCTGCAACCTAAAGAGAAAGTTTGGTCTACAACAAGCATTTGCCCAGTAAATATTTTGCCCCAAACGAGCGTTTACCTACGACAGCCAAAAGCAAAGCCTTAATTCTACTTTTTAACTCTGATTTCAGACTAGAGTAAGATAAGATTACCGAGGAGGTATAGTGTCCGAATGAGAATGGTATCATTCGTAAATTTCTATGTTTTGATTAGGTTATTACAATTTACATAAAACATGGAGCTAAAGAAAATCCCACGATTTTACATTAAAAACTACGTACTCCAGAAATACTATATCTACAAAAATATGTTACAGTTAAATCTCAAAATCCATCTGGCGAGGGGGGTTGTAGACGAAGTGCACTGCTACTCGTCTGCTGGCGTATACGTGAGCGTTTTAAAATTGTAATATACTCTGATTATAAAGATGCCTTTTCTTTGTTTGGTATTTGGTGGCTTGGATTGGATGATACACCAATCATTTCTAACTTGTTTTTTATTTGTCTTGCAACCACCACAATTAGTTTAATGCCTCACCCGCCACTGATACGTTATTTTTTTTGCATATGTACATACAGAGTGACAGATGCAGTTAATTGAAAGCATGGCTTATGTTTTTATTTAAGTTTCTCTCCATGTTAATCCGTTTATTTGACTAAAGTTTTATAAATAAACTTCAAGTTATTCAAAATGTTCGACAAACTAGCAAACGGAAAGCGAAAGAAAAAAAAGGAATTTTCATGCAAAATGAAACATTTGGCAATGGGAGACGTTAGGCTGATGCAAACTCTTTTGACTTGGTGTTTGGCCGGCGAACAACAAATACCTAAATTAGTACAATCTGAATTATTAAACTCAACCAATTAAGAACTAATCAAACACCCTGAAAGTTCTGCTATTTGCTCTAACTCCGACAAAACTCTTTAAACTCCAAACTCAAACACCCAGAAAAGCACCCTCCTTTCTTTTTCTGTTTATTTTCTCTTCTTCTATCGTTTGCCAAATGGAAATTTGGAGAGCTATGGGAAAACAGTTTTTGTAGTACCCATTTTGGTTTTTTTTTCTGTGTTTTTCATTAGTGAGAATCAATGCCAGAGGTGGGATTCTCTTAATTGGTTTTGTTTTTGTTTTCTCGAGTAATAAGCTCACGGGACTTCCATGCTGTACGCCTCCTTCTTAACCATCTTCACACTCCCTTTCCCTTACGTTATTTTTTATATTCTTCTTAGTTGATTGCCCAGATGTATTCTGGGTTTTCTTTGCATTTGCAGTATTTGTGATAATTACAGAAAATGAGTCAGCTCAGTGTGTTGTTACAGGAATCGTTGCAGCGGGAAAGGGAAGCAAGGACAATCCTGAGATTTATTAGAGAACAAATGGACGGTGTAGATAGGGAAAGGAGACGGTGGAGGAATTTCAAAGAGCGGCTAGGATTTAAAGTCATGGGCTGCTGTGGGACCACATGGGGTTTCGGATCCAGAGACAACGACGGTGTCGTTGTAGTTGAAGAACGAGTAGACCCAAGTCATAATCCGGATCCAGATTGCATTAACCCGGCTCCTGTTTCATCAGGCATGAACCTGGCCGAGGCCTTAGCGGCGGAGAGACGTTTTCGGGGAGAGGCGGGAGCGGAGGGGACTAGGACGCCCGGAACGCCGTTCAGGGTGTCGTTGATGAAGCTGTTGGAGGAGGAGGAGGAGGAAGGTGGGGCGGAGACGGGGAGTGATTCAACGTGCTGCGTGTGCATGGGGAGGAAGAAAGGGGCGGCGTTTATCCCATGTGGACACACATTTTGCAGGATGTGTTCGAGGGAACTGTGGTTGAATAAGGGGTGCTGTCCCCTCTGCAAACGTTCAATCCTCGAGATTCTTGACATTTTCTAAGTCCCTGAATTACGCTGATCGGTTTGATCAATGCAGATCACGAAGCTGCTGCTGCTGCTAAGTGCTAAGATCTGAGAAACTGAATTTCATTTTGCTATAGATTATAGATATGTCGTGCTCTGTTCATTTCTACTACTCCTATACTATTTGTACTTACTAGAATTTTGAAAGTTACAAGCCTTATTTTAATGTGCATATATTTCTGTTGTTACTTCCATAGTTCTATTCTTCGAATTTTTTTTATCAAACTTCAAAAAAAAAATAGTGACATGATGGCATATAATATACCACTATTTTTTAAAATTAAAAAAACAATGTTTTTTGAAATTGAATAATATAGCAAATATTTTTTGGTGAAAATAGGGATACACATATGGGCCTCGTTAAAAACCTCCCTAAACTTAAGTGGAGGAAAATAGTACCCATGATTGTATTACAAGATGGAGGTTAAGAAACTAAAAACATAAGAGAAAAATCAAGATAACTAAAGTCATAAGGAATAAAAAACAAGCTAAGGACACAACTAGACAACATGCGTGTGCTATGGTGGCCAACTAATCTTCAGATAAGTCAAGAACATTGATCAAGTCTGCCTGTAACATCTCATCCACGCAAGGAGGAGCTGAATGAAAAATTCTTACCGAGAGTGAGGTGTGATCATGCATCCTGGCAAGGGTATCTGCCACCATGTTACCAGATCGTTGAACATGCTGAAAACGGATAGTCCAAGCCTGTGATTACACCATACATATATTTTTCAACAAAGCACCATCCATGAAGTCCTGCGGAATAATATATCAAATATTAATTTTAAAACAAGGGGTCTTTTGATAAGACAGGAGAACCAAATCAATTGAAATAAAATTAAAATAGACATTAAAAAATTTAATAAAATATGATTGATCTCACCCTAATAATACATAATACAGAAAGATTTGGACCTTTGATAAATGCAATTCCTCAGAGCAGATTGCAGGCTGAACCTAATTTAATGGGCTTAAACAATTTTAAAAAACTTGAGCTTAGTTTGTTTGAACCATGCCCTAATTTGCTAAGGATCCATATTCGCCAGAGAAAAAGGTAAATACTCCGAGCCAATTATGCTAGGGTAGCCCAGTTTGCCAAGTTCTACAATATAAGGACCAATCCTTTCACTCATCTAACCAATCTTTTTATGATCAAAATGGACCCTCCACTTAATTATGCCCTTATAAAATAATCCACATCCGGGAATGGTTGAAAACAAACAATGCCTATGGTTAGAAGAGCAGCAAAGCCTTTTTGTTTGGGCCAACTCTTCAAGCAAGTTGAGCGTCTGAATTACAATATATGGGCTTATAGTTTAATTCAACGTAGATTCAATATTTAGTATTGTTATGTTTAGGGGCGGATCTTAGCAACAAAGCTTGAAGAGATTATTAAAAAAATTTGAAGTTTATTTTAAATTTTAAATTTTTTGAACGGTTTAATTTTAAAAAAAAATTAAAAAATTTTAGGTCTAACTAAAATTTTTATAAAGTTTGAGAATTTCTAAACTTTTTAGGAGACCTGATTAAAAATATTCTAAAAATTTAAATTTTCTAAGGAGACCAAGTTAAAATTAAAAAAATAAAGGCTAAATTCTAAAATTTAAAAACTTTCTGGGCCAGGGCTCTCACATGCCCTAGTTATGTTTCAAGTAGATCTATTTGTAAACCAGATCATGTGCAATTTTAATATAAAACCAGGATTATCTCAAAAAAAATATATAAAACCAGGATCAAGTGGAAATAATAGGCATAAAACATCAAATATTAATCCTCTCATTATCTAATCAGATTTATCCACAATTTGATATGCAAAATAAATCTGTAAAAATAAATCTAGGGAGATGGAAAAGAGAAAAAGGAAAATAAGAGAAAATAAGGAAGGAATAAGGAGATATGAGAAGGAGAGAAAAAATCATTGATAGTTGTATAAGATATATTCTCTTAATTTATATTTAAATTTAAAATTATTATATATAATAATCAATTTGCATAAAAAGATTATACCATTTAAATCTTGAAAAAAATGAACTTTTGTTATATATGTTTAAACACGTACCCACAAAACCGAAGTAAGAGAAAGAAATACGACACGACTTCAGCCTTATTCTTATATTGGTTGTTGGACGAGTTAACATCAATTAAGAAACTTTCTTATTATTGTTTTTGTATTGTGGTTTTGGCTCCTAAATCATAATGTTAAACAAATAATTTTTAGAGAAAAATATGTGTTTGAAAATAATCTTTCAACTAAAAAAATAAAAATTTAAAATTTTTATTTTTGAAATTAAAAAGTGCTTTTGAAGTAAAAAAAATAGAGGTTTGATTGGTTAAATTCGCTAATTTAAATGTTTGACAAGGAATGAATTAAAATAGCTAATTTTAAAAAAGTTGTTAATAGGAGTTTTTAAAATTAGAGGTTTTGATATAGAGTTATAAAGATCATTTACCCTTAACAATTATCAAAAATCCTCAAATAACCTAAATTTAACCATTTTATTTTAATTCTTCAACATCACGTATTTACATTGTGACATTTGTAAACTAATATTTTTGTTTTTTCTTTTTATTCTCACACATTTATATTTGTATTTAAATTTAATAATTAATTTATTATATTAAAAATTATATAAAGAATAAATTAATATATAGATTTCTTCAAATAAGCTTAGTAATGTTATATTAAAAATTAGTTTTCATAATCTAATTATTATTAATAGATACAAAATATCGATAACTACTAAACTATTCAAATAAGTATTGAATATAATCATGTTCTTATATGTCATTTTACTTGTTTAAATAATCAAACAACTATAAGCTATCAGTTAATTTTACCAAACACTTTTATACAATCAGCTAATACAATCTGTTAGTCAAATAAGCTAATGCAATCAGCTATCTGCTAATGTAATTCGCTATCAACTATCTGCTAATTGCCAAACATGGCCATAATTTTAACCTCCATTTATATCTTATGACGCGTTTATTCAAGAATTTCATATATTATAACACTAAATAATATTAATATAATTTAAATGTATATTTTTTAGCTTATAATATCATATCTGAAATCCTTATTTTTTAACTTAAATCAAACTTTTTTCTAAAAAAAATATCTTATTTTTCAGAAAGAATGCTAAAGCAGTATACAACCTCTAGTTTACAAGAGTCAATCTTCGATTTTTGACTGAAAATGACAAAACACAAGAAAAAGTAAAAGAAACAGAGAGCATGGAATAATCAGATGAGTCGTAGTTTGAGGGAGAGAACATATATGAATGCATGGTGATGACGTGAACTAATTGCATGCCACAAAGTCCCAATATGGAAAGTGACGTGGCAGCTATGGATAAGCCCCACAGCTTAATTGGAAACCATTTTTGTAGTTAAAGGAGGCAAAGCATATGATGCAGATGGTGATGTTATTTTAGTATTGAAATGGATGTTTTCTTGTAACATGCAGAGTATCAATGTGAACACAAAATTTAAAATAAAAAAAGCTTCTTTTATTTGAACTCAGTGATGGGTTCGTGAAATTTACATCAAAACACAACTTTTCCATATTGCCTGTACCATCTGAAAATCCTTTTCTTCTTTTAGGTTAAAATTTGTAATGTCATCATCCTCATCCATATGCCAAAAGAGATGCCTCGTTTGGTGAAGTTTGGTGATCCATAAACCATCTGTTTTTGTCTTCTTGACGTGTCTGTATTCATTTTGAAATGGGTAAACTACATAAATGGTCATCAAACTTTTAAGGTAGATTCATTTTGGCCATTGTACTTTTAAAATATTCGATAAGGTCACTCGACTTTTAGTTCGATTTCAATATAGTCACCGAACTTTTAGGGCTGATTCATTTTGGTCATCATGTTTTTAAAATATTCAATAAGGTCACCAAACTTTTAGTTCAATTTCAATATAGTCACTGGACTTTTAGTTCGCTTTCAATATGGTCCCTCTCGTTACCTTCCATTAAAAGTTGATGTTAGTTTTTGTTTTTCCGTAATAAAAAATAGATAAACTACACCAATCACCACTCAAATTTCTTCTCACTCCTATTTTGGTCACCATAGTTAAAAAATTAATTTAATAACTTAACTTTCAAATTGTTTATATTTTGGCCACTCTCAAATGACATGTTTATACAAATAGAAAAATTCAATTAATCCTTAAAAGATTTATTTTGGTTAATTGGTAAATTTAGATTATTCAATTCTCGATCTGATATTGTATCAATTAAATCAGATAATTGATTAACTAGTTAATTGAAATATTTGATTCTGAAAATGATTTTTTACTTTGTTTATTAAAGTATCAAATATGATAATATGGTAAATTTAATAAAATTTTGGTTGTGATAAAATTGTAAAAACAACTAGAAAGTCAAAAATTTAAAGTTCACACCTATTAATTCTACCTAGAGCCAAAACTTAAAAAATTAGAAGGGTATCAAAATCATTAGACTATAAGATATTGTAATGCATAAAATTTAGAAATATATACTAGATCAAATCAGTTAATCAATTTTGCTTAAAGTTGTGAACCGTAATCGAATCAAAATAATTTTTTTAATTTTTTTTTACAGAAATCGGGTTCAATTAATCCTTAAAAATTGTTTTGTTTAATTGCTAAATTCAAATTATTCAATTCTCAACCTTATATTGTACCAATTAAATAAGATAATCGATTGACCAGTCAATTGGAATGTTTGATTCAAGTAATAATTTTCTACTTTGCTTATTAAAATATCAAATATGGTAAATATAATAAGCAAAGTAAAAAATATCATTACCCGAATTTTTTTAAGGATTAATCAAATTTTTCTATTTGTATAACCATGTCATTTGAGAGTGACCAAAATATGAACGATTCAAAAGTTAAGTTATTAAATTGATTTTTTTAACTCTAGTGACCAAAATAGGAGTGAGAAGAATGTTGAGTGATGATTGGTGTAGTTTACCCATTTTTTATTAAGAAAAAACAAAAACTAACGTCAGCTTTTAACGGAAGGTAACTGGAGAGACCATATTGAAAGCGAACTAAAAGTTCAGTGACTATATTGAAATTGAACTAAAAGTTGGATGATCTTATCGAATATTTTAAAAGTAAGGTGACCAAAATGAATCCGCCCTAAAAGTTCGGTGACTATATTGAAATCAAACTAAAAATTGGGTGACCTTATCGAATATTTTAATAGTATAGTGACTAAAATGAATCTTCCCTAAAAGTTTGGTGACCATTTATATAGTTTACCCTTTTGAAAACTAAACCTCTTATTTGGAAAGAGAAATCTATTAGAATAATAAAAGTTGAATGGTTGTTTTGGTAAATTAAAAGGGTCAAAACTGCTTGGAGAAGACCCATACCCGTGGGCAGAAACTGGCCGCAAATAGCAGAGATGGTGTTGGGAAAAGGCGAAAGGGAATCTAATGGGATCCGCGTTCATTAATAAAAAATGGCATGTGCAATGTGCACCAAGTACCTAAAGGAATGTCTCAGAAATTGGAGTACGATCTCTATGCTCGTGCAACCATTCATGCACCGAAAATCTACTGCTGCTATCAGTGCTATGGCCTATGCGGAACCAATCGGGAACTAAACCTCCGGGCTCCAAGTCCAAACAAAACAATCCAAAATTTAGGTATGGGCATAATGAACATAAAGAATGAAAGATAATATTTATAAACAAAAGTGACAAGAATTATTTCCCACAATATCGATTACAAAACATGGATATTATATCATCTCTGATTGGATGCCACAATCAAAGTTGTAGGACAAGAGGAAGTTCATCGAATCTGGAACATGGATAATATTTTTTTGAATTATACATAAATTATCCTGTGCATTTCTCATATATGCAAACTAGTAATATATATTATATTGCGTGTGATATGATTTTTCTCTTAGTATCAATATTCGGTTAACTCTAGTTCTTAATTAATTTTTATTTTTATTTTTAATATAATAATGTGATTATATAGTAATATTTATTTAAATATTTTTATTCATTTGACAACAAACAACTTGCAAATACATGTGCTCAAACCTAAATGTTATAAGGTGAATATCATCATTTTTTTTTTACAAAAACCACTCTTTGAATTCAATTAATTTTATTCCTAAACACGTTATATATGCAAACATGTTTAATAGTACGGTGGGATTTGAAAGAATGGGCTTTATTAGTTAGACTTAAATGAAAAATATATGCATATAAAGTATACCTCTTTTGAATTTTAGGTGCCTAAAGTTTTTGTTTTTTTTTGTAAAATAGGTGGTAAAGTTTAAACCGTTGCAATTTTAGGTGTTTGCCCGTTAAGGGGTGTTAAAAATTGTTAACCAATTAATGCTTAACCTTTGGCACTAATTTGATTTTTCAAGGAAAAAACCCAAAAATTTATTTTTTCATAAAATCTTGAAAATTTTCAATTTTACGAAACAGTCCTCAAATCCCTAGAAATTCCAAAACCCAAACCCCAAGTCGCTGACAATCGTCGCGCCTAAGCGCATTTCTTTAGTCGCCGAACCTAGGCAGTCGTTTCTCCTAACACGGCGTCGTCGAAAACGTCGAACGGCGTGTCAACGAACGTCGAATGCCAAATGACCGCCTTGGTCCGGCGACCAAAGGAAGTGTGCTCAGGCACGATGAAAGTGGTGGTGATTTGGGAGTTTGAAATTTTTTTAGGGATTTAGGGACTGTTTTGTAAGAATTATAAAATTCAGGATTTTATTAAAAATCATTTTTATAAAAAAGTTGTTTTAAATTTTAATTTTGAAAAAATAAAATAGACACGCCACATGTGAAGTATTAGTTGGTTAACAATTTTTAACACTTTTTAACAGCAAGTCGCCTAAAATTGCAATAATATAAACTTTAAGCACTTAAAATTATAACGGTTGAAACTTTTAATATCTATATAAAAAAAATATTTGAAACACCTAAAGTTTAAAAGGGTGATATTTTGATCACTTGTTTTTAATTTAAGCCTATTAGTTAAGACTAGCATTACAAGTATAAACACAACTGAAATCATGCAAAATTACAAAATTAAATTATAGAATTGGACTTTTTATCCTCCTCTTGATCCGTAATTATTATGCATCTGTAACCATTCAATGCTGTTGGAAATCCATACAGAAATTTAGTATGCATGTTTTTTTAATATAAATTTATTATGGATGATTATTCTAAATTTTTCATCAACAAATATGATTTTATTAGATGAAATCATATAAAAAAACCAAGTTCAGCCTCATTAAACCCCAAGTCTAATTGAGGAAAAAAAGTATTCAAACAAGACAATAGCATCAAGACGGACAAAAAATATGGCGATAAAAACGAAAAATCAAGGTACAACAAAGCACACGAGGAGCTAAGCAATAAAACGCACAGCAACAAATGCTAAAGCACAATTTGAAACCAGGAGGCACGACCCACATCATTCTTAGCTAAAGCATCAGCAAGGGAGTTTACCTCACGAAAAACGTGATGAAAAACAATCAAATTTAAAATACCACAAGCTTCATCAATCAACCGAAAGCACTGTCACAGCCTTCAAGGTCGACGGTTTCAATGTAACATAACACCCGCAACAAAGCAACTAATGAGTCGGATTCAACAATAACTGAGAAGCCGTAGCAACATTTGGACCGAAGAAGAAACGACAATGCATGGGCAATTGCATGTACCTCTGCTACATTTGAGTCTAACACCCCCAAAGGACCTGAAAACAAACTAAAATGCAGCCCGGTGATTCTTCCAATTAAGTTTATTTTATTTAAAACGTCAATATTCAAATTTTTGATATATATATTTTTTAAATTTAATATTTATTGCATTAGATGAATTGATAATTTGTTAAAACTATTATACTTTAACTGGACGCAGGGACGGATCTATATACAATGTGGAAGGGGCAATTGCCCCCCCTAAATTTTATGAGTTAATTATATTTTAGTCCCTAATAATTTTGAAACTAATGCAAATAAGTTTTTTTTCCTTCCTTGCCCCTCCCAAAATTTTTATGGTTTATTATTTTTTAGGACATTGTAATCTTAAATTAATAATATTAAACTTTGACCCCTCTTTTTCTAGTTTAATTACTTTTTGAGACCTTTCAAATTTAAAATTTATAAAATTAAACCTATTTTTTTAATTTTTACAATTTAATTACTTTTTAAGACAATATTATTTTAAAATTAATCGATCTGTCCCTCGTAGTTCAATCTTAGCTCCGTCTCTGAATTGATGTAATTTTTTTTGTTACTATGCATATTTTTTTTCTCACTTTTTTGGGCAGTATAAGTAGTTGTGAATGATGTATGCTTTCATGATTGAGCATAAATACATATAGTAGTAATTTAAACCAAGGACATTGAATCTGGTCATATTAGTTTGTTATTAATTATATCCACTCAAAATATCAATAATAATAAAGCTGGCACACACAAAAAAAAAATCAATTTGTCTTTTTAGAATTACGAATTCATATTAATCTTTTAATAGCGTGTTTATATATTATCGATGAATCATAAAATACTACATGTCAAAAATAATATTAATCAATATTTTTAATAAATTTGAAAATTATTTATAAATTTAATAATAATATGAATTATATTAATATGACTTATCAATTATATATAAAATTATATGTGGGAAATAAAATAATGCTAAATTTTTTATACACATGCTATGTAAAATTAATTTCACACAAGCCTACATTTATACACTATAAAACTTAAAATTTAATTTTTTAATTTTAACCCTAAAAAACTAAACTTTATACCCTATATTCTAAATTCTAAATCATACAACATAAAACAAAATACTAATTCCAAAATTGTTTTCCGTAGATTTGTTTTGTAGCGGCTAGTGGCTACTGCAGTTGTAAAATAAAACGACGTTGGTAGACGCATCCGAAAAATCGAATTAAAAAATTATTCGAATGTTAATATTAAAATTGATGTTTTGTTAATATAATAATCGGTTAGTTTGGTGAGATGATGTATTAGATTCTTTAAATAAAATTAAGAGTTCAAATTCTAATATCGTGAATGAAAAAACTGAATTAAAATGATCGTCTATATATTGAATCTCTATAAAATGTAATCGAATTAATCGGTTAATAAATCGAATATCAGTGATTAAAAAATCGATGTTGGTAGTGAGAAGTGAATGTCATTCAACAATTAAGCAAAAGCAATAATAAGGGAGAGGAGGTTTAAGGAATTTGAAGATGAGACGTCGCATGTGACTAGTGACATGAGAGGTCCAATGTGGGAACCAGATCAAAAAAGTAGATTTATACAGGACTGGGAGACACGACAAAAATCACGCATTTAGTTCGTCTATACTTATTAGGGTAAAGTACACCAATAATCACCGAACTTTTAGAGAAGTTTTATTTTGGTCACCTAACTTTTAAATTTTTTATTGAGATCACCAAATTTTTATTTTGCTTTCATTTTGGACCCTCCCGTTACCTTCCGTTAAAAATTTTGATGTGCCCAGTTAATTTTCCTTTTTTTTCAATGATAAACTATATAAATGGTCGCCGAAATTTTAAAACACTTTCATTTTGGTCACCAAAATTTTAAAACTTTCATTGGAGTTACCCAACTTTTGTTTTGCTTTAAAGCAACCTTGTTGGTTTAAGAAAAAAAACTCTTTCAATGTATAAAAAACAAAAGTAAGAAGTATATTTTACCTTATGATTATCGATGAACAATGTTTAAAGTTGTGCAGATTGATGTATTTACCAACATAAAATATTTTTTATATATCATATTCTTGAATATTATCTCTAATATAAACTCATTATTTTGATCTATTGATCACATTGTATGCAACCTCATTTTCAAGCTACTTCAAGGTTAATGAGTACAAGGGAGATAAAAAAACATTAAGGTTAATTATTGACCAAGAGTATATAATTTTAGTTTACTTTTCAAAGTTGTATCAAAAAATTGTACCACAAAATTCCTAAAATATGCAAGTAAAATTGATGCATCCCATGTTTAAGTTCAAACATTAATTTAATTTGTCATTAGAGACGGAGTTATGATCAAACATTAGGAGGAGTAAAGTCTATTAAACCTTTAAATATAAAAATCGGGAGGAACAAAAATCTTATTTGATTACTATTTAAATTAATAAAGACCTAAAATACTATTATACCTAAAATCGGGAGAGGCAACCCATACATCCTTTGTCCTTGCTCGCCATCATGTTCAGTGTTGTTTTGATAGATGCCTTTGTGTTGCATGACTCCAATGAAAGTTTTAAAATTTTAGTGACCAAAATGAAAATATTTTAAAAGTTTAGTGATCATTTATATAGTTTACTCTTGAAGAAAAAAACTAACGGGTCACGTCAGATTTTTAAACGAAAGGTAACGAGAGGGAATAAAATGAAAGCGAAATAAAAGTTAGGTGACCCCAATGAAAATTTTAAAAATTTGGTGTCCAAAATAAAACTACCCTAAAAGTTCGGTGACCATTAGTGTACTTTACCCTACTTATTATTTTATGTCGTCAATCTAAGCTTCTTCATCATTTCTAACTACAATTTAGATAATTTATGAATATGATTTTACATGTCAGAGTGTTTTTAATGATTTAAGTTTGGAAATAGATTCGGGCGTTAGATTTTTGTAAAACCAAGGTAAATTAAGACTACAACAGAGTTTGTTTTAGGATATTATTTTTTGTACTTGAAAGATGGTTATGAAAAAAATAAAAGATTTTTTTTTAGAAAATAAGATAAAGACAGAGAGATAATATCTCATATTCTTATGTTTGGTCTCGAAACTTGCTTTTTATTAATTGTTGGTTTATGAGGTGGTTCATATTGTATAAAGTAGAGTTATTGGTTTGACAATAATGGAATACTTGTGCCTTTTTCGTTTTCTTTATTATGATCTCACACACCGAAAATTTATGTTTAGGGTTTAAGATTAATGTTTAAAATTTAGGATTAATGTCTAATTGTAGAATTTAGAAAATGTATGGCATAATATAATTTTTAGAATTTAGAGTTTAAGATTTAAGATTTAAGATTTAAAATTTAAAATCAGAGCTTAAAATTTAATTTTATTAATATTGAAGTATAAAAAAGTACCGAAAAAATGACAAATAATTTTTGCATGTTTAACAATTAGTATTTAATTTCTTCCTTGTTTACATTATGGTATACAATAGTTCCTCTCAACTCTGAAGTCCGTTATAAAAGTAATTATGTAAAAATTATGACATTTTTAAGCTTAAATTAACGAAAGATCTCATACTCTTATGTTCGGCCTCAAGTTTACTTTTGATTGATTGTTGGGTTGAGTAGTCTCGTATTATACCAAGTAGAATTGATAGTGCTTGACAACTAATGAATTTATCTTTATTTATATTAGCGTTATTATTTGAAATACGTCAATAAAATAAATTCACAAGAAGTATTTAAATAATGTCAAGTGTGTTTTTAAGCAGAGATGGACCTAGAAGGGGTTGGAGGGGCGGTCGCCCCCTTAAAATTTTGAAATTCTTATATAATTTGAGAAAATTTAATAATTTTTCATGTATTTCCTATTGAAAATCTATTTTCGCCCCTCTAAAATTTTATAAATTCGCCCTCTTATAATATTATAGGTTCGCCCCCTAACATAAAATTTTGCATTTGTCCCTATTTTTAAATATATTTAAAAATATTAAAAATAAATAATAAAACACTTGACATAAAATTATTATTATTTTTTAACAATATATCAAATAATAATCTTCATAACTATAGCAATAGTCACCTCTCATACATGAATGCAGTTAAAATGGGATAAAAATTATTTGTCTCTTTTCAGTGCCTCTATTTATGCCTCAACACTAAAAAACACTACAAAATTAAATTTTAAGCCCTAATCTTAAATTTTAAATCCTAAATCTTATACCCTAAAAAATATATCCTACCATAAATTCTTCAAACCCTAACTACAACCCCTAACTTAAAACCATAAACCCTAAATCTAATTTTGATCGTGAGATATAAATATAGACACCAAAAAGTGGCCTAGAATTTCCATCCTTTAAGATGACTATAGTGGAGTGAGAGCTCACTCTTGTGTTTTGCCAATTAATGCTAAACAACACACGTGTTTCCTTTATTAGTTCGATCATCAAAGACACAAAAGCATGCAGGTTCTTACAAGATTTCATATTTTGCGGTACTGTTTCGTGTCGTCTCTTTAATCGCATGCGCCTTGCCTTTTTGTTTTAACTTGAAATGATTGATATTCCCCATAATTAAGGAGAAAAAATAGACCAAAACAATATTATTGATCAAAATTCAAACACACACAGACAAGTGTGGGCAACGCGATGAGAGCATTCTAGTGAATTTTGCTTCATATCCTTCTTCTTTTAATTACTTTCGCCACCTCTGTATTCAGGTATTAAGTCGAGATTGAAAGTTAAAGGAGAATACACAATTTAATAAATATAATTTTTTTCAATAAAATTATACTTATTTTATCGATAAAAAAATAATTATTGTATGGAAAAAGAGTCCTCTCAGTTATAACGTAAATCCGTACATGTCTTTATTCAATTGATTGAAGAAAAAAACTCAAACGTGTAGTTTTTAGTATATATTTTTATCTTACCTTTACATATTCATGCACGTAAAAGCAATGAACAAAATGAATTAGTAATAATATCGTTTTAAACTTGATAATGGAATGAGAACCTTGATTATGTTATAATTGTCTTTTGATTTAATTGTTACTGCTAGGTAAACGTAGGGTTGTAAATAAGACGAAACAGATCGCGAGCTATTCGAGTTCGACTCGATTAAAACTCGGTCAAAGTTCAACTCGATTAGACTTGACTCGAGTTCTTAACGAGCCGAGCCGAACTACTTGATATCCGATTCGAAAAGCTCGCGAGCTACTCGAAATATAATATATTAATTTTTTTATTTTTATAATTTAAAATCTAAATCCCTAAACTTAAAGCCCTAAAATATAAACCCTAAAATATAAATCCTAAATTCTAAACCCAACAACCTAAAACATTAAACTCTAAACTAACACCCTAAAATTAGAAGTTTGACTTTACACAACTTGTGTATCAAAGTTTTTTCTTGATATGGCTTTAAATGAGACGTGATAGATGACGAGCTACTCAAGTTCGACATGGTCAAATATTGGTCAACACTTGACTCGATTAAGCTCGAACTCGACTCGAGTTCCTAACGAGCCGAATCGAGCTCAAATTTCCCAGGCTCGTTAAAAATTACTCAAACTCGACGAGCCGAGCCGAGCTCTGCCCTACTCGAGCTCGACTCGGCTCATTTACACCCCTAAGTAATCGTACGTGTTTGGACATTATTTATAACTTTTTTATTTAACTAAAAAGCTAGAGAAACAATATGAAATAGATATGTTCAAAATGAAATATCTCAAATAGATTCGAAAATTGAAGAATAAAAGTACCCGGCTTAATGTATGGTAGGTCAAGTCACATCAGTCGATATTGAAACCTTTACCACCAGCTACAGTATTATATTCGTATGAAAAATTTAATCTGAAAAATAACTATTATTAGAAACAGAACCTAAACTACTTCCTTTCTTAGCAAGTGCATCAGTACACTTGTTACTATCTCTATGGAAAAAAATTAAGGATTATGTTTAATTTATTAAATAAAATTCTCAACTAAAAAAATAAGTTTTTTTAGCATGTGTGCATAATAATTTGACTTTTAAATAAAAAGTGAGTATAACTTAACTCAAAATTTATAAAGTATAATAATATTTTATTTTTCTCATGTGTTCTATCACTAGTCCATAATTAATAATTTTTTACTTCTAAGTTGTAAGCATTTAACTTTAAAATGGAGGAGTGTCCAATATTTTAATTTCCAATTTATAATTGTTCGTATCTTATATATTCCATGTTGCTGCGAACATAAATAAATATGATTCACCGAGTAGATTGATTTGATTCCGGCGGCTTGATATGTGGGGGCGTCTCCGTCTCTTCTTTATACCTAAGCCGGCTGCCTTTTGCATCCTTTGTCGTTTCAGAAATATTTAGATACCGCAACTTGGTGGTTCTTTAAGAATTTGCTTATTAAATAATTTATCCATATCTATCAGAATTTGCACATTTTACTACCATCGTGCAAGTAAGGTAGCTACCGCCTACCCATTCTTTTTTAGATGCTCAATTTGCTTCTTTTTATATTTAGATTACAGCGCGTAAACAGTACATCGGCGTTGCTTCTGCTGGAGGCTTCACACTCAGCATTGGGCACGCGGACAACATCCGTGCCGAGCTATGGGTTGTTCGAACAGGCCGTCTGTCTTGCCTTTGCTACAGGCGGAAATTAACTTAGCTGATATTTAAAACTAATTAGAGTATGATAGGAAATTATGAGTTATAACAAAATTTATAAAAGAAAAAAATGAGGCGTGGAAGAGGGGAAGATGCCCTCGGGGTTCGTACAAGTGCTGGGGGGAGAAAGCAAGACACGGACAGGCTAGCAGGGATGGGCGATGGGTCCTCTTCTCTCCCCACCAAGCAAAAAAGAATGTTTTAGATAAATTCCAAAGACCAAAGTAAGGATTGTAGTTTGTAGAAATCAATGGATCATGGCCGTCACTTCAACACCAGCAATGTGTTACTTGTGCCACCACTCTTTCCCCGACGCCCGACCAACCTTTTCAATACATTCTAATCACTTATGATTTTGTTTCTTATACTTATATTCACGGTGAGTTGAGTGACACCTACCCTTTAAAAACTTCATTATTTGTATTTACTTTTAAACATTTTTATGATGTATATATGGACATATTATTTGTTTTCAGAGTATCATAATTTAATATATCATGTACCAACTTTTGAAGTCGAATTAAATTTCTGCACATTCAATTTTAAAGTTTGATTTCATTTAATTACATTCAATTTCACAATTTTTAAAAATATTAATTAAATTAAAACTCAATCCACACATAAGTAGACTTTTAATTATAACTAATAATAGTTTTATACTATACTCTGATTATAAGAGTAAACACATTTGGCTGGTTGGCCAAGCTGCTCATCTTCATTCCTTCACATTCTCTTAAGTCATGAGTTTTAAATTACTAAAAATACTCATTTCTTTCTCTTAGAGTCTCTTTTTCTCCTCCCTCTAATTATGATTAAAATTTGTCAAAAAAATCTAATTAATGAAATATTGTTTTTTTCCCTTCACGTAGATTTTGGAATTTTTAAAAAATGTTAATATTTAATTTATAAATCGAATATTTATCCCTTTTATTTTTTAACCAGCATCTTTTAATGTTAAATATGTTATGAATATCTTTATTTATGATGGATATCCATATATTAAATGATACTTTAATGAACTTTATTATTTGGGTTTAGTACCCATTGAAATTGGGGTTTTCATCTTATGCTTATAAATATAGACTTTTGAAAAAAACATTATACACAACTCTACATTGAGAATATAATAAAAATCTCTCTTTGTCTCTCATCTTTGCTCTTATTTATGTCTATTGTTTTTCTTTACTTTATTCACAACAAAATACCTGTTTTACCCCTCATTATGTGTCTATAAATTGCACTTGTCCAGAATCCCAATTCACTCACGCCTTGAAACAAACACAGCAACACATTACTAGAAAAGCTTAGTAAGATCCCGGGATCAACAATGGAGCTCACTTTCCCCGTAATTGACTTCTCCAAACTCAATGGTGAGGAGAGAGCAACCGCCATGGAAATGATCAAAGATGCCTGTGAGAATTGGGGTTTCTTTGAGGTCTGCTTCATACTAAATTAAGCATATCTATAGACTATACTTTACAACTTTTACTCAGTTGATTCATAATTAGATATAACAGTGCTTCTATTCCTTTGTTGTATTTTTTTTTCACTAGCTGGTGAACCATGGGATATCTCATGAGCTGCTGGACACAGTGGAGAGGCTGACAAAGGGGCACTACAAAAAGTGCATGGAGCAAAGGTTCAAAGAAATGGTTGCCAGTAAAGGTCTTGAGGCTGTTCAATCTGAGATCAATGACATGGACTGGGAAAGCACCTTCTTCTTGCGCCACTTGCCTGACTCAAACATCTCTGAGATTCCTGATCTTGAAGAAGATTACAGGTCAGACTTCAGAGTTCACTTTCTTTTCTTACACACTGGCAATGGTGTTTCTTTTTTGGGATATATGTTTTTAACTGACATGGTTCACTTTGTTTTTTTACAACAGAAAGGTGATGAAGGAATTTGCAGCGGAGTTGGAGAAACTTGCAGAGCAACTTCTGGACTTGTTGTGTGAGAATCTGGGGTTGGAGCCTGGTTACCTGAAAAAAGTGTTTTATGGATCCAAAGGACCAACCTTTGGAACCAAAGTCAGCAACTACCCTCCATGCCCCAAACCAGACCTGATCAAGGGACTCAGGGCTCACACTGATGCTGGTGGAATCATCTTACTGTTCCAAGATGACAAGGTCAGCGGCCTTCAGCTTCTCAAGGACGATCAATGGATCGATGTTCCTCCGATGAAACACTCCATTGTCGTCAACCTTGGTGACCAGCTTGAGGTATTACAAAGCAAGCACTGGGGCTTTATTATTTTAGTATATGTTTCAAGTGATTAAAATTCGGTAATAAAAAGTGCAAATAATTAATACTATCTCTATTGCATAAACGCACAAAGCCTATGCAAGTGGAAAATAAGAAGTTATTCCAAGCTGGGGAGTGGGGGTAACGTATTTTAAGGCCGATTCCTTGATTAATTTGTTAACTATTTTATCTGGTTCAACCAGGTAATCACCAATGGCAAATATAAGAGTGTGATGCACCGTGTGATTGCTCAAACCGATGGCACCAGAATGTCGATCGCATCCTTCTACAACCCGGGAAGCGACGCTGTCATATATCCAGCGCCGGCATTGCTGGAGAAAGAAGCTGACAAATCTGAAGTGTACCCGAAATTTGTGTTCGAGGACTACATGAAGCTCTACGCTGGCCTAAAGTTCGAGGCCAAGGAGCCAAGGTTCGAAGCCATGAAGACCATGGACTCCACCACAGTTAACTTGGGTCCTATTGCAACTGTTTGAGTCCTTTGGTGACTGAAAGAGAAACGGGTTTAATTTAGCAGTGTGTTTGTGTTAATAAGTTTAGTCGGCTGATGGTTGAATTCTGATAATTATTATAGTTCTGGAATTAGTGAGTGCTAGCAGGTGTGGATCTTAGTAGTTTAAATAAGCTGATAAAGCTTGGACTAAGATTTCCTCTGTTCTATATGATGCCTGGTCGGTAGTGGCTGTACTTTGCCCAAGTGACCAAATTATATCTGATATGAAATTTGTCTTTAAAATTCTATTTTGGCTTTATTAAGCTTTTATAACTTTCCGTCAGCCAATCAGCCAATGCTTATTAATGTTCCTTAGATCATAATCCAGAGGTGAGCTGGTAAACTCCAATCTCATTCAAGGTTAGAGCGTAGAGCTTCTAATATCCACACAAACTCCAACCCCATTCAAGTGGAAAACTGACAGAATCCACTAAACTCGATGACAGGAAACTTCTCAGCAACATCATAATAAAGTAACCTAAATTTAAATATTAATATTAACAAAACTTTTCAAATAATGGAAAGGGGCACTTTACATGTTATTTAAATACTTCGGTTTGACTCTAATGGTCTACTTAAAATTCAGGGATGGACTAAAGGGACAGTCGTCCTTAAAATTTTTAAATCCGTATATTATGTAAAAAGAATTAAATTTTTTTATTAAAAATTTATTTTCGACCTCCTAAAATAGTCTATATAATACTAATATGCCAGTCATCCCTTTTGAAACCGAAAGTTGCACGTCCAACTATTGTAATACCCGTTTAACCTTGGTCTTACTTCCCTACAATCCAAGTAAACATTGATTAATGAAAAGTTATCAATTAAAAAGGAAAAGAAACTGACCCCAGGAGAATCATAAAAGGCAATTTGGAAGTCACAGTCGCCAGCAGTTACTGTCCTTTCTGACTCTTTAGCTGTGCTAAAAATTTGCTATTGGATAGTTGATAAGTACATAATGTGAATAAAACAGATTGCAATCTGCCTAACCAATCTGAATGCAAGGAAAGCAAAAAAGGGAAAGGGGCAGCAGTATTTTAGAAAACACTCAACCCTTATCTGCTTCTTCATTTGACTGCAAATGACAAAAAGAGCATGAGAATGGGAGATTAAGGAGATCAAAGTTCATGATTCAAGCCGAAGGGAGAGGTTCAAACATCTAATTTAAGCAAAGCCCTTAATTAGTGGGACTATTGGTTGCACAAATCAGAAACTGAAATCACTATCAACTTATTGTTTTTATTGCAAGATGGCCTTCAATCATGTGTGGTAGGAAATTTTCCTTCTAAGCAGGGAAGGTATCCGAAATTTAAAACAAAAACTTACATTTATGAGTCGAAGGCTATGTAATTTTCTTATATATTATACTCTATACATACATCTCATCTCCCATTATGCGCATGAGTGCATTATCTGTTTCTCTCAACTGTTTTGGTTTTGCTTCTCTTGAGTAGGTGTAAAAGATTTCTTTATACAGTCTACAATGCCTTCACAATCTGCTTCGGGAATCATGCAATCAGGCATCTCTTCGAAGTCATCGGCATATGAATGAGGAGACTGGAGGTTTCCGTGAGTCTGACAGGCCTTCATTGTCTTACAATGTTCAGCTTCATCATCTCTGATATTCATAAACACGTCGTACAAATTATCTGTGATTGGACATAAAAATACAAACCATTTATTTCAGTCTGCATCAACAACTTAGTTAAAGAATGAATTCTTAATTAACTTACTCTGTAACATTGGAACACACATAGATAAAGTAGGATCGAGGAGGAAAATCTTGTCCATTACCTATTTTTGGTCTTCGTGTACAAGGAGCTCTAGAGGTTTGGAATTCATCTGGGTAGGAAATGTGGAAGAATTGTTAAACCCCAGTATGAGATATTAAAAGATTGAACCATGCAATGCAAAAGGATATACTCACCAAACAAATACAAATCACCTCCAGTATAGTACTTGATAGCAACCTCGGGAGCAGGCTTTTTTTTCAACTCGTCTACAGAGAAACAAAAAGAAATATCAGATCAAAATTGGGTAAGGGCAGTCAGTTAAACAATGAAAACTGAAATGTATAGATGCAATGCAACAATCTAAGAACTTGTCAAAAATCCCTTAACACGAATTAGTTGCAAGTGACCAATTAACATATGTAGGGTGATTTGAAACTAGAGCTTTTGTCAAACCTGTGACAAATGATACATGTACAAACTGCAAGCTAGCTTAAGATGAATGATAAGAAAATAGGAAGCTGTTAACTTACCTCCTTGGGCCTTGATAAATTTATCATAGGTTTCAAATGCGTGACTCTCTACGCATTCAGAAAAATGATCTGCAGTAATCATGAAACCAAATATATTAAATTAAGCACCAGACATGAATGGAGGTGAGCAAGCTTCAATCTTGGTCACCCACTCTACAGAATGTATATCATGTCCTCAAGAATTAGAGCTATGCTATCGTAAAACAGCACACATAAAGGGAAGAGGAGGGGGGATTTTTTGAGAATATTAAGCAATTTACCTGTATGATGAATTAATAATGAAGCAATCAACAGAGTAGAAATTTTATGTGTTCAAACTAAACAGAGGTTAAGATATATAAAACAATCCCTCCGATAAATAGGTTGAAGGTAAGGCAGCAGGCCATTGGTTGTATGCAAGAACATCCTTTTACATAACTACCGCCTACCAAGTTAGATGGCAATTTTAGTCTCAAGAACTGCTTATGTCCATCAATAGGTTTTACCTACAAGGTCATTAGTGTATATAAGGGCTTCAATTGAGCAGGAAATGTCTTTTCACCATTCAGAATGAAGAGGCCAGAAGGATCAAGAAAGCATGTGTGTGCACGCATGTGCAAATGCGTGAGAGAGGCATTGTGCAAAGTGAAATCCAGATAGATGTACTTACATGCCATTCTTGGGCTCAAGGCATACATGAAGACTGTCATGAAATAATAAAAAAATGCCATATGTTGAGCAAGAAATCGGTCAAACCACCAAGAATTCCCCCCCAATTCCTGCAACCAATTGTTATAAGAGAAGTCATGTAACTGAGAGATAGCATTATAAGAATGGTATGCACCATGCTAGGTTTTTCTCTCTCTATTTTTCCCCTTAAAGCGACATTAAAAAAACCATTTATTATCTTCACCATTTATAATTTTCAATTTTCTATTCAACTCACTCAAAATCATCTCATTCTAATCACGGTTTATATTCATATTTAACCACTTTAGGACCTTACTTCCATAATTAGCAGGTGGTGCATCTCATTCCAGCTCTCGGCAAAATGCACTTTTAGATAGTCCGCTCTTCTCCACCAACCAAAACTCTCATACAAGTGCAGGACAGATATAAAGGCTGCCATAAAGACAAAAAAACAATACCCAAATATCAAGAAAGCTCTTTCAATTATCTCCTGGAAATGGAAGATCATGTCAGCATGTTCAAGCAAATTGCTAAAACTAAGAAAACTCCCATACAAATACACATTTTTTCTGGTATAATGAGAAGAGTGAATTAAGTAAATAAACGATGTAACAAAAAAGCCACTAACCGAAATAAGGAACTCTAGCAATTGTTTCCAACACAAAGAATCTGGCATAATCTCTGTCACGGTAAAATGTATCAAGTATCTTTATAACTGAATCCTGAAGAAAAAAGTTCTAACAACGTCAATAACAAATCAGATTTGGCTGATAAATAAGGGGTTGAGCTTGAATTGCAGCAATTCCAACAAAAAGTAAAGAAAATTAAATCATTTTACCGTGAGGAATATATTCACAGATTGTTCAACCTTGATGACCCACCTCTCCAAACCACTAGAAGATGAATTCGCACGTGATTCCCCTACTTCTTCAATCTCAAGTCCTAGGGGAATTTTCGCCGGAAATGATTTTTCTACGACAACTTCCTCTTCATCATCTTCCTGCAGGACTGTTGCTTTGACTGGATACAACTTCCTACAAACATTCAAGCAAAAACCCAAAAATTAATCTCTTTTTTTCCTAATTACAACATGGGTGGAAATGGAATGAAGGATTAGTCGAACAAATTACCTGGAAAGCGGTCGAAAGAAAGGCGGGGAGCTGCAACGCAGAGGGTTTTGGATGTTGAAAGGAACACGGGTTTTAGGATGCCTAGCTTTGAGGGGAAAGAAGGATGTTGAGATTGCACACGCCGAAGAAGAGAGACTCATCGCTTCAAAATTTGTTCTGCGCTGAGAAAAAATCAAATAAACTGGAAAGTGAGAAAGGCAATTGGCGATTGACAAATGTGAGCAGAACAGAAGTTTAGTTATACTTTTGTCCGACTTCGGCTTTGGAGATTCTGAGTTCGGCAGTCAAAGGCGGTTTTAGGTGGGCGCGTGTTTCCGTTTGAGCCCGCTGTTTTCGACATTTTATAGTTCAAATGGGCTTTCTTGCAAGGCTTTTGGGTCCATTACTAAAGAATGGATCATTTTGAAGGACTTTCAAGCATTTATTTGGTTTGCTCCAAGGATTTTTTTTCTTCTTCTTGAATTCCAATATTTCATTTAATGGTATATATATTTGAATATGTTGGTGTGATTTTGTTTAATTTTTTTAACTTTTAATAACGCGTACATATCGTGTACACATAGTACTTGAACCCGAATTATTTGAATAAAATATATTATCCTTGACTATTGAGACCAAATATAATTTTTTACCCAAAATTTAGGTTGGATCAATAATAGTCGACTCTACCGACGAACGCCGATCCCTAATTAGGGATGGACACGGGTCGGGTTTTTGGCCCACCCGGACCCGACCCAAAAATAAACATCCTAAACCCGCACCCGACCCGACCCGACAATATTCTTTAAAAATTTCGACCCGACCCGACCTGAAAATAAATATATTAAATCCGACCCCGACCCGAACTATATAAAATAAATTAATTTTAAGGACCTAATTGTAAAAAAATAATTTTAAGGGACTTAATTATAAAAAATATATAAAGAGGGGTATTATTATAAATATCCCTAAAAAATTTAGGAGAAATTACACTATTAATTCCGGATCGGGTCCGATATTTTTCATCCTAAACCTGAATTTGACTCGACTCAAGTATATCTTTAGCAAAAACCTGATCCAACCCGACCCAAACCCGATTTTTTCATTAAAAAATTTGACTCAATCGATCCGAATCGGGTCAAAATCCGTCGGGTAAAAAGCCCAACGCTATCCCTAATTGAAGAAATATTACGTGCACGAAAATTGCATCGAATTATATAATTTTTTGGAACATCAATTATAAATTAATACTAACAATAATGGAGCGTTGAGATAAGTAATAACGGAAAGAAGACAAGTTACTCTTCTTGAAAATGGCGCAAAAGATTGGGCGGAGATTCGAAGGCAAAGTTGCAATCGTCACTGCATCCACTCAGGGGATCGGCTTTGCTATCGCCGAGCGTCTCGGGTTGGAAGGAGCCTCCGTTGTGATCTCTTCTCGCAAACAGGTTTTCTTCCCTTCTTACTCTCCCAAGCTGGAACGTCTTAAATTATTGAATTTTCTTTAACCATCTAAGAATATTAGGTTTCGAATCATGTTCTAGATCTTTCATGAAATTTTCATTTTTATGATACTCGTATGATTTGTTGATTTTCATTTTCTGCAAGCTTAGGATTTTCATATTGAATATTGAATTCTGTTTTCTTCCCCCCGAACCACTTGAAATTAAAACGTTAAAATTTCGAATATAATTTTATATTTTATTATTCCTTCTAAATATAAGGATGGATCATAGGTGTTCGTGCTTTTGTTGTGCTTGCAGAAAAATGTGGATGAAGCAGTCGAAATGCTTAAAAACAAAGGACTTGAAGTATTTGGAGTGGTTTGTCATGTCTCGAATGCAAAACACAGGAAAGATCTTATTCAAAAGACTATTGATGTTAGTATTCTTATCCATTCTTTTCAGTTATTAATTATAAAGTTATCATATATGATTTTCTTCTGAAATTGGAAAATGTCTCAAATCCTTACTTTTTGGAAATGCCCAGCAAGTTCAGTTCAACTGTGAGTGTTTTCTCTAGCAAGAACATCTTTATATCAGAATGTGCTTGTAATTGTTTGATGTTATTATGTAATGTGATTATAAAATTGCTAGTTTCCTTTCAGAAATATGGAAAAATAGATGTGGTTGTATCAAATGCTGCTGCAAATCCATCTGTGGATCCCGTGTTGCTAACCCAAGAATCTGTCCTTGACAAGCTATGGGAAATAAACGTCAAAGCAACTGTGCTACTTCTGCAGGTAAATCGGTCGGGCAAAGAATAGTGTATATGATGCATCATCTGATGATGCACGACTCGTAACGACTATATTGTTGGTGTTGCATCATCTGGCTATACTTCCAGTCTTAAATTTGGCAGTGGGCTATCCATATCTTGCCATAGCGGATTGGTTTGCCACATTTCCAGAATCTGCATGTGTTAAACCTTGACAATTGTATAAGGAGGGAATATGGCTTACCTTTTTTATGTATGTATTGCAGGAGGCAGCTCCTCACCTGCAAAAGGGTTCATCAATTGTTATTATTTCCTCAATTGCTGCCTATAATCCACAGCCCGCTATGTTTATGTATGGGGTAACTAAGACGGCCCTTCTTGGATTGACCAAGGTTGGTATTAGAGTTGTATTCCATTATAGCTAACGGTGGCATTTTTTTTCAAGAATTCTACAACCATGAGGTCTTCTTCATCTTCTAAACATCACATAAACATGTTTTAGGCACTTGCAACTGAGATGGCCCCTGATATTCGCGTAAATGCTGTTGCACCCGGTTCTGTTCCAACAAACTTTGCAGCATTCATCACAAAAGATGAGGCCGTGGTAAGTAAACGATATCGCTTTTAGTTCTGGTTACTCGTTTGTGAAGTGATTCATATGCCTTGTAAAGAACTGAAATTGAGATGGGATATTGCAGAGGAAGATCGCCGAGGAGAAGACCTTACTTCAAAGGCTTGGTACCGCAGAAGACATGGCTGCTGCAGCTGCTTTCTTGGCATCTGATGATGCAAGTTATATTACAGGGGAAACTATAGTAGTGGCAGGGGGACTCCCCTCTAGACTCTAAGGATACTTCTTTTACTTTCTAATAAACCCTTCCTTTACACTCCTTTCTTAATTGTCGTACCCGAAATAGTTCTGTTTTTAATGGAACGTTGATGCAGATCAATAAATTTAATAGCCTTACTCTTTCAATCGACTAGAATTAGCCTTCTAAATTCTTGTTTTAAGACAGTGGGAACAACTTTGATAATTTCATCCTTAACAGTATTTACATTGTAGCATTCAGTTATATGAAACGAGACATATTTACACAGGGATGACATCAACATTCTGGTTGTCATCACATGTCAAAATAAGACCTTCCACAAATGTTGGGAGGAGGCACCTGCTCCATCGACACCCTGTTGAGATAGGCTCCGGTGGTGAAACAATCGTGAGCACGTTATCATGGCGCCGTACGACCCCCATCACACTGACGGTGCTCCCTTCTTTTATGTAACTGTCAGAACAAATGATCTGTTATCAGCATTGGACTGTAATTTACACTCTTTGTTCATTTCAAACTTCATATAAGCTGATGTTCATAATAATCCGACAAAATTCGAAGCATAACATAAGAAAAATGGCATACCCCTCCTTAAGGCGCATTATACAATCATCTCTAGAGATATTGCGCTCAGCTAGCCAACTTGAAAAGCTCGGGGATAAGTCTTTGTTTTCCTTTGTGACATCAACAACAGTAGCTGGCTTGACAAATGGAGCAACCTTAGAACCATATCCTGCTTTAACCAACGCTCTTAAACCAGATTGGAAGTCTGATATGTAGAAATCGGCAACGAATTTCTGTTCGAAACGAAAACGGTTGCCTATGAAAAAATTTACTTTGGAACAACATTTCTTAATTGGCTAAAACAAACCTCAGAATGAGTACATCCCCAGGAGAAGCAACGATGTTTAGAATCTGCAGATTTTCCTCCCCATCCTTTATACTCATACAACTCTGTTGAAACATATATGCATCTGGGCACCTTCTGGTATGATGACTCTAGTGGACTGCTTCCACAGGTGACAACCTACGATAACGGCGAAACAAAGAATATATCACCAACAAAGGAATAAGCACACACACATCAAAATGAAAAACCAAAAACCTCAGATAATAATGACAAAAGATGAATTGCTATAAGATAAGAGACATTTATGAAAATGAAATTAAGATAAAGAAACACATCAATTAATGCCGAATATCTTTACAGCATTCTTCTCTCCACAAATAGACATAGAAATATAGATTAAAACACTACTACAATGGAAATAAAAAGCTTACCCCTGTAACTTTAACATATTGGCCGTCAACAGCACCTCTAAGCTCAGCATCTGGGTACCTCTTCACGAACCCCAACAAGCCTTTCCTTCCCCAAATACAATTCCAAACTAATCCCAATCCCATGGGTACCACCAACGCACCCGCAGCTCCAAGGACCACCACCTTCTTCACAGACACCATCAGAAACGCACCCACCACCAACCCCATCGCCACCAGCACCATCACCACCCAAACCACCGCCTTCGACGCTCTAAACCCAATTCCCACCCCTTCTCCAAGACTAGTCACTCCCGGACCGTACCCAGCTTTCCCAGACGCAGCACCAGCTTGCTCCGCCTGACCGAGCTGACCCGACCTCCTGGAACCGGAGCTGAGGGGACCCGAAGTGATGAGCCCAGTAGGCTGAAGCGGAATGGTCCCAGAGGATTTCCTGATCGGACCCGAGTTGGACCCAGATCGCATGGATCCGCTGTTGGGCTGAGAAGAAGAGGAAACACGTGACGGTTGCAGAAGCTGCGGCGGCTGCTTGTTGTCGAGCACTGGGATGTCGAACATTTTACCCAACTCGCCAGAGTTTATAACGTCACCGCCTGTGTACGGTACTGCCCGTGACGACATTGTCGGTTGCCTTTCTTTTATCTGCTCCGGCCTCCCCGACAGTAGAAGCCCATTGCTTAGCTGGTGAGACGGAACCCCAGAAGCCATTTTTTACTTCAATTAATCTATTCTATGTAGCTACGAATATATAAAATAGAGAAAGAAGGAGAGTGAAGGGAATGGTGCAATAAGAGACTGAAATGAGGAGACAGAGGCATAATTACATATGTTGTTTTGTGTTTCGAATGGCGGTGCTGTGCCTGTGTACGTTGTTTTGAGCTTGCTTTAGGAAATTGACGAAACCATGGCCTATCGCCTACCGGTCCCCACGCTTTTCTTCTCCATCCTACTCTAGGAAATTAGGTGAACTTACTTTCCAAATTCTTCTTTTTCCCCCCGAATTTACTGTCCATTTTCTTATCCCATCATCGAAGTAGAATGGCTACTCCCCTGTCGGGTTGTCACCTTTTGTCTAGCTACAACCGTCGTATTAGCTATACGATTTATTTGCAAAAAGCACACCACTTGCCGTAATTAAATGTAAATAAAGCTTTGAATTACAAACCATATAGCATAAACTCGCAAATTCTAACCCGTTTGTGCAAACTTATAGAAAAAGAGTGATTGATCAGCATGAATGGACCACAAGGTTGGTTAGGGGGATTGCAATGTGATGGGCCATATCAATGCTTACAATTTTGTTAGGGTTTGATTAGTGATTAGTGAAGAAGAGTTGAACTATTTGTATGTATAGAAAAATTAATTACAAAGTTCCTATTGTGGAAACACATCCTACTGATTGATAGTGTTGGTGGAGACTCCATTTTCATTTCCTTTTCCAAGTAATTTTATATTTGGCTAACCTCGCTTTCTAATCTTTTCCCTGCACAAAGGAGGTCTGTTGGAGTCCGTCAACTCTAGTTCTCTCAAATCACCAATCTTTTAAAATGTTGTTATTTTAATTTAGGGTAAACTACACCACATACCACTCAACTATGGCCCTTGAGTTGAAAATATCACCGAACTTTAAAATCGTTCAAAATTATTATTGAACTTTAATATGTGAATAGAAAATGTCACTCTGCCGTTAATTGTTAACTCCCCCGTTAAGTTAAAACGACATCATTTTTGTGTGGTTGTTTTGAAGCCTAATTTAGCCCAAAACGACGTCGTTTTGTTGGAAGAAAAAATATTAAAACCACGCACTTGAGAGGTTTGGAACCCAAGAACTTTAGGAGAAAAAGTTGTGAAATTCAAATCCCATTCGAGGTTAATTTCCTCTAATCTGAATTCAAAACCCGTTAGCGTTTACAATGTTGTGAAATTCAAGTTCTACCGTGCAAATAATTTAAATTTATACTTTTATTTATGTTATGACAAATTATTTTAAAACGTATATAATACTTAAACATTTCCTTGTATTATTAATTAAGTTATCAAACATAACATAACCTCTCCGGTCCATAATCCATAAAAGCTGGATTTGGGATTTTGGACTGAAATCTTGGGAGAATCAAGCTTCGATTTCGTTGGTAATTCAGAGAATTAAATGGGCCTTCAATTATGCTATTTGGGTTTTCTTGTCCACAAAGTACCGAAGGTCGTATAATATAAAAATTAGACCAATTATCTTTTTTAAAAAAAGAGAAATGAATAATTTGAGGAAGCAACCCTTTCAACCAATGCCACGCCCTGTTGGTCAAGAAAACTACAGGGTTGAATTTTTCTAATTTTTCAAAACTCAGACATTTTCGTGGACTAAGCTGGTGTGTTGGTCAAGTCTCCCCCTCTTATAAACAGTTAAACACCATAAATGTTACGTTAGTTGACTCAGTCCCCACTAAAAGTCGAAATCTCCAAATCACCCGGACCCGGATACAAAAACAAAAATCTTTCTCATGATTAATTTATCCAGGTAAGATACTGGGAATCCAATCCAGCCTTGTTGTTTGTCCGAAGGCGCATCTATAATGAAAAGAATGGCTTAGTATATTGGAAAGATCGCAGACAAAGCATAAATGACAAGTGCAGGGGAAGGGGATTATGGTTTAGGTTTAGTTGATACGTAGGGGTCACCGCCCCAAGAACCCACACACTTGTCCCCTCCCTTTAATGGCCTCCTTACACAAAGCTGGCTCATGCCATTTCCTAGGACACCACTCTTCTCGGTTTAATTGTGAAAGGATACACAAATTCATAGCAAATACAAAAGAAAATATTCTGTTCTCTTTCTTTTTTTTGACTAATTCATACACTTGGTCAAACTAGAATTTTGAAACTTGACTTGTTCCCTCTTATTTCCATCTTGGCTAATAATTAATTAATTGGATTTGAACTTGGTAAAATCACTACATTTATGAATATATTTATAATAAAAAAAACATTACATTTATGGAAAAGAATAAATGGGTTGAGGAGGAATGGAGTCTGGACTGGAATCCTGAGTTGGGGAGCACACTCCTTTACACTAAACAAATACTATATTATCCGGGAGAACCTTTGCTTTAATCGAAGCCCTACTTTTGCCGACCTCGTTTATTGCCCCCACACCTACATCCCCCATTCATTTTCAGTCACCGGCACCGCTCAGCCTCCACTGTTCCCCCTTTCTTTTACAATCACTGCCTCTCTCTGGCAAGTGGCAATTAACACTAGTATAAAACGGAAAGAAACTTAAGCTAAAGGGAAGAAGAAGGGATTCAACAAATACCAACCAAAATAATTGTTTGATTTCAAGTAGATTAGAACAATATTACTTGCTAATCTTATGATTATTTCCTTATGTATAAATAAATATTTGAGCACGCTGAGTTGTTGGGTTGACAGGTACAGGCCTGCAGGGTATTTTCATTACACACACAACACTTAATTCAGTGACAAAATCAATTGCCATTTCCCAGCATAAGTGAAATTCAATTCCAGTAGATGTAGCAAGGAAAAACCAGAAACACAGAGAATATAATCTAATATCTAAGCTAAAATCTGAATATGGTAAGCGTATAGAACTGATAGTTTAAGCACTGGACAACAAGAAAATCTTTCTTATCAAAAGGAAAAACATGATTGATTTAAGCTTTAACTACCCATTTTTACATTGTAAAAGGGTGTAATGTACAAAAAAGGTAAGAAATTTCATTCTTATTTTCTCTTACACAGAGAAAAATCGGATGGAGTTAAACCAACCTCTTTTCTTGGATTCACTGCCCCCAAACATTCCAAATCCTCTCGCCGATGAAGTTCACGAACCTCCTCACCGTACCCTTCTCTGTTCCTTCTTCACCATCATCCCTACAAACTTCACCACCGCTACTGCTATTCGCTTCCACCGATTTCAACTCACTCGACTCATCCTTTCTTAAGCTCAAATCGGCTCGTTTCAACCCGCCAGACCCATCAGCACCGCCGTTTTTCTTTTTCCTGTCTTTCTTGCTCTTTGTCTTCTTGCATGAAGCTAATCCATCTTCAAAAGCATCAATTATCTCGTGTATCAGCTGCCGGTTCGGTGACGAGTCCCACCTGACCCAGTAACTCATGTAGCACCTGAAACAATCACAGGTAAAAAGAGGTGGATGATCACGATCACCGCCGCTGCGGCTGCTGAAGCTGCTACTTCCTTTAGTCGGGTATTTCTGGGTGTTCTTGCCGTTGGTTGAAAAGTTGCCGAAATCGTTGTTAGAACAAGAGATGAGATAGGCCAAGACTTCCCTGTCTTGTGGGGAAAGAGCGGCGGCAAGGGTTAAGATGGTGGCCGGAAGGAAGGACAGATGATCGGTAGTGATGGGAGGTGATGGATGAACCGAGCCTCTCCGGTAGAGCTTCTTCATGGTCAAGTTTGATTATGAGGCAGATAGGGAGATAGAAGGAACAGAGATTCAAGACTTTTTGAAGGGTTAGAGAGTTTTTATATTATTATTATTATTCTCCGAGGGAGAGAGAATAAAATAACACAACATAGAGGTTGATGACGCGGTGTGGGGCTTCAAAGACATTAGCCTGGGGAAGTGTGCGTCGCGGGTCTCATAAGGTGAACGGTCCAATTATCAGCGTGGAGTGTATCTGAAATCTGAATCATATGTTTTCATTACTCCATGTCGTTTCGAGTTGCAGTTGGTGATTGTTTCCCATTTGTCCCCAGTCTATCTCACTTCACTCTCCCGCTTTATACGTTAACGTAATCAAATGTGTTTGGTGGATACTACCAGTACAAATGACACTCTCTTTAACAACAAAAAGTAAATACAAGTGTTATTGTAAAGGAAAAAAAGTCTTGGGATATATAAATGGTGACGCTGCACATTCTATCGTACATGTTTTTTTGGGAAGAGTGTAATGACCCTGTGACAACTGATATCGAAACGACCGGACGGACAACCGTGACAATTGGTTAGGCTTTAGCTGATCTTGCCCCAACCTTGAATAGTAAATTCAAGTACCACTCTTGTTCCCCTAGTGAATCCCCAGCTAACAGCAGGGTTATAATCAGTACGAGACAGTTTAGGAAAGCTGAAGAGGTTAGATCAAACACCCTTGTCTGTACTACAAGTTCAGAAACTTGGGTTTTAAACAAAGCAACAGTACAGAAGTTGACTTCAACTTATAATAATCTGGAGATGAAAAATATCCTCATATGTCAACCAACCATGTATTATAATAACTAATTAATCAATAATTTCACTACAAACCAATGACAATACTTGGATGCCATTCTCGAGATGTTTAAACCTTTAAGAAGAACTTTGTAGACGAGTCTTAATCCATGATTCGAGGAACTGCAGCTCTTCGTTGCTTATTGAATGGCCAAGACCAGGATAAGCCTGTAGCATCATAGGAGTTCCGGAAGATCAGCAGATGCCATACAATAAAACACCAGAAACTCAGGAAAAAAATATTTGGCATGTATACCTTGAATTCACAGGTTACTCCTGCTTGTTCAAGGAAAGGGGGGCCAGCTTGTCCAGCCTCAAAAAGTACTGTTCTGTCAGCCATTCCATGAGACCATAAAATAGGTGTCTGCACAAGTTCAGGTGTTGCACATTCGTAAGCATATTTCTAAATAATGGGATATTCGAGTTTAGTTCAGGAAGAATACATATTCTTAAAAAAAAAACCAAGATCATATTTGTGAATTAGGATGCTAATGGCAGTTTATAGGATTGATCATTAAATGCAGTTGACAGAATGCTTTCTGATTACAAGACATTAAGAATCTAAGATCTGCTGATATTTCTAGGTTTATAAGACGGAAAAAGGAATGGGGATAAAGTATTAGCAAATTGGATAAACTTGCAGCATTCACCTTCTTTGCATCTTCTGGGAACTTCTCTATCATTGAAGAATTGAAAGGAACCCATCCACTGAAAACTGCACCCCCACCAAGCTTTTTAGGGTACAAAAGAACACTAGCCAAGGTCAAGGCACCTGAAAGAAGTTGTTAAAATTGCAACATACCAAAGGTAATGCAGTAAATATGTTATGACCCTTGGAGAGAGATTTCCTACCTCCTTGACTAAATCCACACACAAATACATTATTAGGATTCGTCCCAGCAGCTACTTCTTTGTCTATCATCGCATGCACATTCTGAACTGCTTTAAGGACATCACTTTCAGCTTTTGGAGAATCCTATACATAGAAGCAAAACCAACTATCTAACTGAATGTGGAGCACCATGAGCTGAGCATTCACATCATCATGATGGAAGAGGTAGAATTGGTTGTGAGATAGTGTGGACTTTTCAAGAGCAACAACAAAGCAAAGAAAAACATTTGCAAGACATTGACAAATAGCCTAATGCAAATATCTTTCGCCTTATAAATGGAAAGTACCAAACTATAATGAAGTTTATGAACATTGAAAGCTTAGAACTTACTGTCAGAAAACAGGTTTGACCCCAAAATCTAGGGAATTGTACTCAAGGCCACTATGCATGTTGTATTAGAAAAATCACAAAGTAGAAGTTTGAACATTAAAAACGAAAAGCCTGTACAAAGTGCCATCTATGCTAATTTTACAGATGAAAGATTTCAGTCAATTAATAACCATAACAAAATCCATTGGTGACATAGTCCATTTTTATGATCCGTGGCACATTCAGAATCTGGCCGTGACAGAAAACCCACAACTCGTGATGCTTTAGTCCTTCTAAGCATGCATGCATATGCATTAAAGTTAAAACAAACGACCAATGGCAGGACAAAAAAGATGTAACTCATATACCTACATTAGATAATCTACTCATTGCTAATAAGAAATAATAGGCAGTCTTTCATAACACCGAAACTCAGTTTCACTATAGTTTAGATAAAAACAAAATGGCAGAAAATCCACCATATACAAGAATCAACAATGAAGTGTACATAAATTTGTTTTGAAGAATATAGTAGTACCTAATAGACATCCGAAATAGAAATGTCCCAACAGTATATCAAATTGGTATAAATGAAATGGAAGGAGAACAAGCATCACTTACAGCTGTCACAGGAATCTCATGGATGTCAAACCAAGAAGGCATCTTCATTCCATCTGCCAATGAAACATATATAAGAAAAAACAATTGTGGTATCATTACGAATTACGAATGATAACAAACTGTTCTGAACAACGTCGTTTTCCTCATTATAAACCTAATGATAACTCGTGACACCAATAAAATTGTCTGATATTTAGAACTTTTAAGAGAATTTAGCCATCTGTCACAGTAGTGAAACTTCAATAGATGAGCCATCCAAGAATACATAGGCTCAAAAGGGCAACTAAGAAATAAGAATATTTTCCACACCAACGATGAAAGATCGTGAAACAGTTTGACATTGAAACCCTATGCACAAATTAAACTAACCCCTTGTTAAGAATTTGTTCTCCTTAGCTCCACCATGTTCTCTCTTACAAGTATAATTGGAAAAAATTAAACAAACTAACGTAATAAATTTCAAATAAGAAACGGGATTCCGTATTTGAAGTTGATCATCGTCGATCACTCCTATACATTTCCCCCAGGAAAAAAATCCCAATGATTTAACTGCCAATAATTACACGGGAACTCTAATTAAACTAGAATGAATCAGACCCATACACATCATTTCATTCAAAACACAAAAACAAAAGTCAATAAGCAGAACCAATTCGTGAAAGAAAGTAAAAAACGAAGCTTACAGTTGCAGGTGACGGGGTTTTCAGGAGCAGAAGGGAAAGACCACTTGGTGTTTCGGAACTCGGGGGATCTAAAGAGCGTCTTGATGGGTTCATTAGCTGGGCCAGAGTCACCGAGTCCGTGAAGCCAAAGAACAAAGCTCCGAGCAGCCATGGAATCCGGGTTTGGAGAAGGAGATGACAGGTGGCGCTGTTGGGAAAATAGAATGAAAATGATGGTGCTACCGACGATCACAGCAAGAAGAACAGTAGGGTTGGTTAATAATATAGAATGCATATCTTCGGCCATCCACGCTGACCCCTTTAGTTCTACAATACATTGATTTCCATTTTTTGTTTTCTCTCCAAAATTTTCATGAATGCAGTTTGTGACCGAGCCCAATTTAGGTAGAAGCACAGACCCAGTAAAACTTGTGGGCCAAGTTTTGTTATTACATATCAATGGACCTTAAACCTATGGATTTTTTATTTGTTAAAGTTGGGTAATTGTTGTTACAGTATCCACCTTAAATCTTATTTAAATTAGTCGACCAATGAGTTGAATACTGATGGTCTGGGATAAATCGAGAGAATGGAAAAGGGCAATCGCCCCCTTAGAAATTTGAAATTCATATATGATTTATATTTTTTTTAAAAAATTCTATGTGTTTTCTATTAAAAATTTCCGTACCCCAAAAATTTTATAGATCAACCTTTTACTAACATAAAATCTTGCGTTCGGCACTGTTAATAATTAAAATACAATCTTTGTTTCAAAAAAGTTCAAATGGTAGACACAAGACTGTTAAAGTATTCCAAACCTTTATTTTTTTATAATTTTGATATCATGTATAATTAATTACATAAAATTGAATTTGATCTTATTGGAATGAATGATAGTTTAATGAATTGACCTAAATCGGGTGAACATACATTAAAATAATAGCAATAGTGGGTGAGCATTAGAAGCCATGACAAAAGACAGTGATAAAACAAGGAAACAGCTTGGAAGGAAGGAATAGAAAGTTTCAAATGTACTGGTTGGTTGTCTGTCATTGTTGTTGTAGGAAATAGGAATATGTGCCGTTTTACTTCACTTATTGCGATTTGCGAGAATAATAGTGAAGCCCAAGGTCTAGTGCTACGAGCCTAAACTAGTGCATAAATATTAGCACCCCTTGGCCCTTTCCTCCCTTCTCCTGGGGGTTCTCGAGGGTAAATGGATAAGTTTTTTTTTAAAGATTAAAATTTTATAAAAATATGTGAATAATTATTAAAAAATGAAATTATTAGAAAGAAGTTGGATGCAATTAGTGACGGAAATTGTGTGAAGAGATTAATATTTTTAAAACAGAGGTTAAACATTTCTAATTATAATATTTAAATTTTTTGAAATTAATAAAAAAGTTTATAAATTCACGAGAAACAAAATATTAATTAGAATTTTGAGGGATTTTTAAAAATTTGGGACCACAACTCCTTTCAAGTCCTCGTTATTTTCTGATGCGACTTGTAATAGGAAACTTTTCACAGCGTTCGACGAGTATCACTAACGACGAACACCGATTAGTATTATTAATTTAATTTATAAAAATTTAAAAGACTCAATATATAATTATAAATTATTTAAAAATTAAAAGGTAAATTAATTAAAATATATTATTTTATTTTTATTTTTTAAAATATAAATCAAAATACTTATCTACCTCTAAATTATAAAACCTTAATTTTTGTTCAATTGCAATTGTCGTCGTCACCGCTGCCCACTAATAATTATGACCCAAAATAAAGATCCTAGAAGAAAAATTATGTTTAGTGAATTTGGTGATATGCAGTGCGTGAAAATTGGATTTGAGATTTCAATAATTTCTGCGAAATAGAAGTAATTTAGCTCTTCAATCTCATTCTCTTGTAGCATCTATGATAGATTTTTTCTCACGTAATGGGTTGGTTGAAGTTTGTCATGTACATTGGAGTGCAAACTCAGTTGTTGATTGCTTAGCTCACTTGCATCGAGATGGTCCTATTGGCTGCTCGACGTTTTCTGCTCCTCCTCCAGGAGCAAGTGCTGCAATGTTTGAGGACTCTTTAGCTCAAGACTCTGCTTTTTTGTTCTGTATTATCAAAAAAAAATGAACACCCGTTTCAAATCCAATCTCCGTTGGGGTTGATGAATTTGTCGATTTACAAACCATCAACTTGATTTTTTTTTATAAAATCTTTATTTTAGGTCATAACCATAGGTGGTAGTGGTGGCGGAAGTGCAACGGCGGTGGAGACAATATCAAACGAACAAAAAGTAAAATTTTATAATTTAAGGCCAGATAAGTATTTTGATTTATGTTTAAAAGAAAATTAAAAATAAAATAATATAGTTTAATTAATTTATTTTTTATTTTTAAAATAATTTATAATTATACACGAGTCTTTTAAATTTTTAATTTTTATAAATTGAATTAATAGTGTTCATCGGTACTCATTCAACTTGACAGACTCATTTTTGTAATAGTAGGATAAAATATACTTCAAATGGACAATTTTAGATTGGAATTTTAAAAATTATTATTATTAAAACCTCTAATTTCAAAACTCAAATATAAATAATAAAACATACAACAACAAGACAAAAAGTGGTGAAAATATATTATTAATAATATGAAGGTTGTAGATGGGTTCATTTTCCATAGACGCTTGTGGACCCGGAAAACCTTTTTAAGGGACGCCAGAGTGTTCAAAAATAAATAAGATAATACACCCAAAAAGGTTTTTTCAGTTTAAATTTTAATGGCATCCCTTTATTTTATGAAGATTAAAAAATGAGTCATTTATTTTTAATTTATCTGAATTCGTTCCATTTTTTTTGCAAAAACTTTAGAATTAATTTAATTGTTGTTAGTACAAAAACTTGAGCTGCTAATTCTATTACTCAATTTTTAAGGTCAACAATTTAATGGTAAAGTATAATTCTATTACTCAATTTGACTAACTTTCAATTTATTCATAAAATATGGTGATTAGATTTTGACAAATTAAAATAGAAAAGTTAATTACATTATTTTAAAAATAGAAGGATAAAAATAGCAAATAGACAAAATTTTATTACAAATTGAAACTCAAACAAAGGCCCAAAAACATCCCTGGTCTGATAAGATCTGGAAATCAAAATTTTCCCTCCAAAAGAAATTTCTATGAATGACAAAATAAATATTAATTAGAATTTTGAGGGAATTTTAAAATTTTGGGACCACAACTCCTTTCAAGTCCTCGTTATCTTCTGATGAGACTTGTAATAGGAAAAATTTTACAGCGCTCGACGAGCGTTACTAACGACGAGTACCGATTAGTACTATTAATTTAATTTATAAAGATTTTAAATTTAAAAGACTCAACGTATAATTATAAATTATTTAAAAATTAAAAAATTAATTAATTAAAATATATTGTTTTATTTTTAATTTTCTTTTAAACATAGATCAAAATACATATCTACCTCTAAATTATAAAACCCTAATTTTAGTTCATTTGCAATTGTCGTCGCCGCCGCTGTCCTACCGCTGCTACCTTGCTAATGTCCTATCGTCGCTGCCCTATTGTTGTCGTCGCCGTTATCTTACCGATGTCCTATCGTCGCAGCCCTACTGATGTCGCCGCTGCCCACCGATGGTTATGACCCAAAATGAATATCCCAGAAAAAAAATTATGTTTAGTGAGTTTGGTGATATGCAGTGCGTGGAAATTGGATTTGAGATTTCAATAGTTTCTGCGAAATAGAAGTAATTTATGTCATGAAAAATGTTTTCTCTCCATCCTACGTGTAAATGTTGCAAAACAAATGGTGAAAAGATCGTGTTAAGTGAAGGGTAAAAAAATGAACACCAGTTTCAAATCCAATTTCGGTCGGGGTTGATGAATTTGTCGATTTACAAACCATCAACTTGATTTTTTGTGGGATCTTTATTTTAGGTCATAACCAATTAACCATATGTGGCAGTGGTGGCGGAAGGGCAGCGGCTGCGGATATAATATCGAATGAACAAAAATTAAAGTTTTATAATTTAGGGTTAGATTAATATTTTGATTTATGTTTAAAAGAAAATTAAAAATAAAATTATATATTTTAATTTATTTATTTTTTAATTTTTAAATAATTTATAATTATACAACGAATCTTTTAAATTTTTTATTTTTATAAATTAAATTAATGGTGCTCATCGGTACTCGTTATTAGTGATAATCATCGGTACTCGTCCAGCGTGACAGACTCATACTTATAAGTTATAATAGTTTATAGTAGGATATAATATACTTCAAATGAACAATTTTAAATTGGAATTTTAAAAAATTATTATTATTAAAATCTCTAATTTCAAAACTCAAAATATAAATAATAAAACATACAACAACAAGACAAAAAGTGGTGAAATTATATTACTAATAATATGAATGTTGTAAATGGGTTCATCTTCCATAGACGCTTGTGGACCCGAAAAACCTTTTTAAGGGACGCCAGAGTGTTCAAAAATAAATAAGATAATACACCCAAAAAAGTTTTTCAGTTTAATTTTTAATGGCATCCCTTTATTTTATGAAGATTAAAACATGAGTCATTTATTTTTAATTTATCTGAATTCAATCCATTTATTTTGCAAAAACTTTAGAATTAATTGAATTATTGTTAGTACAAAAACTTGAGCTGCTAATTCTATTACTCAATTTTTAAGGTCAACAATTTAATGGTAAAGTATAATTCTATTACTCAATTTGACTAACTTTCAAATTTTTTTCATAAAATAAGGTGATTAAATGTTGACAGATTAAAATAGAAAAGTTAATTACATTATTTTAAAAATAGAAGGATAAAAATAGCAAATAGACAAAATTTTATTACAAATTGAAACTCAAACAAAGGCCCAAAAACATCCCTGGTCTGGTAAGATCTGGAAATCAAATTTTTCCCTCCAACAGAAATTTCTATGAATGATAAAACTACGTGGCTGTCCTATTTCTATGAATTTCCATGGCTGCTTTTGAAAACGATGAACGGTCGTTATTAATGGCGGTTTGGCCTTTTCAATATTTCCCAGTATTCGGAATTTTGGATTCTACTCCCCAGAGGAATCGACCAAGACAGCCAAAGCCTGGATAACGACTCCTGGTTTTGTTTCATCCACCGGGGATACACTATTCGGGTTAAATGAACAAAAGCCGATAGGTAAAAAAAGAGAGATAATCTTGGGGAAAATGTCAATCCCTTTCGACTTTTTGGGAACTGTTAAAAAAAGCAAGGAACAGTGTTTGCAGATGGACCATCTCTCTTCTTCCTTGTCTGTATTATTCCTCGATATATTCCACAAATCGCAAAAAGTCAAACAAATCTAGTTAAATTTCCCAGGAACCTTTTAGAGATTTTGCATTCTTACGTTGAAATAGCTTTGCTTTTCTTTTTTGGTATATTTTGCTTTTCAAAATTCAAACGTACTGGGGTGTGGTGGAAATCTTGTTTCCTTTTGTGTAATTTGATTTCCCCGTCTGGTTTATTTTTTACCGTGGAAGATGGGACTCTTCATTATATTTGGGCACGTTCTGGGTTACTTTACCAGCCATGTCTGGCGCTCAATGCTGCGCCTACCTGGCAGGCTGTACCCTGACTCACTGAAGATTCACAAACTGCAGTCCTTTCAAATGTCTGAAGTTTTTATTAAGGCATGTAATGAAGCTAGATCTGCTGTCTTGGCTTGTGTAATCCTGTCTTTTATGCTTGTCCCTGCTAGCCCTGATTTCCAAAACATTTCAACCGCGTTACTACGGTGATAATTGATAAAAACAGTCTAATTATTGCTATACTTGCAACGTTTTTTAAATTCATGGTTTTTCTTTTAAAGTATATTTTTTCATTTTTCATACTTCTAATTTACCTTCTAAATATTATTTTCATTTTAATTTGTCCCCCAAATAAAAAATAAAAACATACTACATTGCAGTTATTATTATTATAATTCATTTTTTAATATGAGACAAAATTAATAATTTTAAGAGCAAACAGAGAAAATTACAATGTAATATGAGAGAAAAAAATATGTACTTTAAAAAGATATATCGCAAATTAATCCATTTTAAAGATAAATTTTGAAGTAATCCAATTTTTTTAACATACAAGTTTAAGCTATAAAAGATTATTAGGGCTTCGCAAGTATTGTAAAAGATACGTGGTCGAGTGAGCCGAACACAATAATCTTGTCCTTCCAAATAACTGAGAATTTGTCTTTTTTTTATTAAAAAATTATAGTTTAGTCTAAAAATTTTAAATTTTATGAAATTATACGTTGATTTCTAACTTTAAAATTTATATTTTAGTACTACCAAAATTTATTCAACCCTAGCCGTTTTTTATTTTGATTAATTCTTTTAATCGGTTGTCGATAATCAATTTTAGTATTGGTTGTCGATCATCGTATCTATTAGTTTTTTTTTTTTATATTAATAAGAAACTCTTTCTCTAGCTTTGTGACACGCTTTTTTTTTTTCTGTCATTGTGACATCTCTTTGTTTTTGTTTTGTGGTTTGATTTATCTGTCTTTGTGGCATGGCATGTTTCAGCATACCCTAGCCATCGGTTGTTGTTCGCACAGAGATTCAATCGGCGGTAGTTTCTTATTTATGTTTTTGTCGGTGGTCACTTGGAAAGTTATATCCTCAGTCGGTTGATGGTTGTTTGCCGATAAAATCAGTCTTGAGTAACGGTACTATTTGCTTGACAGCTTGGATCGCGCACCACTCTTTCTTCCTTCTTTATGTGTCTCGTTTGGACAGAGACAATGAGATTCTAAATTTTGTTGGTATACTTATCTCCACGGAAGTTTTTATTTTTCTTTGTTTTTGGGTTGTAAGAATTTTTTTGGTTTAATCCAAATATTATTTTTCTTGGATGCATTGTAATTGTGATTTTTTATGGATTTAATAAAAATTTAATTGATTTTATCATATATATATATATATATATATATATATATATATATTAGTCTAAAATTTTTAAAATTTAATTTTAGTCTTAAAATTGATTTCTAATCTGTTTCTATTCATAAATTCACTTATTTTATCAAATAATTAATGGAACTCAAATCTTAACACTCATCGATACGTCAATAAATACTGTGTCTATTTAGCAGAACCATATTGGCCTACAACTTTAAATTCTATATTGGTGATAGGTGAGCGAAATATGAGTCATTTTTATTCAAGGGGCGATATTTCTTCTTTTTGGTCTGGAAATTATTTCAGAAATAACTTCACTCGAAAGTATTTCAAAAACGATAGAGAAAAAAAGCAGAAAGATCCAGAACTACCCTTCCCTCACCACTAAACAAAAAGGAAAGTTTATATAAAGGTTTATGTCATTTGAGGAAAGATGAAAAAAGAAGAAACTTCATTAGATGTATGGCCAACCATCATCGTAAACACGCATAAGAAAACAGCACATGTCCCATTCTGATACGTCAAAATTAGCCAGTTAAGACCCTTAACACCTTTAAAGCTTTTTATATATGCAGCAGTGGTCCATTTGATGCTAACAATGGATCCTATTTATGTACGTAAATTAGCAAGCCACTCGGTATAATACACATTCTCGTTTGCATTACAGCACAGCACTGGGCATTGCCAACTTGCCCTTGCAGTTTTTGTGTAGGCTGCAAACCAATGAAATGCATGGGAACCATACCGATGCAAATTAAATACCTTTAACCAGTGAACTGAAAACGCTTTTATTCCGATTAATTTGCATTATTTCTTGTTAATCTAAATTCTTTAAATTTAATCGAACTATTTTGATTACCGAATATCAAAAAGTATGTAATTAGTAGACCTGATAAATTTGATTCGAGACTTGATATGGACAAGAACATGTAGTCCCAAACTTGACTCGGTCTCGAAGCAAACCGAACATGATTGTATTTTAGTTGAACCGAAATCAACCCGAAACAAAAAAAAAAAAAAACTCGAAACGAAAGGCAGTTCGAACCAAAAACCAACCTGAATTTAGTTTGCTCAAACATGTATGTTTTTATTCCCCTTTTGTATTATATTACTAATAAAAAAACACATTTAATAATAGTTTAATGATTTAATATCATGTTGTCTCCTTTAAGATATCATATATTGACACAAATTGAAAATCGGTTGATCCGGTATCGACCCGAAAAGCAAACAACCCGTTATGGACCCATCTCAAAAATCAACCGATCTGATACTGGCCATACACGAAAATTCAACCAATACGATATTGTTACGACTTGAAAATTAACGATATAATATCGACCAAACCCGAAATAATATAGATCCGAACGTAATCCGAATCAAAACTGGCGCTATCCAACCTGTAGTGATCATAAACCAAAAAAGCAACATGAGCTGAAATAATCTGATACGAACATGATATGAACGACTCGATTGCCATCTCTATATGTAATAGTAATAAAAGACAGTTGCCATCGAAATGAAAATGGGCCTGTGGGGAGGAGATAAGGGACCCAATTTCAACAAATGAAATAATGAGGTTTTTTTAGGTAATTTTCGTTTGGATTGCATATGGCTCATCATTTTGGTCACGGACAAAAGCCATTAACGAGGAGCAGAAAAATCTCAACCATTCTCTTATTCTTTCCCACACTTCACTCCTTTTAGATCCCCAGTCCCCACAATGTTTTCACCATTATCCTACAACTCAGCCACTTACCCATCGAACTTGGGGGGTCCACTCCAGTCTAAGTTGTCATTTTTGTTATCCCCTCGATTATAATTTTGCTTACTTTCAACCGTCGGATCTTTCTTCCTCTTTCTCTAATACCCATTTGACTTATGTTCATCACATGATTCAGATTCAGATTCATTGTCTATTGTTTTTTCCTTTTGCTTTTCTACCTTGTGGGCTCTGCTAAACTTCAACATTCTTTTTTATCCAATAAAGCATTTTGGTGATTTTTTTTTCTTACATCCGTGCCATTTTATATTATATTATTCAGGCTTTTGTCCAACCATTTTGTTGAATATCTCTTTACTTTTTCATTTATTATGTACACTTCACCAACAAAAAGGCTGGAAACTTTCGTTTTAAGTTTCAGGTTTTGACATTCTTGTAAAATGGGAAAGAGTGATTATAAAGTTAATCCTGAAGTATTTTTTTATTTGAGAATTTGTTGAATTTTAATCCGGAAGTATTACTATTATATTAAAAGTTAATACATTATCATTTTTTAGAGTTATTATAAAGTTGATGTGAACATTGATGCATTGCATCATTTTCCACGCGTTTCTCTGACATAATTGAGTAAATGTATCTTAATTATTCTTGAAAGGAGATTGAGTTTTCTCATTGATAATAACGATAAAACGAGGCAGCCAATCGGTTAGTGGTGACAAGAGAGTTACCTAACCCGCATTATTTTGTGATTATGGATATCAAATGAATGGCAGCTCGATAATAATCGAGTTCAAATCTTTATTTATTACGGTTTAGTTTGTTTTCGAATCAAGTTAATGTTAATACCCGTATTAATAATTTAATTTGAGATACTTCAACGTTTACCGACTGTTTTGTATTAATGATTTTTTTTTCGATGAACCCTAAGTTGAAATCTATTTCTCGAACGGAAATATTTTTGGAACGATAATGGGATGGATCGAAGTTATATTTTCCACTTGGGCTTGGACATGTATAAGAGAGGGGGTTGAAGTTATCAGGACGGATCCTTATGGCGTGTCGAAAATGGAAAAAATATTTCGACATGTAACGACAATGGATTCTAAAACTGCATAAGTTTTGAAACGATAATGGGACAAATCCAAACTTGAGAGTCTTTTCTCAAAAATTAAAACCAGCGCGATCTTGTCTATTTCAATAGGAGGACCAGGTGTTAAAAATACCCTCATATGGGCATGAAAAAAATGAGAAATATTCGGCTGAGTCGGGGTATCAATTCATTGAGGATAGTCCTAGATCCTCTTTGGAATCTTCCTCTAGCAACTCCCCGAGTGAGAACAAAGCCTTCTGAAATTCTATTTGAGATTTGAAGGTACCGTCTAAGATCTGATCCTTCCTTTGGAAGCTCTGCCATAATATAGTGCCCACCAAAAGCATTCTTGTGGCTCGTTTTCATGGCAAATTTCAGGACTCAGACCATTATCCTAGGTGCAGAGATCAGGCAGAATCCATTGAACATCTTCTTTTCTTCTGCCCGTTTGCACAAGCAATCTGGAAGGCATCAGGTTTCAATTACTCGCCTTCCTCTCATGGTTTTCCTGGCTTTTCTAAATGGTGGATTAAGGTTAATGATTTCCGCAACCTAGGGAACTTTGAAGAAGGTTGTGCTCTTATTGCCTTTCTCCTTTGAGTAATCTGAAAGTCGATGAAAGCTTTGGTTTTTGAAGGTAGGAAAGATCTCCCTTGGGATGTGTGGTTGCGCGCTGAACGAGATTTTAAGAAATTCTTTCATGCTACACAAGCTAGCCCCTAGGAGAAGCCTGAACTACCTGGGGAACCGAGTTCATGGACCCCTCCTCCTCTCAATATGGTTAAGATCAATTGTGATGTCGCTTTTGACAGCCAAACAAGAAAGACTACGACGGGGGCAATTGCACGCGATAGCACGAGATCCTTTATTCAAGGAGTATTCGCACCAACAATTGCTCCGCCTGTTGCGGTGTCAAAAGCTTTTGCTATCAGGCTTGGTATTTCTCTGGCTCTTATGAATGGATTCTCGAGTATTATCAACGAGGCAGACCGTCAAGTCGTTATCGGAAGACTCTGTTCGAGTTCCCTTTCTGATTGGGTATCCTCAGCAGTGGAAGAGAATATTAGACCTCAAACCAAATCCTTTGCCTCTTGCTCTTTTTCTTATGTTTCTCGATCTTGTAATCAGGCTGCGGGCTGGCTAGCCAAATTCGCTAAAAATACTCATGGTCAAACCTTCTAGGGACCTAACATTCCTTCTACTTTGCAGTTGTACTTGTAACTTGTGCATGAAATGAAATTTATCTCCTTTGATCGAGAAAAAAAATTGACTCTCATTCAACCCATTTCTCAATTCCCCACCTACGTCCTTTGGACCGACTGTCAGCTTTCTCGTTTCGTTTCCTTATGTATTTTTTATCTCATCTTTTTTGTGATTTTTTTCTTTTTTTTTGGTTCGTCCTTTGTCTTCGTCATTTTGACGTTTTTACGTTGATCATGCGTCTACATTTCAACGTCGGAATATTTTATGATAAGTCTAGTGCAGGTGAGAGATTTAAATTCTTTAAGAAGTGTTTTAATTCAGTTTGTGTTTGATGACGCTAGTCGATCAATAATGATATCTTAACTCGTTTATGTATTATCGGCAACTGACAACTAATCTTTTAAAAGGACTAGCATCATCTTCTCTCATGAAACTCATGTAGATATAGTAATTCGATTGAAACGAATAACTCAAATTTTATTAACTTGTTGTGTGTTATGTTCTTTTCTACTTGCATATGTTTGATATATTATTTTTGTTGTTTATGTGTTCTGTGCTTTCGAGATGTGTGTAATTCGACTTCATTTTATGGTATCGATTTCTTTACCTATCTTAATTTTTTGATACGTCAATATATCGTTGTTGGTTTATCATAGACTCTTAACAGTATAGTTGATGTCACTACTCTCCGTCTTTAAATGATACATCAATGAAAAACGATAGAATTACTTGAGATTAATCAATTGTTTTAATTTATGTAAAAGTAAGAAGATCGCAAAGTGTTGGATCTCAATTGTCAACGCTAAATTATGCTATCTTTTTTCACCAAATAATGATGAAGCCATGAATGTGAGCACATACAATTTTGTCCCCCACATCACATGGCATCACGAGTCTCACTTTTGGGAGGAATGGCCTTAATCCACTTTGGTAAACCCACTTGCATTGTATTTCTCTCATTTCCTCAAGTTAAGATCATTTTATCTCCGGAGATACATATAAATCATCAAGAATCTCGGACATCAACATCCTAGGTTCAAGAATCAAACGGTCAGGATATTCTAAAACGATCCCTTTTAAACATTCCTTTGCATTCCAAATTATAATATACTATGTGATACCACAGTGGATCATGACTCATGACAAGAAGTATACCTAAACATGTGTTCCATATGTAAATGTGATTTACCTTTCAGCGTTACCTTTTTAAAACAACAGTGAAGATAAATATACAGGTTGGTGATTCAGAATGTAATTATTATTTTTCTTTTTTACCCGTTGAATTATTATCTAAAAACATTTTATTTTCCATTATCCTAATTACTTTATTGTTATCAATAATTAAATACATTTTATTAACTGTAAAAGGAGAATCACAGAGCGAAAGTAAAGAAGGGAGTAAATGGCACCCATGTTACTTCAATTATTATTATTATTAATGCTACTACATAATCTGATCTACATTTTTCCTTTTTAGCATTTTTTTAGACTCTAATAGCAAAAATGGTCCTTCATAATTGAATTAAAGGTAATTATTTAAGAAATTGATAATCAAAATAAGTTTTATAAACGATGTTAACTATAGAGATATATTTAAATATCTTTTTAAAAATTTAAAATAAAAAGATAAGATTTGTTATCATCTTAAAATCATTTATAAAAAAAATATTTTTAATTAATAATATATCAGATGATAATTAATTAAACCTCACACGTAATTAAAATAAACAATAACAATTTCCCATGCGCTTCACTCTCTTTTTTATGGACCCAAATTTCCTTATTCCTAAGAGAAATTAACTTTCTCGTTATTTACAAAAGAGAGGCTCAAAAGCCTAAAGAAACTGAAAAAAAATCATATTTTTCTCATATTTCATTTTGTTCATCTCTGGTCATTCACTAAAAAACAAAACGCTCACCTTTTCTTCCCAAAAAAACATTAATAAATTCTCACTTTTTTCCTCTCAAACTTTCTTTTTCTTCTACCAAAGAAAAATGGAGAGCCAAACATCTGTAAACAAAGAATCCAAAAATCTATCACCATGCAGCAGTGGAAGAAGAAGCAGTACAAGCAGCCATTCAAGTTCACCGGAATTCGAGTTTTGGATGGTTCGAAACCCGTCTTTCCCTCAGCCTGATCTCATCTCCGCCGATGAACTCATCGTTAATGGCGTCCTCCGTCCGCTCCATCTCTTACCCAACAAACAACCTGGAGAGAACCCACAAACCGAGCTTAACCCACCCGTATCAGAACCATTTGTACCCGACCCAGAGCCCGAGCTTAGCTCCCTTATAACATCTGAACCGGCTCCTGTCTTATCAGCTTCGAAGCGGTGGAGGGATATTTTCAGGAAAGAAAAGGTCAAGAACGGAGCCAAAAATCAACAAGACAAGGATAAAGAGAAAGAGAAGAAGAAAGAAAAGAAAAGCCAGAGTCAAAGCGGAGGGAGTCCGGCTGAGTTGAACATAAATATATGGCCTTTTTCAAGGAGTAGATCCGCTGGTACGAGCGGGACCCGACCCAGAATGACCGCCTCGACGGCGGGTGCCCGGAAAGTAAGTAGCGCTCCATGTTCCCGTAGCAACTCCGCCGGTGAATCCAAGTCTAGAAAATGGCCGAGCAGTCCCAATAGGGCAGGTGTTCACTTGGGGCGAAGTAGCCCGGTTTGGCAGGTTCGTCGTAGTGGTTCTGCTGTCAAGAACTTCGATGCTTTGGCTCGTTCCGCTGACAAGAGTATCGGGAAAAAGGAAGCCACCGAAACTCGTCGCGGTAAAACCGGTAACGGTGGCAACAATAATAATAAAGCCAAAGTTTTGAATCTGAACGTGCCAATGTGTATCGGGTATAAGCATCATTTGAATTGTAGAATGGACGATAATAGTGCCGCAGTTGCCGGTAATAGTACCAACCGAAGTGGCGGCCGAGGTGGAAACGGAGGAAGCAGCGGACCTAACGTTGTAAACGGTAATAATTTTTTTAATTTGCGTAGCCTTTTCACTAAAAAAGTTTATTAAGTGTGTTAATCTTTATTAACCCTCTTTTTTTCTATTAAGCTGGATTTATATATATAGTAATTTTCTTGTTTATCCTTATGTAAACACAAATTAGTTTTTTTTCCGGCCTTACTTTTACATGACATTCGCAAAAGGGTACTGCTATTATCACGTATTTTAATTAGAGATGTAGATTTTTTCCCTTTTTGTACATATCACATACATATGTATTGTCTCTGAAACTACGAGCGCTATTTTGAAACTGGTCTGCCTTTTTTCCGTCCTATACAATTTTTTGTTGGTAGTTGTTCTTTTTATTAACGGGAATAAGAACAATTATAAATTACTGTGCAAATATCACGACCAATAAGAAAAGCACAATAAAATGGAGATAAACCGTCAAAAATCACAACATTTTTAGATTAAAATGAATCAGAAATATATCACATCGATTATTTCTGGAGTTTCACTTCGCAATTTCGTCATTGTTGACACTTTGATCGATCAACAAGTTAACGTTAGCTATATGCTAATAAACTAGATCTAAATCTTTTAATCCCTTTCAATATTTCAGAGTCTTGACTTGAATTCAATATGAACGTATTTCATCTCGGGAATGTTTTAAAAAAAGTTTAAGTTTTTACTACATTCATATAAATTTTAAGGTTTAACTGTCGAATAATTACGAAAATTATATAATTTTCTCAATTAAGTGTTTAAACTATTTTTCCTAGCGCTTAATGTTTTATTTTTTATTTTTTTGATAGGTGGTCTATTTTTGTCATTGTCTTTAAATTGTATTTAAAAAAATAAAAAAGTTTTAATAAAATTAAAAACTTAAAATATCTTTAATTTTTCTAAAAAAATTAAACACTAACCCTAAATGCCTGAGTCTCCAAATTTCTTCCCTTCAACCGTTGATTCGACCAGCACCAACCATCACTTCCTTTGTTGATCATCCATGGTCAATAACCTTAACATGACATCATCAAAAATTGACGAAGGAGACCTACTTCAAAGACGACGACATGGTGTTCGACAATAATAGATGAGAGATTTAAGAATTTGGGGTTGTTTTGAAAAATATTAAAATTTTTGGGTTATGGCCGTGGATAGAAAAAGATTTAAAAAGGTTATAAATCGTAACATTATATACCTATTTGACCAAAAAATACTCGAGATACCTAACTGAAAAAATATAGTTTAAGATCTTATTTAACGGTTAAGCCAAAATTTAAAGAGGAATCCTATCACAAGGAAACAAAATATTTAAAATTAAGAAAAGGGGTAAACAATCACGTTATATATTTTTTATATTTTAGTTATTAACCCTTAAGTTTCTGTTAAGTTTTAATAAAGATGGTGACGTGACCTGATATAATAATAATTTTGGTCACTAATACTTATTCGTTTTATCAATTAAATCCTAATATAAAATAACTCTAACAATTTTTAGACCAAACTTTGAATTTCCCATTCTTTTTCTTCTTTAAATGTTCCATTCACTAATCTAGTTGAATAAAAAAACTTATGACCAATTTAATTAATCGTAAAGAGTCCCGTGTCATAAAAATTTATAGTAAATTTAAATTATCTGATTTGTTTTATTCACGTCATTAGAATTTTAATCCCTAGCATAGTTTAAAGGGACCTAGTGGCTCAACTCACTAGGCTTATGTTTGTTTGTAATAATCATATTTTACTTATACTTATTTGTTTAGTTTAATAAACAAAAAATCCGTCAAACGTTCTATTTATTTACCACTATAATAAGTAAAGATATCCATCATATTGACCTGTACTGGGCTTGGCTGGCCCCGTCTCATAATTGTGTTAGAGGCATCAGCGAATAGCTTTGCAGTTCGGTTGATTATATCCAGTTTTTCACTACTCTTTGTTGCTATTTACTGAGCTATGAATACCACAGAAAGCAGACGATTTTTGCGCATTAATTCTTACGGAAGCCGCCCCAGGCCCCAGCACAACGTCGAATCAGGCATCGGATACAAAAGAAAACAGAGCATCCATTCTTAATGAAACGCACCATCATATCATTATCGCATTGAAAAACCTGGTTGAAGCTCAAATAAAAATGTGGTTTTCAATCAATAATCTATGTCCGGATTCAATTCCTTTATCAGATTCCATCAACGTTATCTCGAATTACCAGTAAAAAGAAAATAGTAACCCATTGAAGGACTTCCGGGTGGTACGGGTCCCGCCCGATAACCGAAGTTTGGGCTAAGCGGGCTTAATGTTCAGGTTTTCATGGCAAAGCCGTGGCTTGAGCCCAGGATATATGGACCGAATCAGTTGCCTTGGGCTTTGGTTTGACGATAGAAAATAGAATCCAGCCGCCGACAGGTATATAATTTACGGCACATGAAAAGATCCGGTTTTAGCTGTAGCGAAGATAGAAAATGCCCAAAGTGTAAAATCATAAAGCAGAATAACGTTCACTCTCAAAAGTCTAGCCAAGCCGAGCTTTAGCTTTAGCCTAGGGGGAGATACAGAGAAACAGAATTTCTTCTCGATCAGACGAAATCAATGGCTTCCCGTGACAAGAAACCCGCGAAGCCGTCGAGCAGCCGCGCCGGTGGTATACGCACGCTCTCGGATCTGAACCGCCCATCTGGACACGATTCCGACAGCGATTCCGATGACCCCCAGGAGTACTACACCGGTGGCGAGAAAAGGTATCCTTCTTTTCTCTTTTAATTGTTTCAATTTTTCTTTAATTTAATTTAATTGATTATTTATTTATTGTTATTATGAATCATTAATAATTTACTTGATTGTTGAGGAATTTAAAGGTTAAGGAAGGATGTGATTTATTGATGAGTTGTTATTGGTTCAAGCTTGGTTGATTTCTACGGCGACTGAGGATGAATTTGAATTTCACAAAATGAAAGAAAAAAAAACTTAATAGTGGATGAGAACTTAGTAAGAACTTATTGGGGGAGTTTGATGGAGTAGATTAAATTTTTGCCTAGTACTTTGGGAAAATTTTGTTGCTAGACTTTACGATTTGCGTGGGATTGGAAAGTTAATGTTCCAAAAGTATTAACACTGCTTTTCACATTGAAACTAAGTTTAGTGCTTGATAAGCCTTTCTCGGTTTGAAATTGAGTTTGCTTGAGCAGATCATGTTGAATTTATCATTTAAGTTTGCCTGATTTACTTTAGGCTAGATTGGATATATAATTCTTGTTTTATCAGAATAAAAACATGCTATCCAGACCAGTATCTTGTCTATTGTCACATAGAAGCATACTATTTTTGGGTATTTTCCCCCTTCTCCATGCAATCTCAGTTCAAACAACTTTTAACCCATATTGATACAGTACTTCCATGCTTGATCGCTAAAAAAGGAAAAAATGAAGAGATTTTTTAGACAATATTGACCAGTCTTCATTCAAAAGTTTATGTTGTTAGCTGCACATTAGGTGGTGTATAATTTTTTTCCTCTCATTTGATGGAATTGGAATGTCTTACTCTACAGTGCTGGATATTTGGATTTAGCTTCTGTTTAGGTACTAGCTGTCAGGTTTTGACCTGCACATCTGATGTGTGGTCCAGGAGCGGGTTAATTTATAAGCACACAATCATCATTCTATATCATTGTTGATTGCTTTCCCCACAATTCAATGTATTATGATGACATGCTAAAGGAAGATCCACAACTCTGTTTTTTTTTTGTTTGCAGCGGCATGCTTGTTCAAGATCCTTCCAAGAAAAATGATGTAGATGAGATTTTCAATCAAGCTAGGCAACTGGGAGCCGTAGAAGGTCCTGTCGAGCATCCTCGTCCATCATCAAGTTCAACAAGTTTTACTGGAACCGGTAGATTACTCTCGGGGGAAACCGTACCTTCTGCACCTCAGCAACCTGATTCTGTTATTCACAACATAGTTTTCTGGACCGATGGTTTCACTGTAGATGATGGCCCTCTGAGAAGGTTGGATGATCCTGAAAATGCTCCATTTTTAGAGGTAATGCAAGCAGGATTGAACACTTCTCTTTCAATTAATGGAGGTAAAAATGATAAATAAGGTGACAGATGTTATTGAAGGTGGATGATTTCTGTTCATCTTTTGGAGGGAATACTCAACTGTATGACTGCAGTTTACTGAGTTTAGCCTTGCACATTCATTTCTTTTCCATTTCGTGTATCTTGCAAACAGGCGTTCCATTTTAACAACTTGATTGCATCTTGATGCAGAGCATCAGAAAATCCGAGTGTCCTAAAGAGCTTGAGCCTGCTGATAGAAGGTCTTCTGTTCATGTCAATCTGATAAAGAGAGACGAGAAATTCCCTGTTAGTTTCTTGCTCTTGTTAGCATTACCTTTGTCCAGAAGGTTGAAGTCCATTCTAGGATATAACACCAATTTTTGTCTCCTTGCAGGAACCAGAGAAGAAACGCCAGATAGCATTTCAGGGTGTTGGAAGAACTCTTGGTAGCAGCAGTAGTTCAGAATCTCGTGAGCCAACTCTCAGTTCCAGTCCTCTCAACTCAGCTCCAAACCCTTCTTCTGGCTTAGTCGTGGACGAAAGTTTACCATCAACCTCAATTCAGCTTAGGTTGGCTGATGGGACTCGCTTGATAACCCGCTTCAATCTCCACCACATGGTCGATGACATCCGTTCCTTCATCAATGCATCTAGACCTGGGAGCGCCACAAACTATCAATTGCAGATAATGGGTTTCCCTCCTAAACTTCTTACTGATCCAACCCAAACCATAGAGGCGGCAGGCCTTGCCAATTCGGTGGTAATCCAGAAGTTCTAGGCCGGGCTGCATGGAAACTGTATCATCTCTACAGGTGCTTATTGTAGTTCCATCGACTTAAAACGATCATGAAACACAACAGTACACTGGAAACAGGTTTTTAATGGTTGTTTGTGGATGAATGGGATTGAATTGTTTGAATCCCCTTGTTCTTTCTTTCGTTCGTTTTTCTTAATTATTTTATACTCTATTTATCGTCATTATAGCAATTTTTTATGCTGTCAGTTACAGGTTGAGTGATATATAATAGGCTTAAAAGAGAGAATTTTATTTTAGTAGTTTTTTAATAACAAAATCACAAATCTTTTCTATGTAATGGAGAAACTTATTACTCCAACAATTAAATTTAAATTCTCCTCCCTTTTAGTAGTTATTTTCTCTCATTTTATTTCTTTTGTTTTAGTAGTTTCGTTTTAACTGTGTTAGAAGAAATGCTATATTTTTTTGACACATCAATCAGACAATATTATTAATAAATAAAAATATAACAAATAAGCTTCGCACCAGATTATAATGAGATATTTACAAATGAATTCCTAATTTACACTATTTTTTAACCATCTGAATTAATTTTATTAATCACTATAAAAGATATTACAAATATAATACAAATATAATGCAATAAAAAAATGGTCCAATCCACTAAAATTTCATATGATATTGCAAATAAAAGCAGACACTTTCATCGAAATTGGCTTACCATTAAAATTTAAAAACTTTCATGAATCTCTTTGTCTCTAACTAAACTAGACGTTTTACGAGGTGAAAAAGGAGTGATGAGCGAACCATACTATCAAGCAAAATGTTCTGTTAATCAGGTCTGATTACATCGACAAACAACCATCAATGGAGTGGAGATCGATCTATCTTTCTATGGTCACCGACATAATCAAAATCAGAGCTAGTGCCGTAAAGATCTCTGTATGAGTATCAAACGATCGTTAAAGTATACAGAAATCATTCTAAACAACAGATGAAACGGACCACAAAAATAAATAAAAAAAAACATACCATAAAAGCAGGAAAAAAAAAACGTGCCACAAGGACAGAGTTTCTTATTAAAATAATAAAAAAAATAAAAAAATATTAAACTCGATAGACAACAATCAATATTAAACTTAATAGTCGATCACCGGTTAAAGAAGTAAAAGCAAAGAAGGATGCAACACTCTCGTTGCAGAGAAAAGTAGCAAAAACAAATTTAATTTAAAGGCCCATTGTCCGTGGATAAAAATCTTCTGCCTTTTTTCGGTGCTTCTATTTATGTCTCAATGCTAAAAAGATACTACAAAATTGTATTTCAAGCCCTAATTCTAAATTCTAAATCATAAAACCTACACCCTAACCCTAGAAATACACCCTACCTTGAATTTTCTAAACTCTAACTATAAACTCTAACCTAAAACTTTAAATTCTAAACTTAATTTTAAACGTGAGAGCATAAATAAAGACACCGATCATACATTTTATTGTATAATAAGTTAGTCACATCTTACATTTCTTGCTACATAACATAATCGTGTATGCCGATTAAATTATTTAATTTGAAGTCCCCTTGTCCGTATCTAAATTAAATCCCATGCATTGGGCCCAATCTATATTTTGAAGCCGATAGTTCAACTGAAGCCCTAACCCGAAATTCCTTTCGGTCCAAACAGTAAAAATACTGGAAAACTGGCAAGGTGAGGTTTTTCATTTTCAATACGACTAGCTAAAACCCACACTTTGCCTCCTTTCTCTAAAACCGACGCCCTCAACCGCGACGGTACACTCTCAACGTTCCCCGGTCTCATTCCGGTGTCCGGATTCCCGCCGAATCGTACGTTCTCTTTTCGTATCTCATTTGCTCTGTTCGGTCATATATTAAATTAAGAATTGATATCTGTTAATCTTGAATAGTTATGATTTGATTAGCAGCTATATTGATATATGCACCGTATAGGTATTTTTTTAAGTTTATACGATTCCAGGGAAACTATTTTTAGGGGCATTTATATTCTTATTCTGACTTTTTTGTATGTGAAATTTTATCAAATACTTTGCGCGCACAGTGTTGGATGCAAACGTTTGATTTAATCGACTTCATAAATTCATTATTAAGATTCTTCGCTAAGTTGTGGACTTTAATCTTAGGTTAAGTTCATTAAGCAATTAAAGTTTGGAGTGTAGATGAGCAGGCGGCTTTATCTTGTTGAGCAGGTGACTTTGTTTTGATGTTATTGAACAAGTAGTGCCTGGTTATTCAGAGTATGGCTTTGTCGATCTCGAGAAGGATTGTACGTTCTTTTGGTTCACTGTCTACCTTGTGCTCCCGCACATCACCAATTGTTACTCCTCCATTTCAAACTTCTGGTAAGAGTAATATACTATCATGTCGACATTGTTTGTTTACTGTTTGTCTTTGACTGTAATACTAACCTGATACATTTTTTCATTTTCTGTCTAATTAGAACTGAGTGGTCGTATTACTGGGGATAACTTGTCTCATGCAGAATGTTTTAGCTTTTCCACGGTATGTTCTCATTTTGTTTTCTTTTTAAATACACCACACAAAAAAATGGATCCATCAGAGCTTGAATCAATTCTTGGGAAGAGGATTGGGGGGTTATCTAGGTTAATGGGTTCGCTATTGTCATTATCCTTTGTTTTTAGTTTAGAAGGATTCAATAAGGATAATAATGACATGTTTTTTGTTTCTGCATCTAGTGGAAGTGCACTTCCGCAATACCATTACCAATTATATATATCATAAGATTTTGTATTGTTTGTTCCAATCTTTAACACCCCTTCTAATCTCTTTGTGTTTTTGGTCTAGCTATTTTGTTTGTTCGCGCACCTGCCTCTTGTTTTCTTCTGTATCATGGCTTTTCTTTATATTTTATTTGATGTAGGGTGGTCCGTCTTTCCTTGGTTTCCGGAGGTTTTCAACTGCAATTTTGACTCCTGATTCGAACGGAGGTGCTTTTCCATCCGATTTGCTCTCTTCAAAGACCATACTAACACCAGAGCGCACTATTGGTATGGGAATATTAAAACACATTTCTCGTGTACGTGTAGCTATTTGACTTTAAAATTTTTAGTAGTCATAATATGGAGGCTTATTAGTGTTTGAAGGCAATATGCACTCATAGGAAACTCTGGGATTTTCTTTGGCTTTATAAAAGATATAAAGAAATCAAAGATGGAGGCCTATTAGTGTTCCCAAGCCACTTTATTAGTTGTTTCTGTGCTTAAACTTGCTTCCAGAAATCATTTTGACATTGACATATGCCGACTTGTGAACTGAATCTCCACTGTGGGTTTTGTATTGCCTTCCATTTTGCATCTTGTTTTGGTTAAACTGAGTTCAGCTTATAAGCATTTCGATAATCATTAGAATAGGCCAATGTTATTTTGTTGTCTAAGTGAGCAGTATTCTATTGGATTAAATATACTATTATGGTGCAGGAATTTATGAGGACCTGGTAGTTCCCGTGTCAAATTTTCATAATGAAGACCATGGCTTCATGGTTTTGGCTGGTGATGTTTTTGATGTACCTATTAGAAAGGATATTATCCACCGGGTTGTACGGTGGCAGCTTGCAAAACGACAACAGGTGCCATTTCATCCTTCTTTATGGATACTGAAAGCACACACTTTTGGATTCTCTTGATGTAGTCTTAAATTCTTCAAGACTATACCATATTGTTTTCAGCTTAATACTAGTTCCTATTATCCACATAAAGTGCATTAAACAGTTCTTCTCACTTGTGCAATCAAAATATGCTACTCATGAATATCAGTGATAATCGAATGGCTGACAGGGAACACATTCAACAAAAACTATTAGTGAGGTTAGTGGGACTGGTAGGAAGCCCTGGCGACAGAAGGGTACTGGTAGAGCTAGGCATGGAACACTGCGTGGTCCCCAGGTGACTCCTTTTCTGTTATTTGAACTTTGGAAGTTTTAGAACTAAACAACTATTTTTCTATGGCCTTTTAATTGATTTTATGGATTGGTAACAGTTTCGAGGTGGTGCTACTATGCATGGCCCCAAACCAAGAAGTCATGCTTTTAAATTGAATAAGAAGGTTCGACGTCTTGGACTGAAGATTGCACTGTCTGCTCGTGCTGCTGAAGGAAAGGTAAGTTGTTATTATTTGGCATGCGTATTAAATGTATGGATTCTTTGTACTATTTTTGATTTCACAATGTGGTTTTACTGATTTACTAATAAATGCAGAACAAAGCTTTTCAGTGCTAATTTAGTTTTGAATCCTAACCGTTGAGTATTGCACAATTGAAACAGCTTCTTGTCTTTGAGGATTTGGAGGTGCCTACACACAAAACCAAAAATATAGTGAACTACGTAAACCAAATGGAGAATGCGAAGAAATTTCTGCTGGTGGATGGTGGTCCCATAAATGAAAAGTTGAAGCTAGCTACCCAAAATCTACATTATGTCAATGTATTGCCATCAATTGTAAGTACAGTGTTAACTGTAATATTACAATGTCTCCAATTATCAGCAAAACGTAGTTGAACTATTGGTTTGCCTTTGTCATTAGTTACATATGGCAACACTATATTGTTAACTTTTCATTGTCATGGTCATCATGATCTTTGATTGCTTTATAACCTATTTTCGAAGTTGGCTTGTAAGTTATTTTTCTTGATTAAATTACTTTTTTTTTAATGCTGAGACTGTTATGTATGTCTTTGCAGGGCTTGAATGTCTATAGCATCTTGCAGCATGACACATTAGTTATGTCCCGTGATGCTGTTAACAGGATTGTCGAGCGAATGCACACTCCAATCAACCGTTGAACTAGAATTTGCATCGATCGGTCTTTTAGTTTTATCTTGGAAATAGGAAGCCTTTCATTTTGCTCAAAGCAGCTGGGAGAAAAAAAAAGTGAAATCCCAAACAATTTGTGCTGTGTATGGATTGATATTGTGAAATGCATGGCTGGGGCCTGGGTGTATAAGTTCATTTGTATCGAGTATCGACATATTCAGCTTTGATTTTGGCCGTTCAAACTCGGTGAGAGAACAATATATTTTTACTTTCTCCTCCTACTCCCATTTTGGTACAAACTCTATTGTATCATTTTTAAATTATGGAAATGAACCTTTTATTTTTTTAATACTTTATATATAATATATATTTTTTAGTAATTTATAATATATAACGTGGCTTCTGATATTTTATTTTAGAGTTTTTAATACTATTTTTATTTTTAATTACTATTACTGTATTATTTTTTACATTTTATTGACTTAATATTTTAAACAATTTTAAAATTTTTGTTTTAAGATTAAATAAACCATCCAGCTTTCTGTAAAAATTAAGTCAATTCTATCACGACATTATTCACAACAGACATCCATGTTAACACTGTGATCTGTTTAGCAAACAATATAACAATTAACAATGGTTTTAGTTATTTTAAAGACTATATTGATTTTTTTTTCTTAATTTGAACTCCGTTTTTGGTGTACTCCCCACTCTAAAGGACCCATGCATCAATGGAGCTTACTTCCCTCTCTCATGCACCAATCGTCGTTGTTCAGCCGTCGTTTATCGCAAATTGTTTGAATGATTTTTTTGAATATTTTAACGTTCGTCCGGTATTTTGCACAACTTTGATCTATTTTTGGCGAACGAGTGGTAGGGTAAACGACCATGGTGGCCCGGCGACGGATGTGACAGGTGGCGGCGTGACCATCGGCGACTGAATCAATTCACGTGATTTGAGGCTTGGTGAGTTAGGTATTTTGAATTTGGGGGCTATTTTTGAAAATTTAGAGATTTTTTTAAATTAAAAAATTAAAAATTAAAAATGAAATATATATATATATATATATATATATATATATATATATATATTAAAAAGTTAACTGTAGTTAACACGATACACCTAAAATTATAAGAGTTGAAATTTTGGGCACCTATTTTTACAAAAAAAATACATTAGACACCTATTTTTCATTTAAGCCTGAACTAACCCTCAAATTTTACACATTATTATAATTTAGTCCCGATTCTACAAAATTTATAACTAAGAACAACGTTAAATTTATAATAAAGTGTAAAAATTGAGGGTTAAATTTAGTCCTAATTACACATCTGCTCGTGTGTTCTTAGCTATATTTTTTTAGAATTAGGACTCAATTATAACAAAGTGTAAAAATTGAGGGTTAAATTTATTAAATTTTTTTGAATTATGACTCAATTGATTGAATGTGTAACTATGAATGACTAAATGTACTACTATACAAAAAATTTAACAACCATATCACTTCTTTAACGGATGTTAACAACACAGTTACCATTTTGTAACAAAACATAAAATTTAATTGTCATTTTTAAAAATTTAGTTATCATTTTATTTTTTTGAATATAATTTAGTGACCTTTTATGTACTTTACCTTAATTTTTTTACAAAACTTTGAGGCTTCAGTAATCATTAAACCAATTTTAAAACATGATAAAATCCGAACAATAACAAGAACTTTTAACTAAAGTTAATTATTCTCACATTTTTATACTATTTCGGGTTTGTGAAATGAAAAAGATAAATAAGATTGAAAATTAAATTCATAATTGAAATAAAATAAATAAACTAATAAAAAAACTAAAAAACCCTCAAAATCTGTACCATCAATAAACAATCTATAAACAAGCTTATAGACGAGCCAATAAACGGTTTTCAAACGAGTTTGTTAATGAACCTGAACGAACCGTATACACATATGTTTCTATTTGTTTGTTTATTAAGTGAACTTAAAAATTTGTCCATACTCGTTTATTTAGCTTAACAAAATATATAAATGAACGCTATACTAACGTTCACGAAGAATTCATTGACCGCTCTGTTCATTTATACCATGTTTAAAGGGTTAAAGTATTTAGAAAATCAGATGACCAAAATGTTAACACTAAAAGTTGAATGATAAAAACGTTAATAGTTGTTAGGATGGCTGGGTGACCAAAATGTTATCATACTAGAAGACGTGATCATTTAAGTAGTTTAACCCATTTATTTCTCTAACAGGCAGAGGACATAATTGATGGCCTTTAATTCAGAAGACTCAGTTAAGAACACTTTATTTTCGTAAGTACTCAATTCCCCCTTATTATTTTCAAAGCTTTTCTATTTTCACCCTTTCAAAGAAAAAGATTTAAACTTTCCTCCTCTAAACCCTAGCTTCCATGGCAAAAACAAGACCAGGGATTTCTGGTACCAAGCCCAAACAAGGGAAGAAGGACCTCGACTCTTACACCATCAGAGGCACCAACAAAGTTGTCAGAGGTACAGTGTTTCTCATGTAGATATATACGCCTACGAATACGTGTATGCCGTAAAAAATTGCGATTTTGGTGATGTCGAAAATCATTTTGGGGGAATTTTTGGATCTCGGCATTTCGAGTTTTTCAATTTTAAAATTTTCAAACATGTACTCTAGCATTAGTTTTGATGATTAAGAAGTGAATGCTTGGATGTTTTGTAGCTTTTTGCTGGGTTTAATGGATGCATATAAATTCGTGAAATATGTGAATTTGTTAGCAGGAGCTGAAGATGTATCTATCATATTAACATCAATGTATATACATGTGTGTGTTTTACGGCGTAAATAGATGTTAAAAATTATAGTTTGTGAAGGCTGAGTGTGAAAGTTTGATTTTTTATTTATTTTATTATTATTATTTACTTGCAGTTGGGGATTGTGTTCTGATGCGTCCTTCCGACAGTGGTAAGCCTCCCTACGTGGCACGAATTGAGAAAATGGAAGCAGATAGCAGGAACAATGTGAAGGTTCGAGTACGGTGGTACTATCGTCCTGAAGAGTCGCTTGGAGGAAGAAGGCAGTTCCATGGAGCAAAGGAGCTATTTTTGTCAGACCACTATGATGTGCAGAGTGCTCATACCATTGAAGGGAAGTGCATTGTTCATTCTTTCAAGAACTACACTAAGCTGGAGGATGTTGGGGCTGAGGATTACTATTGTAGGTTTGAGTATAAAGCTGCTACTGGAGCCTTTACACCTGACCGAGTTGCTGTGTGAGTACCATGATGTGTTGGTTTGTGAAATATGGCTTTTAGTTTACTCGTTGGCAATATGGTATCGAAACTCTGGTGCCCCTTTTTTTCGGTTTTGAAGGTACTGCAAATGTGAGATGCCATACAACCCTGATGATCTCATGGTCCAATGTGAGGGCTGCAAGGACTGGTATGGTGTTCTATATTTCCTTTTATAATTACCTGGTTCCAACAGCTCAATAATTTTTAAGATATATTTAATGTTTTCATTATCGTCCCTATAGGTATCATCCTGCTTGTGTGGGCATGACAATTGAGGAAGCAAAAATGCTGGATCACTTTGTTTGTTCTGAATGTTCTGAGGATGATGTCAAAAGATCACAGAACGGGTTTCATCCATCACCAGTATCTGATATAAAGGTAAGATCACTTCTCACCAAATCCGCATGATGCTTGGCCAGTTGTCTCTCTTTCTTCTTTAAGCCATTTTATATTTACTAAACCTCTCATATGCAATTTACCAGATCTGTTTTCGGTATCCTGCTAGGAAGTCTGTTTATGAATTTAAGGGTATCTAAGAGACTTTTTGATCCTCTGCTAATAATAATAATGGCATGTATAGCATATATACACTGAAGTCTCTTGAAACCCTCAAGTTAATGTTGGTTGTCTGTGTTACAATTGATGATAAATCGATAGAAAGTTCATTTAGTGGGGGAAATGCTTTTCCCTTGGATGCAAGTTCTTATATTTCTGTGAAGTGCAACGAGGCCGGATCAGGTTTGAGTGCCTACCATATCTCATGATATATAGTTGGATAATATCTATACATCCAAATACCTGATTGTTGATTGGATTTATTTCTTTATCCAGCGGTCTGCATATGTATTTCCTTTTCATTACAATGTTAAGATTAACATTGATTTTGCTGATCAAGGTCATTATTGTTGTTACCTACATGTACCCAAACATTTTTACCCTAACAAATTAACAGGCGCTCTTTTTATTTTGCTAATTGGGATTGTGGAACTGCATAGAGAGGTATAGGCAATTATCTTGTGCTAGATATGAATTTTAGAGTGTGTTTAGATATAAAAATGTCATCGCATATAGAGGAAAGTCCATTTATCTGAATTATTTTCTTACAAAACAATTATTTGTGTTTCAAGGCCGCATATAAGAGAAAGAGTCCATTTATCTGGATTCTTTGCTTACAAATAATTGTTTGTGTTTTGAGGTTGTCCTTTGATCTCTCATTTTTGTGATCTTTTCCAGGTGGAGGCCAAACGACAAAAGCGATAAGTTAAAGCATGGGGAAAATTGTGTTGCATGAGGGGAGAGATTCCCTAAAGCAGATTTAGCTTGTTTACTGCTGTTGTGCGTGTGTTGTATAGGGTAGAAGTTGTGTCTTGTCCAAAACTTGTGTTGGAATGGAGACATCTGTGACTGTGGTAGGTTAAGGAGATTAAGTCTGTGCAGGAGGATTCATCTGTAGTTTCTCTGTTGTTGAACCGATATTTCTGCTACGACATCTTACCAATATTGCCTTTCTTTCCGTAATACATGGTCTTTGTTATGCATTTTCATCTCACCATAAGATCACCCCACTCAAATTCAATTATCTGCAAAACGAATGTTGGACGACCCGAGGTTGCTTTGAACTTAGGCTGGGATGAAATTGTGTCTCAAAAATGCGTCCAGCCTTATGAAGAGTTACAACCTCTATCGCCAACAGCATTATATTTGCTTCTAACTGAAGGAGAACCAGGCAGCATTTCATTGCTATCTTCTATCTTCTACCCTAACATGGGTTGACCCAAAGGGGTTTCTTTAACCAGGTTAACCAACAGAGTTTCCGCATATATCATTAACAGTTTAAGTTGAGCATTGCACGGCCTGCATCTACCAAAAAAATACAATTTCCAAAGTGATTTTTAACATTCATCTTATACGAGGTTCCAAGGACAAATTTGCCAAACATTAAGCAACAATGTATAAATAATCACAAAAGTTTGATTTGAGACTGATTTTAAACAACAAAGAATGTTACATGTTCTAATGATAACATCTTTAATAGTTATAAAAGGGAAATATGTCAATCTGTACGACACATACACTCTTTACACCGTGGATACCGGTAAACGCCTGTACCCTTCGGCCTATTCTGGACGTGTTTAGTTTGCCTAACTGCCTTCCTCACTCTCTGCTCGAACACATTCAACCGTAAGGTATTGTTCTTTACGAACTCCTCTTATTTGGACGTATTGTAGGCATCCTCCCTCCAGCGTAGTATATTCGATAACCAGACACCGGAGATGAAAACTGGCTACCAGAATCCGTCATGGCAAATGCATCAGCTGCAGTGCAGACAATAAAGACCAGTGCTGCCAGCTACAGATGAAAACGTCATGATATGTCATTGCAATCATACCAAGGATGATAGTACCCAACATCCTGAAGAGCATAGAAAACCATATGTCCTAATCTTACAGGTTCCCAGTTGCGTTGATCAGCACAGGGTCTCCAAGCAGAAGCAGGAACTACAGGTTCCTGCCATGAATCTTTCGGTTCATGTTTATTTTGTCCCTATGTGTCATAAATTTTTTTTCAATGAAAACATGAAATACAAGAAAAGTGGAACTGTACCGAAACAGGAAGTCCATCATAGAGTGAAAAAAGAAGAAGATATCATTGCTTATATTCGAATACCTCAGCCAAAACATGAGCAGCCAAAGCCAACTACTTTCCATAAATACCAATGTAATGCTTTTTCCCTTTACTAAGCTTTTTCACCTTTACCTGTAAAAAGCCACAAAGGTAATGGCTTTGGTGAATAAATTCATATCCTACCGTTCGAATTGCCTCGAAAAATTATATGCATTGAGATCATGTACATTATTTTCTGTTCCAAGATGCATAGCATAGAAAATCCGAGTTTACTAAAGAGCTTGAGCCTGCTGATAGAATGTCTTCTGTTTATACATTTTTCTTAACTATTTGACAACGCACACACAACTTGCAAATAAATTTATTCGAATTAAGGTTTTTTAAAATAAACATCATTCTTTTTTCCAATGAGACTACTCGATGAGTTCAAAATAAGATTTAAAAAAATAATAAAATCACATATCTTATCTATGTAAAGGGGAGACTTAGTTATTACTTAAAAAACCATATCCAATATCTGCTTTCCCTTTAGAGGTTATTTTCTCTTATGTTCTTTCCTTTTAATTGTGTGAAAGTAAATGAGACATTTCTGCATTACTTAATTTGTGACTCGCTTTGATTCGTAGAACGAGTACAAGATCGTAATTCGTTAGTTTCATCGTTCTTGGTTTGTTGGGAGTATTATACTTGTTTGGAACGGATTTTGAGATCATGATTGGTGGTAATATTTTGTTTAGTTCGTTGATAATTTTTTAATAATTGTAAAATATAAAATATTCATCATATTTAACAAGTTTGAAAGATTTTATAGATAAAATAATTAAAAATGTATACATGAGAGAGATCTTTAATATTTCTCGACAACTATGATGATGATATAAAAAACAGACCATAAACTAAATTAAAACTTAAAAGCTCAATTGAAAGGAAATAAGATTTAGAAGCTCAATTGGAAGTTTCATTATAGATTTAAGAACTTAATTGAAACAAAATAAAACAGCTTGATTTCAAATTAAAACTAAAAATGTGCTTAAAGGACTAAATCATAGGAAGAGGAAAACTACTAAGTCTCTCCGAAAATATACTGAAACCTGAACTCTCCCTCTCGCTAATTACCCAAATTTTGGCATTTAAATACCAACTCTCTTCCCAAACCTCACGGCCTTCTTTTCCTGTGCCGTTCTCTCCCGCTCCCCTTGTTGACGATTTTCGGCCGTCCTCACCGCCGCCACCAATCGAAACCCCTCGCCGACCCGACCAAAACCCCGTCCACCGTTCATCCTCGTCGTTCGCCGTTATCACGTCAGCATTCGATTTGGTCTTGATACTATTGAACAAGTAGTACCTGGTTATTCAGAGTATGGCTTTGTCAATCTCGAGAAGGATTTCACAATCTTTTGGTTCACTGTCTGCCTTGTGCTTCCGCGCATCACCAATTGTCACCGCTCGTTCATTTCAAACTTCTGGTAAGAGTAATATACTAAAATGTCAATATTGTTGTTTTTTTGCTGCTTATCTGCGACTGTAATACTAACCTGGTACTGTACTTTTTTTTGGTCTACTTAGAATTGAGTGGTCGTATTACTGGGGATAACTTGCCTCATGCAGAATGTTTTAGCTTTTCCACGGTATGATCTCATTTTGTTTTCCTTTTAAATACATTACACACAAAAAATATGGATCCATTAGAGTTTGAATCAATTCTTGACTAGAGGATTGGGGGTTATCTAGGTTAATGGGTTCGCTATTGTCATTATCCTTCATTTTTGGTTTAGAAGGATTCAATAAGGATAATTATGACATGTTTTTTGTTTCTGCATCTAGTTGATGTGCCACTTCCAAATACCAGTTATAGATATCATAAGTTTCTGTATTGTTTGTTCCAATCATTAGCACCCCTTCTAATCTCTTTGTGTTTTTGGTCTAGCTATTTTGTTTGTTCGTGCACCCGCCTCTTGTTTTCTTCCCTATCATGGCTTTTCTTTGTATTTTATTCGTCTCTGCTATATTTTATTTGTAGGGTGGTCCGTCTTTCATTGATTTTCGGAGGTTTTCAACTACAATTTTGACTCCTGATTTGAATGGAGGTGTTTTTCCATCCGATTTACTCTCTTCAAAGACCGTACTAACACCAGAGCGCACTATTGGTATGGGAATATTAAACCACATTTCTTGCTATGGAGCCGTATTAGTGCTTGAAGTCAATATGCACTCATAGTAAAACTCTGGGATTTTCTTCGGCTTTGTAAAAGATATAAAGATATCATCTTGATATTGACACATGCCGACTTTTGAACCTGAATCTTCACTGTGGGTTTTATATTGCCTTCCGTTTTGCATTTTGTTTTGGTTAAATTGAGTTCAGCTTGTAAGCATTTCAACAGTCACAGGAATAGCCCAATGTTATTTTGTTGTTTAAATGAGCAGTGTTCTATTGGATTAAATGTACTATTATGGTGCAGGAATTTATGAGGACCTGGTAGTTCCCGTGTCAAATTTTCATAATGAAGACCATGGCTTCATGGTTTTGGCTGGTGATGTTTTTGATGTACCTATTAGAAAGGATATCATCCACCGTGTTGTACGGTGGCAGCTTGCAAAACGACAACAGGTGCCATTCCATCCTTCTTTATGGATACTGAAAGGACACACTTTTGGATTCTCTTGATGTTAGTCTGAAATTCTTCAAGACTATACCATATTGTTTTTCAGCTTAATACTAGTTCCTATTATCCACATAAAGTGCATTAAACAGTTCTTCTCACTTGTGCAATCAAAATATGCTACGCATGAATATCAGTGATAATCGAATGGCTGACAGGGAACACATTCAACAAAAACTATTAGTGAGGTTAGTGGGACTGGTAGGAAGCCCTGGCGACAGAAGGGTACTGGTAGAGCTAGGCATGGAACACTGCGTGGTCCCCAGGTGACTCCTTTTCTGTTATTTGAACTTTGGAAGTTTTAGAACTAAACAACTATTTTTCTATGGCCTTTTAATTGATTTTATGGATTGGTAACAGTTTCGAGGTGGTGCTACTATGCATGGCCCCAAACCAAGAAGTCATGCTTTTAAATTGAATAAGAAGGTTCGACGTCTTGGACTGAAGATTGCACTGTCTGCTCGTGCTGCTGAAGGAAAGGTAAGTCGTTATTATTTGGCATGCGTATTAAATGTATGGATTCCTTGTACTATTTTGGATTTCACAATGTGGTTTTACTGATTTACTAATAAATGCATAACAAAGCTTTTCAGTGCTAATTGAGTTTTGAATCCTAACCGTTGAGTATTGCACAATTGAAACAGCTTCTTGTCTTCGAGGATTTGGAGGTGCCTACACACAAAACCAAAAATATGGTGAACTACGTAAACCAAATGGAGAATGCCAAGAAATTTCTGCTGGTGGATGGTGGCCCCATAAATGAAAAGTTGAAGCTAGCTACACAAAATCTACATTATGTCAATGTATTGCCATCGATTGTAAGTACAGTGTTAACTGTAATATTACAATGTCTCCAATTATCAGAAAAATATAGTCGAACTATTGGCTTGCCTTTGTCATTAGTTACATGGCAACACTATATTGTTAACTTTTCATTGTCACGGTCATCATGATCTTTGATTGCTTTATATTCTATTTTTGAAGTTGGCTTGTAAGTTATTTTTCTTGATTAAGTTACCTTTTTTTTAATGCTGAGACTGTTATGCATGTTTTTGCAGGGCTTGAATGTCTATAGCATCTTGCAGCACGACACATTAGTGATGTCCCGTGATGCTGTTAACAGGATTGTCGAGCGAATGCACACTCCAATCAACCGTTGAACTAGAATCTGCGTCCGTCCATTGCTCTTTTAGTTCTCTCTTGAAAATAGGAAGCCTTTCATTTTGCTCAAAGCAGCTGGGAGAGAAAAAGAGAGAAATCCCAAAGGATTTGTGTTGTCTATGGATTAATGTTTTGAAATGCATGGCTAAGTTCATTTGTATCAACATATTCAGCTTTGATTTTGGTAGTTCAAATTTGGTGAGACAGAGAACAAGAGACTTGCTTTCTATTCCTACTCCCATTTGGTAGTAATAAATTTTCTTCACCTTTCTTTATCAACAAATTCAAAGCATTGCATTTCTACCCTTCCAATTTCAAGCCCTCAACTTTTTCTTTTGGTTTCTGTGGTTACCGCATAAACATATCGGATTTTAATTCGAAATAGTAACGGATTATTATATATAAACATAAAATTATTTGTTTTTGTTTGTAGCATAAATAATGTAAAAAGAAAATTCAAGAGATGAAGAAGAACCAAATTACTGTTAAAATATATATAATGTATTTTAATTAATTATTAAAATATATTTATTTTTATTTGTAGTTTAAAGAATAAAAAAAATGATAAAACAAAGTGAAATGAAATTAAGACAAAATATTACTTCAATATAGCTGATAAAATAGTTAACAAATTATTGAATTTAATAAGTGATAAATTATTATTATTATAATAGTAGTTTTAAATTTGCCGACAATAATTTAGTGGTTAAAGGATTAAAATTTTAAAAAATCATATGATTAAAATATTTTTAATATTTTTGTGTGATTGCATAGTAATATATGTTTTTTATTAATTACTCTTAGTTCTTAAAAAACCTACCTGTTGTTATTATAAGCAACTCAAATTTAAATCTTCAAGATTAATCAAAATATTAGAACCCATTGAGTCACTTTAGTGGTAAGAAAAATATTATTACCGCGAGAAGATCTAAGTTCGAACAATTTTGTCTGCATAGTTAGGTGACCAAAATGTTAGCATACTAAAAGTTAACTGATCATTTAATAAGTTTAACCTATTTATTTCTCTAACAGAAGGAATAATTGGTGACCTTTAATTCAGAAGACTCAATTAAGAACACTCTTGGTACTCAGTTCCCCCTTATTTTTTTTTCAAAGCTTTCTATTTTCACCCTCCCAAAGAAAAAAGTTTGAACTTTCCTCCTCTAAACCCTAGCTTCCATGGCAAAAACAAGACCAGGGATTTCTGGTACCAATCCCAAACAAGGGAAGAAGGACATCGACTCTTACACCATCAGAGGCACCAACAAAGTTGTCAGAGGTACATTGTTTCTCATGTAGATATATACGCCTACGAATGCGTGTATGCCGTAAAAAATTGCGACTTTGGTGATGTCGAAAATAATTTTGGGGGGAATTTTTGGATCTCGGCATTTCGTGTTTTTCAATTTTAAAATTTTCAAACATGTACTCTAGCATTAGTTTTGATGATTAAGAAGTGAATGCTTGGTTGTTTTGTAGTCGGGTTTTACTTTTTGCTGGGTTTAATTAATGGATGCATATACATTCGTGTTGAAATATGTGAATTTGTTTGCAGAAGCGTCTATCATATTAACATCAATGTATATACATGTGTGTGTTTTACGGGCGTATACAGATGTTAAGAAATTGTAGTTTGTGATGGCTGAGTGTGAAAGCTCGATTTTTTTATTTTATCATTATTTTCTTGCAGTTGGGGATTGTGTTCTGATGCGTCCTTCCGACAGTGGTAAGCCTCCCTACGTGGCACGAATTGAGAAAATGGAAGCAGATAGCAGGAACAATGTGAAGGTTCGAGCACGGTGGTACTATCGTCCAGAGGAGTCGCTTGGAGGAAGGAGGCAGTTCCATGGAGCAAAGGAGCTATTTTTGTCAGACCACTATGATGTGCAGAGTGCTCATACCATTGAAGGGAAGTGCATTGTTCATTCTTTCAAGAACTACACTAAGCTGGAGGATGTTGGGGCTGAGGATTACTATTGTAGGTTTGAGTATAAAGCTGCTACTGGAGCCTTTACACCTGACCGAGTTGCTGTGTGAGTACCATGATCTGTTGGTTTGTGAAATATGGCTTTTAGTTTACTCGTTGGCAATATGGTATCGAACCTCTGGTGCCCCTTTTTTTCGGTTTTGAAGGTACTGCAAATGTGAGATGCCATACAACCCTGATGATCTCATGGTCCAATGTGAGGGCTGCAAGGACTGGTATGGTGTTCTATATTTCCTTTTATAATTTCCTGGTGCCAACAGCTCAATAGTTTTTAAGATATATTTAATGTTTTCATTACTGTCCCTATAGGTATCATCCTGCTTGTGTGGGCATGACAATTGAGGAAGCAAAAATGCTGGATCACTTTGTTTGTTCTGAATGTTCCGAGGATGATATCAAAAGATCACAGAACGGGTTTCATCCTCCACCAGTATCTGATATAACGGTAAGATCTCTTTTGACCAAATCCACATTCCACGTGATGTTTGGCCAGTTGTCCCCCTTTCTTCTTTAAGCCATTTTCTATTTACTAAACCTCTCATGTAATTTACCATATCTGTTTTCGGTATCCTGCTAGGAAGTTTGTTTATGAATTTAAGGGTATCTAAGAGACTTTTTGATCCTCTGCTAATAATAATAATGGCGTGTATAGCATATATACACTGAAGTCACTTGAAACCCTGAAGTTAATGTTGGTTGTCTGTGTTACAATTGATGATAAATGGAATGAAAGTTCATTTAGTGTGGGAAAATGCTTTTCCCTTAGATGCAAAGTTCTTATATTTCTGCGAAGTGCCATGAGGACGGATCAGGTTTGAGTGCCTACCATATCTCATGATATATAGTTGAATCATATCTATACATCGAAATGCCTGATTGTTGATTGGATTTAGTTCTTTATCCAGTGGTCTGCATATGTATTCCTTTTTCATTACATTTTTAATATTAGCATTGGTTTTGCTGGTTAAGGCCATTATTGTGGAACAAATTAACAATTTTACCGAACAGCATATAGAGGAAAGTCCATTTATCTGAATTCTTTTGTTACAAAACAATTATTTGTGTTTCAAGGCCGCATATAAGAGAAAAAGTCCATTTACCTTGATTTCTCATTTTTGTGATCTTTTCAGGTGGAGGCCAAACGACAAAAACGATAAGTTAAAGCATGGGGAAAATTTTGTTGCACGAGGGGAGAGATTCCTTACGCAGATTTAGCTTGTTGGCTGCTGTTGTGTGAGTTGTATAGGGTAGAAGTTGTGTCTTGTCCAAAACTTGTATTGGAGTGGAGACATCTGTGACTGTGCTAGGTTAAGGAGATTAAGTCTGTGCAGGAGGATTCATCTGTAGTTTCTCTGATGTTGAACCGATATTTCCGCTACGACATCTTACCATTCTTGCCTTTCTTCACGTAACACATGATCTTCGTTATGCATTTTCATCTTACCTCTCACCCCACTCAAGTTCAATTATCTGCAAAACTAATGTTGAATGACCCAAAGATTCTTCGACTTTAGGCTGTGCTGGAACTATATTTGTTTCAAGAAATGCACCCAGCCTTATTAAGAGGAGTTATAACCTCTATCGACAACAGCATTATATTTAGTTCTAACGTTAGAAGCAGCAGCAAGCAACGAGTTTTATTGCATCTTTTGCAGAGGTTTCTTTAACCAATAGAGTTTCAGCATATATCATTAACACGATTGAATTTGAGCATTCCCCGACCTGCATCTAACAAAAAATACAATTCCCAAAATGATTTTTAACATTCAACTCAAACGAGTTTCCAAGGACAAGTTTACCAAACATTAAGCAACAATGTATAAATAATCACAAGAGTTTGATTTGAGACTACTATTAAACAACAAAGAATGTTACATGTTCGAACTATAACATCTTTAAAAGCTACAAAAGGGAAATATGTCAATCTGCACGACACATACACTCTTTACACCGTGGATACCGGTAAACGCTTCTACCCTTCGGCCTACTCTGGACGTGTTTGGTTTGCCTAACTGCCTTCCGCACTCTCTGCTCAAACACTTTCCACTCTATTGTATTGTTCTTTACGAAGATATCAGCTAATCTCCGCTTATTTGGACGTATTGTAGGCATCCTCCCTCCACCATAGTATATTCGATAACCAGACACCAGAGATGACAACTGGCTACCAGAGTCCGTCATGGCAAATGCATCAGCTGCAGTGCAGACAATAAAGTCCAGTGCTGCCAGCTACAGATGAAAAGGTCATATTATGTCATTGCAATCATACCAAGGATGATAGTACCCAACATCATGAGGAGCATAAAAAACCATTTGTCCTAATCTTGCAGGTTTAAAATGCTGTAAAGAAAGTTTTAATAGAATAATTTCCAAATATCTAACTTGGTATTCCATAACTTATATCACCGATCATTAATGCAGTGAACTCATGAAAACAACCTGGAAACAAGCATTATCAGCTTGTGCATGATGAAATGAGCTAATCCCAAAGTAATTCCGAAAGCTCAAATTTCGTGAAAGACTAGCAGCCAAAGAGCCAACAACTCATCAATGCAAAAATAGCAAACCCTATGTTATTCGGACACAAGTGTGAGTGTCAGATACATGTGTGTACCTAACACGTGTATAGTCAGACTTTTAAGGTTTTACATGTATTTGAAGGATTCTTGGAGGTCATATTCTCATATCCATGTGTTGGACATGGGTGCTTCAAGAAAAATGAAGAGTCGAAGCAATATGAGCAAAACCTACACATCTCATCAAACAAGAGGTGAATATGCCACTTCGTACCTGAGACGAGAAGTTCATAAATGGTTCAAGTTCCGTGGTTGAAAGCAAATCCTCTTTGGTAACTAGATTAGGATACAAACTTGACAAAGCAGCTAATCTTGATTTCCCTCCATATATTTGTGCCCCTGCAACATATATTTGAGTCTTGCGGTTGAAACCTAGAGCAGCAAGCATAAGTACTGCTTCTTCGGGTGTTAACGGACATAACCCTTCAGATCTGAGCATGGCAGGGGAAGGTAACCTGAAAGAGTCGGTCTCAATATAAAATAATATTTTGCATGCTTCTCAAATTCACAAGGAATGCTATGGTATAAGTTTGACAACAGATGAAATATAGAAAATTATCCATACTTTCCTGTCTTCTCGAGCTCCGTTAATGCAGGAAAATGGATTTTTCGAAATGCTTCCAATTCTCGTCTCTCTTCTTCACCTCCACCAAACTCACATAATGAGTGAGCTACCATGTCAATCTCAAACCTCAAATGCAAAGCCATATATCTCGATGGTTTCGTGGCACGGTCATTCCTTTCAATTATAGCTGATACTGCATGTGGACCAACAAGATAATGATCTAATAGTCCTGGCTGAGCTGAATGCTTGTGCAATCTTTCAAGGAGTAAAGCAGCAGTTTCTTGTATCTTCGGAACAAATTTAAGAGCATGAAAATTACATCTGCATCGAAGTCTCTAGATGGAGTTCCCCAATTAGGAAAAACAATGAAGGAAAGAAAAGGGCATAGCCATAAATTTTATTAACAAAAACTGATTATAACATTCATCCAATGAATAAAGCTAGGACCTAAAAGGAACTTGCTATGGCCTCATATATTAATGGTATAAATTTACCTGCAACGGAAATGGTATTGGGTCAAATGCCAAACGATTCCCAAATCCAACAAAGTGGACTACTCTTTTCTGGAGTAGGATAGGAAGAATGTTTTTCAGATAAAAGCTTGGTTTAGCTTCCTTCATGACATCTATGTCTGTCACCTGGAAAATCAAATGAACAATTACTATAAGATAAAACATCTAAGATAAAAGCTGCAAGCAAAAACCATTCAGAACTTGGTTTTGAGGAAGAAACTCACAACACTACCAACTGCCTCCAAATCTAGAGACTTTAGCTCCTCGGGAAGTTCTTTCACTATTCGAATATCTGGAGCCAGGTCCTTAATAAAATGCTCCTCTTGATAGATATCGCTGAACTGACTACAAAATTTAAAATGCAATGCAGTTATTTTTGTACCAAGACCAAATGGAAGTAATTCCGGTTGATATTTTTATAAATTAATTCTGAAAGTAAATTCTTTAATTCTGCATTCAAACAACAATATACCTGAAAAAAAATAAAAAAGAAATGTTTTCATTCAATTAAACATCCATCTTCCAAGAGGAAGAAACATAAAAAAAAAGATTAAGATGAAAATTTTCAGCAAAACAAAAGAAAGGAATGAAAAGCTGCCTCACCTTGCATCTTTCCAGACACTACTGTACATAAATTTGGGAACAACAAGAGTTGCATTAAGTAAGCGAGCAACAACTACAGCATTGCAGACCTGTCACCAACGGTAACATTTAGCAATAAAAAACTATATCTACTAAACTCAAAAGGAGAGGTAAGATGAAAGAAGATTCAAGCTCTCGGAACACATGCTAGAATTTCTGCCATTGGAATCGCTTACAGCTACGCGCTGCTGATTTATTCCACCATTTGCAGTGACCATAATGTATCCATTCTTACCCTCTACCAAATAACAAAAAGATGTAATGTGAGAACTAAAAGCTAGCCTATATTTACAACTTGAAGTAAACATATAGAAGTCAAAGAGAGATACCATCAGGTTCCCAGTTGCGTTGATCAGCACAGGGTCTCCAAGCAGAAGCAGGAACTACAGGTTCCTGCCATAAATCTTTCGGTTCACGTTTATTTTGTCCCTATGAGTCATAACAAAATTTTCAATGAAAACATGAAATACAAGAAAATAGAAACTGTACCGAAACAGGAAGTCCATCATAGAGTGAACAAAAAAAGAAGATATCATTGCTTATATTCGAATACCTCAGCCAAAGCATGAGCAGCCAAAGCCAACAACCTTCCATAAATACCACTGTAATGTTTTTTCCCTTTACTAAGCTTTTTCACCTTTACCTGCAAAAAGCCAAAAAGGTAATGCTTTGGTGAACAAATTCATATCCTACTGTTCCAATTGTCTTGAGAAATTATATGCACTGAGATCATGTTCATTACTTCCTAATGCACTAACCATCACTATCCAAATATGTATGCCTAATCCTTGAATTGTGGAACTCACGCTTGTGAATGGATTGAAGTTTGTATTAGATAGTAAAGGAAACTAAGTAATGGAGGGAAGCCAAACCCAAATTATACAAGCTTTCTTTGATTTAGCAACTTAGGAATAATGATTAATGCACTTGGTTAAACTGGAATTACTTACATTAATAAGGAAACAATGCAGCCTACTAAAAATAATCTCCATGATTTTCCTCATCATTACCGCATTGTTAATAACTGTGACATAAATCTCAAAGCAAATGCGAGTTGAGGTACCTGAGGCTGAGGTTGAGGCTGAACCGAAACAGAAGAAGAATTCCTAGAAGATCCGTCACGGGGCCCGACGCGGTGATCTTGTAACCGCAAGAGCATAAACCAATCGACCAAGAAAAACAAACCCACCAATGCAACCACCGCAACGACTCCTTTCACCCTTTTCTTTTGGTACCAAACTTTAGCTCCTCTTCTCTTCACCTTCTTCGACTGCTTCTTTCGATTACCCCATAATTTCCCCAACAATTCAGCACCAAGAAACGACGCCCCGCTCTTTTCACCGTTCAAGAACCGACTGGGGCCGAATCGGGGTGATTGAGTGGGAGACCCTTGACGACTCCTGGGACTCGCCCGGATGTCGACCCGGTCGGGGATTCGGATGGAAGTGGGTTGGTCTTGTTTAGATTCAGTAGCAAGATTGTGGGGATTGTTTGTGTTGCCAGTTAAAGACATTGATTGATGGGTTTAAACGCTTAGATCCAATGCAAGAAAGTTAAAGAAAAAGTGATTTTTGCTCAGAACATCACAGCGGGTGATAAAAAAACGCCGAGTTTTGTAGTGAAGAGTGGGATTTTGCCGAACGTGGAAGGTGGTGACTGGTGCGATTTCTTGAAATCTTAATCATTCCATAATTTCATTTCCATTACTGTTTCTTCCGTTGGGTTACTCTGTCGGTTCGGCTCACAATATGAGAAAAAGAAAAAGAAAGATATTTCCTTTACCCATCCACCGCACCTCTTTTTCATAAGCCCAACAGCTGAAACCATCAACGGACCCAGGAAACTGGTTCCGTGCAGAAAACAGAAACGGGCCTAAGCCTATGTATTTGTTTCAAAAGTCCAAATATAACGGGGTTTGGAAATTATTCAACTTTTTTAATTTAAAATTAAATCTCATTCATGTCTTTGATCAGTAAAATTATTAAGGGAAAAATATTTTATTACCATGAAAATCTTGTTTTTATAAACGAGTGTAATTTAGGGTTTAAAAGTTTAATTTAAGAATTTAAGTTTTAAAGTTTATAATTATAATCTAAGTTTAGTTTAGGGGCGTCATTTAGAATTTAAGATTTCAAAATTAGAGATTTATATTTTAATTTTTAAAATAAAATTAGGTGTACTTTTATAATGTTTTTTTATTACCGATGCATGAAATAACAATCGTATAAACTTTAGTTTTAGATATAAGCATAAAATCTAGATACTTATCAGGAAGATTTATAGGAGAAGATTATGATGAACAAAATAGGTTATGTGGTCAATTTAACCCAATTTTGGAAACTCGTGTTATTTAGCTAAGCAAACCGATTATATAATAAATACTTAAAATATGTATATAGATGGCAATTGGCAAATGCTATAATGTAAAGTTTCCACGTGAGGAATACTGTTTTTATTATTATTATTATCAGGGTGGCAATTAGATGGATTGGAGCAGGCTGTTCTGCTAAAATAATGGTTGGGTTCGCCCAACTTTGAATTTATCAAATTCTCCATAGGAAATGGAGTCGCCACGGTTTGAGCTTTTGTACTCCCTGGCTAGCTGTCGGAGTGGCTATGGCCTATGAGTGTGAATGCATAGGTTAAACTTAAAACACTGAAATCAACAAAGGCTGGCAGGCGCAGCGTTGATTCTTATTTCTCAACAAATCTCGTGGAAATCAAATCATTACAAAACATGTTTGCTGGTTTTCGTTTACAAAAATAAACAATGCCCGCCTCTGTGTCTTATCTTTGACCATCCATTAATTCAATTAATTTAAATGTGATAAACACTGTTAATCTGCGAACGTGGCCATCTCAAAAGGTCTCTAAATCCCACGGATTCAACGCTGCATCCTGCCCACTTTTGGAGTGAATTCCTACCAATCGCTTTTTTTAGTCATTGGTATTCAATTTATTGATTAATTAATTCGAATCAAGTACTGTAAAAGTTTATTATGAAACGATCCTCTTGATCTAATTTTTTCTATTCATAATGTCATGAATCAAAGGTCTAACCTTGCTTAAAAATTTTAGTGTCTTATCCCACTAGAAAGAAAACTAGTGGCAATTGTGATATAATATATTCTTTGAAGGATAATTCAATGTTTACAGTTTTATTGATAATGACTCTAAAAGAAAAACGATTTGAGGATGAAAAGGAGATAATTGGTAACTTATTACAACTTTACTTAATTTATTCTTCATTTTCCAACAAATCTTCTTAACAATGTCCGCCACGCTGCTTACGCATTGCCCACGCGGTAACAATCACCAAACGCAGCCGCAACGCTCCAAATCCCAACAATGGATTTTCATCAAAAATAGCACATTTTTAGTTTTATTTTCTAATCTGACACACATTCAAAATGATTTCTCTTAATATCATTCGTACAGTAAACTTGTCAGACAATTCTGCTGAGCTTTATTTTTAATAATTTTTTAATGTAACTAATGAAGTTCTTAATCGTTAAAAAAATAAATTTTAATGTAATTCGGACCAAAAATAAAATTCATCATATATATCTAGCGAATTTACTGTAAAGGTATTATACAGAAAATAATTTTATATGGTAAGAAATAAAGTTTTGTTTTGGGTGAAAATGTCCCCAACACACCAATCGCGTCTCGCATCGGACAAAAAAGTAGCCGTTGTAACGCCCACGTGGCAGGATGCGGAGATTGAAAGCTTTCCGTCACGCCTTCAGGTATTTTAATAAATAAACTTATTAATCAAAAATTGATTTGAAACGACATATAAGAAGAAAGAAGACCCTACCAAAACGCAACATCAACCCCAACTACCAACCTGGACTTTATTCTTTACAATACCAACAAAATCACTGTTACAAGAAAAATCATATCCCCGCGAAATTATTAAAGAGATATTCCACTTCTTGTTGCTTTAATGGTTCTAGCTTCGACTATCAATAAGAACGAAGGATTTTCATTCTTTTTTTTTTGGGATTTCGGTTCTTAGTTGCGCGCGTTTCACTTTCCTGTCCAAGTAGTGGAGGCCGGAGGGATGTTCTTGATTTTATCGACTTCTTGAAGCAAATCCAAAATAAAATAAAAAAGTAGTCTTTGTGACTAGTTTTTGGCTTTTTAGATTGTCCGAATATTGGTCCTTTTTTCGTTCCACTTAAAGATTCACAAACAGAAACAGGTAAGAATTTATTTATACTTGAATGTTTTCTTTGTTTAGATTTGTGGTTGAAGTTAATTTATGTTGAGAGAACTTGGAAAGATCTTCTTTATGTTTTTGTGGGAAGTAATGATTTTGCTGCGAGTTTTATGTTTAAAGAAGTCAATTTTCCTTTGAGGTTTCTGTTTATAGCAGGAATATATTGCAATTTGCAACCTTGAGAGTTTGATCGTTTGGGAATTATATTTGTGTATGCAGAGGAGACTTTTACATAGATGGCGACACTAAGTGATATAGGGGTTGCAGCAGGCATTAATCTGCTAAGTGCTTTTATATTCTTCATAGCGTTTGCCATATTGAGGCTTCAACCTTTCAACGATAGGGTTTATTTTCCGAAATGGTATCTCAAGGGCTTAAGAAGCAGTCCTTCGAGGTCTGAAGCATTTGTGAAGAAGTTTGTCAATTTGGACTTCCGTTCCTACTTGAGGTTCTTGAGTTGGATGCCGGAGGCTCTCAAAATGCCAGAACTTGAGCTTATCGATCATGCCGGATTGGATTCGGCAGTTTACCTGCGTATTTACTTGATAGGGTATGCTGCAGGCCATCTCAATTTCTTATTTGTTCATTTTTTTCTCTCACTGTTATTGCCTTGTTGCTTATGCGCTACAAGTCTTGCTTTTGCTGTATATGTCAGGCAAATGAATCACCTTTTTAGTTCTCTGCTGATCAAGTTCTATTACAAGCTCTGAAAGGCATTTAGTTACTTATCAATTTTCATTTCATTCTTGTTTTGTTCTGATTGCTCTCTTATTGTCTTGTATGCAGGCTAAAGATTTTTGTTCCTATCACGCTCCTTGCTTGGGCAGTCCTAGTGCCGGTTAATTACACTAATAAAGCATTGGAGTTGCAGCTGAAGAATGTTACTTCAAGTGACATTGATAAGCTCTCAATTTCAAATGTTCCAGATGGATCAGATAGGTAGGAGATCTTCTATCATTGCCAATTATTTTGTCTGAGTCTGTCATTCAGGTCACCATGGAATAATGTTTAATCCTATGCTGCAGGTTTTGGACTCATATTGTAATGGCTTATGCTTTTACCTTTTGGACATGCTTTGTGTTGCGAAAGGAATACGAGAAAGTTGCGAATTTGCGGTTGCAATTTCTCGCGTCGGAAAAACGCCGACCAGATCAGTTTACTGTAAGATGTGTTCTTTGCATTATTATCATTTATCAAAATCATTTTAAATTTCCTCTTTTAGTTTTAGTTCTATATATCATTTTCATGCAATCATTGGTCCTTAACTCCTTATCATAATCCAAGGAGATCTGATTTCTTGTTGATATTCTATTTATAAAATTGTTTATTTAACGTTTTAAGTTTGTTATCACCAATTTCAAACTTGTTGACAAAAGTGAGTTCTTGAGAGAATTGGGAACATCATATTATCCATTGCATTTTTAGAGGACTTAAAATGTCTGTTCATATATCAGTTTTTTTTTTTCTTCATTCTGCTGTATATTTTGAAGAAAGTCATGAATTTTGTTTTATTTGAGCACAACCACATTTTTGGAAAGTGTGTTTTATCCTGTTTCGTTGTATTTTTCATGCACTTCTAATGATTAGAGTACTGATCTTGAAAGTTAACGCATCATGATCAATCCCCCAAGTTATATAGCTGGGATGATGCCAACTTCTTCAATTAGCAGACTTGCACTTTGGTATAAGAATTGTGAAATCATTTGACGTTGTTTCCATCGATATTCTTGTTTTCAAAGATATACTGATCCTGCACATTTAGTTGAATTACTGCAGTTAAACAAATCAAACTTAATTGTTGTATTATTCTCTTGAAGAACTGTGACACTCATGAAAGTCTCCTAGATGCTAGTACGACACCCTTGAGCTATATTTGGATTGAGAATTTTACTAAACTGCATCTGAATGAAATTTGATTTTTTAGGTGCTTGTTAGAAATGTACCACCAGATCCAGATGAATCTGTTAGTGAGTCTGTGGAGCACTTTTTCCTGGTCAATCACCCAGATACCTATCTTACACATCAGGTGAGTTCCTGTTGCATTTGTTCCTGTAATCTTGTTATTATCTTCTTGTAATTTATTACTATTCTACTACATATTTTTCGTCCAAAATGTTCAAGTTCAAAGATTATTATAGAGTTCAGTTTATGATATTGTTCTCCTTACATTCAGGTAGTATGCAATGCAAATAAACTTGCGAAGTTGGTGGAGAAGAGGAAGAGTTTGCAGAATTGGCTCGACTATTATCAATTGAAGTATTCCAGAGATAATGCAAAAAGGCCTCTTATGAAGGTAACTTACTGCTGTCTGCCACGGCTTTAATAGCCAGTCTCCTGCTGATGTTCAGCTTTGGTTCATATTTCTTATTTCTTGACAAGCATATTACTCTCTCTTGACCAGACTGGTTTTCTTGGGCTCTGGGGTAAACAAGTGGATGCGATTGATCATCACATATTTGAAATTGAGAAGTTATCCAATGAAGTAAGTATTTCTTTTTCAACTTGCACATTCTCTTTGGATTGATTTATTTGTTCATTCAGTCAAAAGATTCAAGCCTATTCTCGTATTCTGCATCCAAGCCACAACCATTTTCCAGACTGACTTAATTAATTAAAAACAGCTTAGTTAAGTATTATTATCACAAGAAAATGCCAATAGATGCTTTTGTTTGTATCTGAAGCAATATTCATTGTTTTATTAAATGAAATGATCTTTTGATGATTGAGTGGTATCATTATTGTATTTTGTTTTCCTCTCTTGTTGTCTTTCAATGTGTGATGATGGGGGTTGATTGTTTCAATATTTAGATAGCTGAAGAGAGGGAGAGAGTCCTAAAAGACCCAAAAGCCATAATGCCTGCAGCATTTGTTTCCTTTAAATCTCGATGGGGTGCAGCTGTTTGTGCTCAAACCCAACAAGTCAGGAATCCAACTTCGATGTTAACAGAGTGGGCATCCGAGCCACGAGATGTGTACTGGCAAAACCTGGCAATTCCATATGTCTCTATATCTGTTAGGAGGCTGATCATGGCTGTAGCATTCTTCTTCCTAACTTTCTTCTTCATTATTCCAATTGCATCTGTACAAGCTCTAGCCACTATTGAGGGCCTTGAGAAAGCGTTACCATTCCTGGAGCCCTTGATTGAAATGTGAGTTCCATTTTAATTTCATAATCTTGAGTCATTATGTAGATTGTCATACTATAATCATTAATTTTGGCCTCTTTTTCCTATGCAGAGATTTTATTAAATCAGTTATCCAAGGATTTCTACCTGGTATTGCATTGAAGATCTTTCTCATTTTTCTGCCAACTATTTTGATGATTATGTCCAAGTTTGAAGGATTCACATCAATATCATCTTTAGAAAGGAGATCAGCGACTAGATACTACCTTTTCAATGTAGTGAATGTATTCCTCGGCAGTGTAGTTGCTGGCAGTGCAATGGAACAGCTAAACACATTCATTAAGCAGTCAGCTAATGAGTATGTATCCCTTCATTATCTTCTTTGTATATCTGCTTTTAGTGATTCAATTGCTGTTTATACACGGTGTGTGCTTTTAATGTAGGATCTTAGTTATAACCAGTGGTATTAAGTTTGGTTTCTCTGTCAAATTCGATATGTTCAGTTGGATACATGGAATCTTGTAGTTACAGAATGTATGTTGTTACAATATAAGAGGCAATTAATCTTATGCATAAAATTGGATCTCTATAAAACTGTTAGGAATTTTTTATGGACCTTATGTTGGACTTCTAAGTTCAGTTTTATGTATTTTGCTGCATACATAAGCCTAATAAGTCCGGGTTGCATTTTCTGGTATGATTTTGGTGTCTAAATTTTCCTTCATTTCGATCTAAATGTTTTTTCCTTTTCTTTGCAGAATTCCTAAAACAATTGGTGTAGCTGTACCAATAAGAGCGACTTTTTTTATTACTTATATCATGGTTGATGGATGGGCTGGAATAGCAGCAGAGATTTTGATGCTGAAGCCGCTTATATTTTACCACTTGAAGAATTTTTTCTTGGTCAAAACAGAGAAGGACAGGGAGAAGGCAATGGATCCAGGAAGTTTGGGCTTCAACACCGGAGAACCTCGCATACAACTCTATTTTCTACTTGGCATGGTTTATGCTACTGTGACACCTGTTCTACTTCCTTTCATTTTAGTTTTCTTCGGGCTAGCATATGTTGTCTTCCGTCATCAGGTAAGAACTTTGATGCATGATATTAAAGTATTCTAGTAAATGAATCTTTGTTTAGCTTTGTCTAATTCTCTCTATTTTTTCACTTTGAAAAATATAGATCATTAATGTTTACAATCAAGAGTATGAAAGTGCTGCAGCATTCTGGCCTGATGTCCATGGACGCATTATAATTGCTTTGCTCGTATCACACGTCACCCTCATTGGATTGTTAAGTACAAAGCATTTGGTTCAGTCGGCACCACTTCTCGTTGCTCTTGCTGTTCTCACAATCTGGTTCTACACATACTGCAAAGCTCGATATGAACCTGCTTTTGTCAGATACCCTTTGCAGGTTTGTTGGTGTTTGCATATTTAGCTGATGGTTTCCTTTGTGTCTCCAGTGATTCATTCATACATAAAGCTGGTATTCTCATCATAATCATTTATCCGATGAATTTAGTGAAATGATCATATTCGTTACTTTTGTGTCATTTATTTCAGGAAGCAATGATGAAAGACACTTTGGATCGTACAAGGGAGCCGAACTTCAATTTGAAACCCTATCTTCAAAATGCATACATCCATCCGGTTTTCAAAGACAACGGTGAAGAAGAGGAGGAGGAATTTAGCACCAAGTTAGAAGATGATAGCGTGTTAGTACCCACAAAACGCCAATCTCGAAGGAACACACCGGTCCCTAGCAAAATAAGTGGTGTGTCCTCACCATCCTTACCGGAGGCTGTTCCTGAACGTTCAGTGCCTTAAATTAGGTAACAACTGTGAACCGGTTTTGTCACTATACTGTTATGTTTGACCCTAGAGCAAAACCATACAGTGTAAAGAAGAAAGATGAAGTAAAACAAAATACTGTGTAAATTAAATGAACAAACTCCACATCTGTTTTATGCTTTTTGTTTGCAAGGAAGTTCGTGTGCAGGGGATTGGAATCCCATTACACCTCATGAAAATCTCAAGCTTTTAGTACAAAACAGAATACCATGTCAAGGGCCAAGGGAGGTCTGATAGGAAACTTATTTTTTAATTATCTTTTTCGTGTAAGAACCCTGTTATTGCAATGATTATTACATTTTATAGGAATTGACTGCTGTTTCAAATATTGCCTGTTATTAACAAGGGCCAAGAATGAAGAAACTGAAAAATGAGGCTAACTTTCTTAGTTAACTTGGAAGCATTTCCTCCTAACTTCCCCTTCATCATTGGTAAGAACATTTGATAAAGATAGCTTCACGAACGCAGAAGAAAATACCTGAAAAAACCGGTACTTGTTGGCCGCAAACTCTGCAACTATGGGCGCGGTTCGTTGATCTTTCGACATCCTTGAATCAATAGTGAAGAGGCCTTTCCCCGTTAGAACATCTTTATAGTAGTGGTTATCAAAAGTCAAGGGAGTCTTATCGTTTGGCACAATGGTGAGGTTCGTCAGTGGTTTTTTGGTCGGACAAAGCAATCTGAGCATGGGTTTAAAGCTAGGATTAATTGGGTCGTCAGGCTGCCTCTCAAATAACCTGTCCACTATGTTTATGCAGTGTCCACCTCCTAACGTGTGAGCTCCTGCAAGAAACACAGTAACAACTCCATTAACAAACGAAAAGCTTTTCAAAATCCTTGGGGGATGGCTGATTAATTTGCATTACCCATGATTGCGACCGATTCCTTGAGGTTTAAGCCTTTTGACGCGAAGACATGGAGAAATGTATCGACTGTAATGTTCGGTGGAGGAATATTCACATCAGCTGCTTGACGACTAGAAGTGGTGGAATCCTTTCTTCCGAGAGGGATCTGAATATCGGGTCCTCCGGACAGTGCAACTGATACCTTGGCTGCTAAGGCAATGATATCTGCACACGAGACCTGCCCTGGACATTCGGCTTCTAGTTTGTATTTGATATGGTGAATAGTTTCCAGCTTTCTAATGCCGAAATTCATTCCAGAAGCTGTTTCAGAATCCAACAGGATCGATGCATCACATCCCTTTACCATAAAAAGAAGTAAGAACCAAGAACAATGGCCTTAAATCATGCCCCTAAAAATGAAAAAAAGAAGAAGTCTGGGTCTAACCTAAGAGAGGAATACCTGCACTTGGCAATCGTGAAACAATAGCCTAAGAAAAGCAGCCGGTGCAGTAGGATCGGTGAACACAGCGCCAAGCACAGCATTTCTCACGGTGGTCTCCACGTTGGGACATGAAAACTTGTAATAGTCATAAGCGAGCTGAGCCTGAGCCTGAGCCTCACAAGCTCCAACTAAGATCCCCATCCCTAATGCAGCTCTTAAAATCAACATAAAACAAGTATGGTTTCTCATTCTCGCCATTAATCTTACCGTATCGGCCTCTTACAAGTACCTAAAGCAATGCGGATGAACAGAAGAAGATAAATATAGCAAATGTGATTTCAGAACGATGGGGGAGGGATGGTGGCTTACTCATCATAAATGACTTCCGAGAAAGCGACGAGTGAAGCAATTATAGAAGTTGGACCTCAAACTGATCTTCACAGCAATAACTGTCCCCGGCTGATAAACCCTATTCCAATGTCCTCCTCCGCAGAGCATCTGAAAACCTGCAGGTGCAAGAAGGTAAACAAACTTGCACCCAACATTTGGTATCAACTAAATTAGTTTACTATTATTTGTTTCAAAATTTATTTATCTTTATCGTTCATGTTGTAAAGAAGACATGAATTTGTGCATATAGTAAGCAATTTCATCTTATTAGAAATATGAGTAATTTATGTATGTGATCAATTATTATAGACGATGGTTAAGGTGAGATTTAAAGAAACAATTCTATTAAATGCGTTATCTTTACTTGAATTTAACGAAAATTATGCATTCAATATTAAAATATTATTTGAAATAATCCCGTCTTTTCGTGGAAGAGGATAAATTCCATGTATTGTTCTTCTTCTTTTTATTATTATCAATATGTATTATTCTTCCATTTATTTTTGGCATAATGTTCATAATGTTTAACTGAATATTCACTTTAGCCATATTTTTTTAAAGTAATTTAGCATTGAACATTTTAATTTTGGTGAAAATAATCCCTTTACAAATGAAAACTGTTAGTCAACTGACGATAAACAATTTGAACTGACTTGCCAATAAGACACGTCAAAAGAAAAATATTTTATATTTTATACATTTCTAAATTTTTTGACTGACGTGTTATTCTGTAAAGTCAGAATATTTGCCTATATGACATTGCTATCGTGACGTGTATTGTCATGTTGGTTTGTCACGTCAATGCTCGTTCCTGAGATTTTAGTGGCCTAAAGGCGAATCAAAAAACTAGGCCCCTAATAACAAGTACCGAAAGAAAGAAATTTTAAGAGTAGCCCCCTCTAATAACAAGTATTGAAAAAATATTAAATTTTAGTATGTACCCAATAATAAATATTGAAAAAATTGGGCCCTAATAACAAGTATTGGGAAAAAATTAAGCCCCTAATAACAAGTATTACAAAAAATAAAACATTAAGGCCCCTTATAATTATAGGCAGCGGGCCTTGGGCTGTCGCCCTTATGGCCCACCCTCAAAAACGACCCTGGTCACGTCATTTACCGTTGGTTGACTAACAATTTTCATTCACAAAGGGACCATTTTAACCAAAAATAAAATATTAAGGGTTAAATTGCTTAAAAAATAATATAAACCAAAAAAATAATTCAGCCAAACATTAGAGGTATTTTTTGGCATTACGCCTTTATATTTTGACAATTAAGATGTTGTGGGTCTAAATTAGGTCTACCATTCATGAATTGATGTACGAACCTTTAACTGTGGGTCAATTATGATCCAACAGAGCTTAAATTGTACCAACATGTTAATTTTACATTAAAATTTTAATTTTAAAAGCATTTATCAACTAGTTGTAACAATTGACTGAATAAGGAGATAGTTAAAGTTAAAGCCAAAATCCATTTTATATGTTTTTAATATTCCAAAATTTATTGTTTAATAAATAATTTGTATCTGTTGAGTTAAATAATAAAGAGTATGATGTTCTTTTAATTAAAATTTCAAATTCAAACATTATAAATGAGGCAAAAATGTTTGAAGGATTTACTCTAAAATAAAATTTGATTTAGATCGGTTTTAAACTTAATCACAATCTTTATAATTACTAGACCCTAAAATATTTCAGATAAAGAGTTTTGCCTCAGATGTTCTGTTCATTACCAAGACCGATGAACACCCGTTTCAGGTTTTTTCCACATTTTTTATCTGACACCGAATTGAAAAGAAAAACACAAACAAATGTTTTTTAAAAAATGGAGATTTAAATTTGTTGTGAAGCATATATTTGGTTGTCCTCAAATGCCATCTGCTGTGGATTCTTGGACTTGATCCATCTACATATTTCCAATGCCACAGCTGTTAAAGCTAAAACTATAAGCATTCCCACATAAACCCACCTCCATATCTCGGCAGCATGGCTTCGGATGTTGCCGATCCCTTCGAATATGTTGGCAATGCTAAGAACAATCACTGCATACCCTAAAACAACATGGTAAATCTCCCACAACTTGCGACACTCGTCTTCTTTCTTTGGTTGCAACCACAATGCCAACATCTGAACCACACAAAACAGGAATCTAATTAAGCTTATGTAATCATGTTGCCTAGCTATAAATCAATGGAAACCAAAAATGCACTCTAGGCTTACTTGTAGAGTTGCAAATGTAAATATAATGATTCCCAGAATCCGGTGTGCCTTCAAAGTGTATTGCCTGGAAGAATTCCCCAGCCATATGCCAATGCCCCATCCAACTGTGCCTATTATGTATGCAGAAGTTTGGCATAGCGTGTGAAGTTGGTACCATTCGTCGCATTTCAAAGGGTACTTTCTGAAATTTCTTGCCACTATGGCTCCTGTGGGCAATAGAATCCCCCATCCAATGATGTTTAGAATCCCATGCACCTGTTAAAAAGGCTCTAGTAGATCATTTCAATGCATCTATGGGGTGAGTTTATGTACTAATACAGTAAACTTACATACATTCTTTAGGTGATGGCTGTGACGCCAGTTAATTTGGCCTTTAAACGGTCTAAGGCCCGATGTTACTCCACTTTCAGTGCTCTCAGCCGGTGTAGATTGCACCTGCTGCTCCATTGTTGCTGAAGAGATAGTTGGCTTTGGCAGAACAAAGAGCAAAGTAAAAATTACAAGGCAATGGAAGCACATGATCTTTGTAGTTTCTAAAGTGGCCTATAGGAAATATATTACAGTAGGGAGGGGAAAAACAAATTCTGAGGAGCAGATTGTTAAAACTGATATATATATATGTTGTGCAACATGTTTTCTTTTCTTTTTAACTAGTATTGTCTGATGGGTTGTCTCCAGAATATGTGCTTTTCTTACCAAAATGGGGAATCATGTCTACCTTTAATGTACAATAAACAACCAGATATTGTTCTGTTCTTTAGCAGGTTTTGCTTTTGTATCTTGTTTTCTTAGGTTACATTATTTTCTCTTTTCCTTTCTTTTGCAAACAAGTTTGTTTAAAAGCATGAAAGCATAGTTGGGTGGGGACAAAGAAGAATGATGAATTATGTAAATCTTGGGTTTCAAAAAGTTAGATTTTGTTAAAAGCCTAGGAATTAACCAACTTGGAAGAGCTGAATCTCTAATGTCAATTATGGACAAAAGAAGGCTAAAATTAAATAAAGAATAACTTGATTCTTTCTTCCTTTGGATGAACTGATTGATAGCTAAATAAGTAACATTTGGAAGAATGGGAAAACCACTATAAAATTAAAATTTTCCCATGTGAGCTAAAGAGGAAGAAAATCAAACAAGTACAATTGAAAAATTCAAAGTCAATACCATACATGAACGTGTACAATGTAGGCGTATCAATCAAATCAAATACCAGAAAAATTAGAAAACTATGTTAACAAAAGTGCGTATGTCAAATGGATACTAACAAGGGCAATCAATCTTGTATAAAGAAATAATAAAAAAGTCAATGCAATCAAGCGCGCAAAGTCTATGCAGGGAAAATATGGTATACTTGAGTGCTTGTATAACGGTTTTTCCTTGTATGCTAAGCTTGAAATATTGGAATTTCCTTTACATATTTTTAACAACACGTCTCCTCTAAGGAAGCTGTTTTCCACTCTATTATTGCACGTTGTTTCACTCTTCTATCTTCCCTTCACAATTAGGTACCAACAAAATTTAACTCGACTCAAAAAAATTAATTTTTTTGACTCGATTTAAAAAAATAAAATAAAATTTGAGTTATAAAATGGAAATTCGAATAACTCAAATTTTTAATAATTAGTGGATTGATTTTTAAGTTCGAGTTGAGATCTTAATATATGCATATTTTATATGATTAGAAAAAGTTTTTAAATTAGATCAAACCGTACTATAACATATAAATAATTACTATTAAATTTGTATAGGAACTCAAAAAGTCGACTAAACTAGAATAAAAAATTCAAATAAAGTTTGAGTTGTAAAATATGACGCGTCAACTCGAATAACTCGTAATCTTTTGACTCGAATAGCCTCGATCCAATGCACACCCCTACTCACAATAATAATTTAAAAGTATAAATGAAAGCATTAACTTAAGTTCACAAAAAGAATAATTTGTCTACAATACAAACCGGACTTAAAGTTCTAATGTTTAAAATCCTAATTTATCACCAATAAGGGTTAGGTGCAATGACAAGACACGTTGCTCTTTCAAGAGAGAATCTGAGTACAAACCTTGAAGATATTATTGTTGAAGGTGAGAGAACATAGACCATAAAATAAATAGTAATACTAAAAAAAATCAATAAACAATAAGCATTGTTATAATTCTCTTAAAAAGTTTATACCATCAAGAATTTTAAAAATTTAAGTTAAACACTCAAAAATTTCAAAAGTTCTTATTAAATCTTTTAAAATTTTTAAAATTTTTAGTTTAATCCTCCAAAATTTTAAAACATTTTAAGTTACCCCAAATTCGGTCACTGATAATAACATAATTAAAAAAATAAAAATATGGATGAGCTTAAATAAACTTGGAACAATCATGTATAAATATGGATGAAGTGAAAAAAAATTATTCTCATATGTTTGAATAATCATATATATTTTTTAAATAATATATGAACCTGGTTCATATTCAGTTCAACCTTTGAACACCTTTGCATTTATGTGTCTTTTTACATAATCATCCAATATTTATTACATCGATCGAGTAAACATATTCAAATACTCTAAAAATTTATTATGAGAATGACTCTACTAGTCCAACTTGCTCCACTTTACATAGCATTTTATTGAATAGTTGGTGTATTTTTTAATACATATACTATTTTTACAAATAAAAGTTTATCTATTTTTTATGTGAAATTGTCTACTATTTTTATTATAAAAAAGGTTCTACTTGTATGAAAATATCAATATTTCAAAAGGAAAAAAGGTATATCCCTATCCCTTTAGATGTATTCTGCCATTATGTATCTATAAAAAAATTCAAACATAACTATCTATAAAAGGCTAATTATAAAACTATGCAATGGCTGAGAAAATGATAATTTTATGTAGGTATTGAAATTGAAGTTTAGGAATTTCGCCTAATATTTGGGTATAAATTTTCTTGGGGACGCCTAACTTAGTTTACTTAAATATCTTGGAAACACACGTTGAATTGGACCGTCCCACTAACGGCAGTCTCTGCAAGAACGAAACCATGCAGAAATTAGTTTTCTTCTTTAAAACGAACTCCTTCTCCTTCACATTTAATATATGTAATGTCAACCTCCCTCCTTGTCTATAAATACCTCTACATCACTTCATTCTCTCTTCACACCCAACTCATCCAAACCATCGTATCATTTTGGACCTACCAACTCTCAAACATGAAAGCTCTCCACATCTTCATAGTCTTTGCCTTGTTCATGGCCTTGGCCATCACCAATCTCTCCGCCACACCGTATGAAGACGATTCTTTGTTCGGCGGCAATAACGATGATCGTAGCCAGGTCGAACCACCTTCCGTAGGGATTAGAAGCCGGTTTCTTGCTCAGAAACGTCGGGGAGGGATGACGTGTGACAAATACCCGAGAGTGTGTCGTGTGGCGGGCAGCCCGGGGCCTGATTGCTGCAAGAAGAAATGTGTGAACGTGACCACGGACAGGCTCAACTGCGGGAAGTGTGGTAGGAAGTGCAAGTACTCGGAGATTTGCTGCAAAGGGAAGTGTGTGAATCCAATGTCCAGCAAATGGCACTGTGGTGGCTGCAACAATGGCTGCGACAAAGGAAGTAAATGTCTGTACGGGATGTGCAGCTATGCATAGAAACTCTGGCAGATATTTCATCAAATATTCAAATCATCATTAGCAGCTAGCATATGCGTATGTCATAATAAATAAAGGCGACCCATCAAAATTTGGTGTGCGTTTCGCTAGACATAGTTATTTTTTTTTAATTTTTTTTTTTTTAAATTTAATTATTGCTTCAATGATTTCATGTAACTATTTGAAAATATATATGATACGTGTGATGCATAAAACTTATTTGCATTGATGGTTATAATTGATACTACAATATTCTATTCTCTGGCTCAAATAAAAAGAACTCCCACGAACTCTTTTAGCTATTTGTGGACGAAGTTAATGAACTTTGTAGTTCTAATTGACCGGTTACTATGTGATTCTTGACAATCATGATCAATAAAACACGACTGGAACTTGGAGCTCAAATCCACGATCGTTTCGTATATGAGAATGGTATTAGGATTGCAAAAAAAAAAAAAACTAATTTATAACGAGATATTAAGTTTAATTTTAGAAAGTCACAATTTAGAATGAGAAATTCTTAAATAATCTTAAAAAGTATTTAAAGAAGATCATATTAGTTTTTACTCACAAACATGAACATGTTGAAAAAAAAAACGTGAGAAAATTGTAACTTTGAGCCTTATTTTGAATAAGTATAGGCTGAGTTTCGAATCAAGTTTCACTATAGACTTATTTATCTTCGTAAGAACTTTACAACGGTATCTGATATGTTCAAAATGAATGAGTAATGAATTAGAAATTGATGCTCAAAGTAAGATAGTTGTAAATGAAAAGAGAAGTGGAAACCCTCGATACCACATTGATATTGATAGGATAAAAAAAGAGGAAGATGTTTATATATATACACTCAATCTGATGTTTTTGAATATTTGAGATATACTTGTGACCTGCGTGTTGGGCACAAATTTTATCCTGTTGGAACTGCGGTGCACCACTTGACGCGTTTTTGGTTAATTTTACCTATTGTCATTTGACACGTTGGTTAATTTTTCAAACATGTTTTAATTTATTTATTTCGTTTATTTTTTATTTTATTTTCAAATTTATTTTTATTTATTTGTTTATTTCGGTTCTAACCTTAAATTATCTAACAGAACACAATAATATTTACGCGTCGGTCAATAATATCCAATAAAAGGGAGAGAATTATTGATTGGTCTTTTAAATAAAGGCTTAAACTATGGTTTAGGTGGTATAGGGGGAATTTTAAGAGATAATAGGGGACGACACTTGATCAAATTCTCAAAGTGTATCGGTTTATCTGACTCAACGGGAATGAAAATTCTGGCCATTTTAGAAGCTTGTAAGATTTTCGGTAGTTCGAAGTGGAACTTAGCTCAATCTCTTATCATTGAAACGGATAGTCAGCTAGCGACTAATTGGATAAATGGGAAAGGTTGTTGTCCAGATGCCTTTGCAGAACTAATCTCTAAATGTAAAAATTTGTGTGTAAATCTGAGATGGAATGTTGTGTTTGCTTTTCGAGAAGGTAATGATGTAGCTCATAAATTGGCTCAAGAAGGTAGAAATAGAAGTACGGATTTAGAGTGTTGAATAGGGGTGTAAATTCGTACGGGTTTGGTAAAATTGTGAGGGGGTTTCGGATTTGGATGATTTGATGTAAGAATATTTGTGTTTTGTACTGAAAGATTATGGTATTAATAAAATTTGAGTACTCTTTTTTCTCTACCTAGGTTTAGAGGTGTTTTTTTAACGATGCCTAGTAATTTTAAAAAAATATATATGAAAACTTCAATTGAGTTGGCTCCTAGTGTTATTAACTTTTTACGGTTACTTAGAAGAACTTGCATTAGCATTTAGGGGGCGTTTGGTTCACGGAATGTAAGATTACCTCTGGGAATAGGATTACTGGAATGTAACATTACCTGACACATTACTGGGAATGTTACATTACCTTGTTTGGTTTATTTGGTAGGAATATAGAATTGTAGTGTTTGGTTGGAGGAATATAAGATTAATTGGAAGCAAAATTTACTAACTTGTCCTTATAATATATTTTCTTGTTAACAAGTTTAATTTTTAATTATTAAATTAAAAATATTTACATAAAAATTTATAGAACTATTTTCGTTACATTATCTAAATTTTGCAAAAAAACAAATATTTATAATATTATTAAATTATGTTTAAAAATGTTTTATATTTATATACATTTATTTCTTTTTAATTTTTTTAACATCAAAATATTACACGTTTAATATGCTTAGATTTTTAATTTTTTATTACTTTCGACCATTTATCAAACAAATTAAAGTAAATAATAAAACAAATCTAAAAGTAGTAAAAATAATAAAAATAAATTAACTTACTGATTTTTTTTAAGATAAAAAATATCTTATAAATCAAATAATAAAATTAATAACATCAAGTCTTAACGCATTCAGTCTCAAGCAACATACAATCTCATCCTGTAACCCTAAAAACATCGTAAATACAATATTAATAAAATGTACTATTAAATATTACAACATTATCTAAATATATACAACACCATTTATATATTAAACTAATATTAAATATAAATATTTAATAAATTTACCCCATAAATAATTAGTTACCTAATTAAAAATGCAATAAAGGATCAACATGAACATAATTCATAATCACAAGGGTAATATTGTCCAAAGGGGAAAGAATTGTGTAATACCTAAGAAAGTGAGGGGAATAGCATTCCCACCATTTAGGGGGAAAAGAGTCACTCTTGGGAAAAGAATAATACCTCATACTGAGAACCCTCCTAAACCAAACATGGGAATGTAAGTCTGAAAAAAATTATTACCCCTGGTGATCATCTTTTCCGCGAACCAAACACACCCTTAGGTTCAAATTTGTGATAGAAAAAAGGGATACAAGTAACGTTATAAGGAGAGAATTACTCACAAAACAAACATTACCCTTTAGATTCAAAACTAAACTTACAAGGTGATAATGATGATCAAATTTGAAATCCTAACCTAAACAGGTATTACTATTTCTTAATCATTCTATTGAGATCTCCCTAAAAAATCCTTAAAAGAACGTTTACCCAACAAATATAGTATCCTTTAAAAATATCAAATCCAAGGTGCTGGTAAATGTAAATTACTATCGAAATGATAACAAAGAGGTGATTTGCCTACCTATATCTGAAATTTTCAACTCTGATTTCTTCATTAATTCAAGATGCCTAATTCCAGTTCCTTGTATTTTTTGCACTCGTTGGATTAGACTGCGGACTAATTAACCAAAAGCAACTTCCCATGGATCCATATACCATGCCTAGCAGTAAATTTTTGTTATACCCCTAAATTTCTAGCCTCGTTCCTTCTATATAAATACCCCATGGATGCCTACGTCCTTCTCCATTCAAGCAACATTTTTCATAAGCCTACTTTCGTATTCGGAAAGACATGAACTTCCTCAAGTTCTCCCTTATGTTGGCTATAGTTATGGCCATAACTCTCTCCACCAACACTAGTGAAACTTCTCATCCTCCTCCCGCAGATCACCAAATGCCAACCTCGTATCGAGGAGCAGGTCGATTTCTCGCCCAGAAACCTCGTCATGCCTTAACATGCGACCGACACCCTGAAGTTTGCAGCATGAGGGGCAGCCAGGGCCCGTTTTGCTGCAACAAAAAATGCGTAAACATCAAGACGGACAAATTCAACTGCGGCAGGTGTGGGAAGAAGTGTAACTATTCCAAGATTTGCTGTGAAGGGAAGTGTGTGAGCCCATTGTCCAACCAGAAGCACTGTGGAGGGTGTTACAACAACTGTGGTAAAGGAAACCCTTGTGTTTATGGGATGTGCAGTTATGCATAAAAATTGGCTGCTCCACATTTTAAGCTCAATAAAAGTAATAAAGTAATAAATAAAAGGCGAAGCATCATTGATGTGCTCGCAGATGTTTAAGTATATTACTGGTTTTATTTATCTATATGCATCTATAATCTATGGCCTTATTTGTTTTTTTTATTGTCCTTATTCGGGGTGCGAGATTGTCCCTCTCAACAATGTCGTCTCCAAAGCTCGAACTCACGTCCTTTTGATGTCTTCCCAATGCACCCAACACTTGTTGGTATCTATGGCCTTGTTTGTTAAACAATGATTTGAGCTAAAATTAGAGATTTAACCGGTCAAATATGTTAATTTAGGTGTTTGATGAATAACTGATTGAAATAGTAGATTGTGGTGAAACCTCTAATTTTGACTAAGCTGCTAATAGTAGTTTTTCGAAATTAGAGGCTTTGACATAAGAGTTATAGACTCTTTTATTCTTAACAATCGTAAAAAAATCTCAAAATAACTTAAATTTTACATTTTTTATTTTAATTTTTACTCTCACATATTAACATTGTGACATTTATAAACAAATACTTTTTGTTTTTTTAGTTCTCACACATTTATTTTTGTATTAAATTTAATAATTAATTAAATTGTATTAAAAATAATTATATAAATAATAAATTAATATATAGATATTTCAAGTATGCTTAGTAATGTTAAAAAATTATTTTTCATAATCTAATTAATATTAATAAATACAAAATATTGACAACTAATAAATTATTCAAATAAGTATCGAATATAATCATGTCCTTATATGTCATTTTACTTGTTTAAATAATCAAACAACTATTAACTACAAGCTATGAGTTAATTTTGCCAAACACTTTTAACAATCAGCTAATACAATCCGCTAGTCAAATCAGCTAATGCAATAATCTATCAATTAATGTAATTCGCTATCAGCTATTTGTTAATTGTCAAATGAGTCCCGTATAAAAGTATAAACTCGGAGAAGTTTTTTAATGGATAAAAATACCCTTCATTGTCTACTATATTGCAAACTTTTTTTTTAAATTTTATTCATCTATAAATATTTTAAGATATCTTTTCACTAATAGTAAAAATATATTCATAAATTCAATTTCTTAAATTATTAAAAATGAATTTATTAACTTAAATTTATATTGTATAACAAATTATTAAAATTTTAAAAACATTTTTTATAAAGAATTTTTGATCCAGGCGAGGCGGGGTAGTTATACTAGTTAATCGTAAAAGCAAGGCTTTCTTTTATTCTTTAATTTTATGATTTACTTCATTTTAGAAATATTTTTTTATAAATTAGATAGGTAGACTTTTCATTCTAAAACTTTTCAAATTTTAATTTATTGATTTTCATAAAAAATAAAAAATAGTATTAAGTCAGTTATTTGTATACATGCGACATGTCATGTAATATATAAGTTCTATTATTATAAATAAAATATATTAAAAATTTACATTAATAATACTTTTAGTCCAACTTAATTTAATTTTTATAAATAATAAAATATAATATATTATTATATTTTTATAAATAAAAAGTATCTTATAATAAATTTTTGGGTAAACTACACTAGTAGTCACTGAACTTTTAGGGCACTTTCAATAAGGTCACCAAACTTTTAAAACTTTCATTACAGTCACCCAACTTTTAATTCGCTTTCAATAAGGTCACTGCCGTCAACCACCGTTAAAAAAGCTGACGTGGCATGTTAAATGTAAGGGTAAAATACATTGTTAGTCACTGAACTTTTAAGAGGCTTTCAATATGGTCACCGAACTTTTAAAAATTTCATTACTATCACTCAACTTTTAATTCGCTTTCATTACCGTTAAAAAAAGCTGATGTGATACGTTAAGTTTAAAAATAAACGTTTTCCCATCATATTTTCTCTCCCCTCTTATTTTCTTCCATCCAAACATGTCTCTTTCTTCCATATGAATCAAATTGTAATTTTTTTGGTGAAGGTCGTTACTTCTCTAGTAACACATCAAGGAAAATATTAATGTATCTAGACATGCATGCGACATGTGTGAGAACAAGAAAAATATTGGGAGATATCCGATGATGGAATGATAAAGAAATAACTAAAATTTTGCTCATAAAAATCCTCTTTATGCTTCAGGCCCGACATTTACTGAGTCATGCAGTGGATAATGGGGAGTTCAAAGGAAAATATTAATGTATATAAAAGATAGACATGTTTGGATGGAAGAAAATAAGACATGGAGATAAAAAAGGGTGGGAAAAAGTTTATTTTTAAACTTAACGTGTCACATCAGCTATTTTTTAACGGTAATAAAAGTGAATTAAAAGTTGAGTGATGGTAATGAAAGTTTTAAAAGTTCGGTGACCATATTGAAAGCCTCTTAAAAGTTTAGTGACTAACAGTGTATTTTACCCTTAAATTTAACATGTCATGTCAGCTTTTTTAACTGTGGTTGACGGTAGTGACCTTATTGAAAGCGAATTAAAAGTTGGGTGACTGTAATGAAAGTTTTAAAAGTTCGGTGACCTTATTGAAAGCGCCCTAAAAGTTTGGTGACTACCAGTGTAGTTTACCCTAAATTTTTATTTTGAATTAAAAAATACATTAATTAAATAAAATTCTGAAACCCAACAAAACGGAGGATTATTCTAGTTATACTAACGCCATGCTAGTAGGGGTGTGAAAAAATACGATTCGATTGGTCCGGTCCGTTTAACCGTTTATTCGATTTGAAATTTTGGATATCTGATCTATTTTTTATTTTTTGTACAATTCAGATTGGATAACCAAAAATTTCATATTTGATATCTGATTATCTGATATCTCAAAATTCAATTTTTTTATAAATATAAATCTTGTTATATTCGATATTTCTACTTGTTATATATTGAAAATTGAAATTTTCATGGATACAAATATTGTTATATTTAATAATTTGTTGATTGTTATATTCGAAAACTTGAAATTTTCATGAATAGGACCACCAAATAAAAAAATTAAATCAAGTCACAAATGTGGATATTCGGATATCCAAAAATTGGGTATATGATTTTTTCTGATCGGATATGGGTCGCTAAATTGTCTATCAAAAAATTTTAGATATCCGAAATTTTGGATCGGATCGGTTATTCGAAATGCACACCCCTACATGCTAGGCGTCTTGCATTCATGTCGAATAGAAATCTTCTACCATTTTTGGTGCCCTAGTTATGCCTCATATTAAAAACTAAGTTTGGATTTGGGGTTTATAGTTTATGGTCAAAGTTTAGAAATTTTGGGGTAGGCTATATTTTTAGGGTGTAGAATTTAGAATTTAATGTTGAGGAATATAAATAGGCACCGAAAAGAGGCAGATGGTTTTTGTTCATTCATTTACGGTATATATACATTCTTCTCTGTATCTAGATGAGGAAAAATTATTAGATGGACCCGGCTCACCACATTATTTGTGGTCCAGCTAATAAGGAGAAAATATGTCATCGACCCGGCTCGCTACGTCATCCATGGTCCCAACCAATAAAAAGCATTCATTTCATTAATTTTTTTCCATGTCATTTTTTACCGAGTGAATCTTCACTCAGATTTACTATAAATTAAATTAAAAAAACACTTTTTACCAATTTTAGACTCACTTGGTAAAATATGACATGGAAAAAACTAATGAAATGATTGTTTTTTATTGGTTGAGACCATTGATGACGTGGTGAGCTGAGCCTATAATAAAATTTTTCAATTAGTTGAAAGTTCAAATCAGGTGGATGAACCTTATTGGCTGAGACCACGATGATATTGTGAGCCGGGTCCATCTAATAATTTTTCATAGATGAAAATGTTATATTAATGTACAAATATAATGTTTATATTTTTTATATTTTTTTATTTATAAAGAATGATATTGATTGTTTATATTATTTATATATATATTTTTTAATTTCAAAACTTATTACAATCAAATTTGAAATTCTAACCTAAACAGTTATTACTATTTCTTAATCACCCTAAAAAATCTTTACAAGAACAAATATAGTATCCTTTAAAAACAGGATAAAAACCCTCTAATTAAATTCTAAGCCTTAACCCTAAATTCTAAATCCTAAACCCTACACCTTGTACCTTAAAAAATACATCCTAACCTAAATTTTTTAAACCCTAGCCTAAAACCTTAAACCCTAAACTTAATTTTGAACATAGAGGCATAAATAAAAGTACCGAAAAGGGCAGAGGATTCCCATCCTTAAAACATCAAATGCGAGGTGCTGGAAAGTGTAAATTACTATCAAATTGATAACAAAGAGGTGATTTGCCTACCTACATCTGAAATTTTCAACTCCGATCTCTTCGTTAATTCAAGATGCCTAATTTCAGTTCCTTGTATTTTTTTGTACTCGTTGGATTAGACTACCGACTAATTCACCCAAAGCAACTTCCCATGGATCTATATACCATGCATAGCAGTAAATTTTGGTTATACCCCTAAATTTCCAGCTTCTTTTCTTCTATATAAATACCCCATGGATGCGTACGTTCATCTCCATCTAAACAACATTTTTCATAAGCCTACTTTCATATTCGGAAAGACATGAACTTCCTCAAGCTCTCCCTTATGTTGGCTATAGTTATGGCCTTAGCGGCCATAACTCTCTCCACCAACACTAGTGAAACTTCTCATCCTCCTCCCGCAGATCACCAAATGCCAACCTCGTATCGAGGAACAGGTCGATTTCTCGCCCACAAACCTCGTCATGCCTTAACATGCGACCGACACCCTGAAATTTGCAGCACGAGGGGCAGCCAGGGCCCGTTTTGCTGCAACAAAAAATGCGTAGACATCAAGACGGACAAATTCAACTGCGGCAGGTGTGGGAAGAAGTGTAACTATTCCAAGATTTGCTGTGAAGGGAAGTGTGTGAGCCCATTGTCCAACCAGAAGCACTGTGGAGGGTGCTACAACAACTGCGGTAAAGGAAACCCTTGTGTTTATGGGATGTGCAGTTATGCATAAAAATTGGCTGCTCCACATTTTAAGCTCATCTAGATATAACGAGCAATGTGTTGCAGTAGCTGAAATGAATCGAAGTTTCTTCTGTTATAGCTAAAAAATGCTGTGTGTATCACTAATAAAGTATAATAAATAAAAGGCGAAGCATCATTGATATGCTCGCAGATGTTTAAGTATATTATTGGTTTAATCTATCTCTATGCATTTTGGTAAATAGCAGTTTCAACTAAAATTAGAGTTTTGAGCTAATATTAAAGGTTTGACCGATTAAATTCGTTAAATTGAATGTTTGGTAAATAGCGGATTATGGTGAAATCTCTAATTTTAAAAAAGATGCTAATATGAGCTTTTTAGAATTAGAGGTTTTGACATAAGATTATAAAGACCATTTTACCCTTAATAATTATCAAAAATCTTCAAATAACCTAAATTTAACATTTTTATTTTAATTTTTCACCATCACGTATTTACATTGTGTCATTTGTAAACTAATATTTTTTTCCTTTTTATTCTCACACATTTATATTTGTATTTAAATTTCATAATTAATTAAATTGTATTAAAAATAATTATATAAATAATAAATTAATATATAGATACTTCAAATATGGTTAGTAATGTTATATTAAAAAAATATTTTTCATAATCTAATTAATATACAAAATATTGATAACTAATAAATTATTCAAACAAGTATCGAATATAATCATGTCCTTATATGTCATTTTGCTTGTTTAAATAATCAAACAACTATCGGCTATCAGTTAATTTTACGAAATATTTTTATACAATCAGCTAGTCAAATAAACTAATGTAATAATCTATTAGTTAATGTAATCCGCTATCTGCTAATTGTCAAACAGGGCATATATAAAAATATAAATTTGGAGAAGTTTTTTAATTGATAAAAATACCCTTCATTGTCTATTACTCCTATATTGCAAACTTTTTAAATTTTATTCATATATAAATATTTTAAGACATGTTTTCATTAATAATAAAATAATATTCATGAATTAAATTTATTAAATAGTTAAAGATGATGAAATTTAAAAATGAATTTATATAACACTATTAAAACTAAAAAAAAAACAAATTTTTATAAAGAATTCTTGATTCAAGCGAGGCGGGGTAGTTACACTAGGTAATCGTAAAAGCAAGATTTTATTTAAATTTGTTAATTTTATGGTTTATTTGATTTTAGAAATATTTTTTTATAAATTAGAAAGGTAAAGATATTTCATTCTAAAATTGTCCAAATTTTAATTTATTAAATTCATAATATATAAAAATTAGTATTGCATTAGTAATTTTACACATGTGACATGTCATGTGATATATAAGTTTAGTTCTTTTATATAAAATATATTGAAAAATGATATTTACAACATTTATCGTCTAATTCAATTTAAATTTTATAAATAATTAAATATTAAATAATATTATAATTTATAATTAAACACGATCTTTTAATAAATTTTTATTTTGAATTAAAAAATACTATTAATTAAATAAAATTTTGACACAGCAGTGGATTATTCTAGATTTCTAGTTATGCTAACGCCATGCTAGGCGGCTTGCATTCATGTCCGAATATATACATTCTTCACTGTATCACGATGGGTATGTTTTTTAATGTACAAAATAAAATATAATGTTTATATTTTTTATTTATAAAGAATGATATTGATTGTTTAAATATTTTTTATATATTATATTTATAATAATATTAATAGAATTACATTAATCAATATACTTGATAATTATATTGAAAATTTAAAAATTTTGAGAACTTTATAATAAATCAAATCTTATTTGAATAATAGTATATGGATTCTCTTTGTAACACCCGTGTTTTGGGGCTAGGAGTTAGCCGGGTTATAGTTCGAGTCAAATAAAATTTAATTAAAATAAACTAACTATAAATAATGACCAAATTGAGCTTTAATAAGGAGTGAGGGACCAATGTTGTAATTGGACCCAAAAGTTTTAAAAAGCAAGACAATTTTAAAATAAAGTTGTCATCTTTCTCACCTTTTTCCCATCTTCATTGTTAAACACCCCAAACCCTCTCCAAAACCCTCTCTAAGCTTGACTACAATTCCATTGATTTCAACTTCATTTCAAAGGGGTTTTGAAAGGTAAAATCATATTCAAACTCTCCTCTTTAATCTCTATCTATCTATGGTTTTAGATTTCAAAAATATGAACTTTTGGAAATTAGGGTTTGATTTAAAAGTTTAGATTTTTATGGGTTTTTCATCTTGTTTTGTTAAATTGAGTTGGGGTTTTGTTTAATGAAGTTGAAGTACACATTATATGTTAATTTGGTTGGATTTTGATGGATTTCCGAAATTAGGTAAAAATTGGTTTTTTGGAGGGTTTTGGGTGAGTTTGGGGGGTTGTTTTAGGTGGAAATTGATAGCCCAATGGTAGCACTATGGTTAGGGGTTGATTTGGGATTGTTTGTGGGTGCTATGGATGTTGGAAACATGGTTTTTGGACATGGTTTAGGGGCTGTCCGAAATTGCTAAAAATGGGGTTTAGTCATGGCTTGCAACAATGTGAATTGTATTTGAATTGTGTTCCGGGTTGGTCTTTTGATGTTGAGCTGATTTGGAATTGTTTGAAATGTGTTTGAGGTTGTTTGGAAGCGGGAATTCGTGTTGGAAAAGCTTCGGGAAGAAATCCGGAATTTGAGGAAGGTTGCTTGCTTGGCTTGGAGCTTGGAAGCTTAGGTGAGTGGTTAAATATTTTCAAAATGGTTTTGAGTATTTGGTTCAAGCATGTGAACCTAGGATGGGCTTGGTAAACCCACCTAGAGTTGGGATTAGAGTGGTAGCCTAATCCCAAGCTTTGATTAGAGACTTTGGTTGCACTTTTTAATGGTTGTATATGCCTCGTATTAAATTGTGGTAGTGTTGATTATGTATATGTTGTATACATGTATGATGAGGCATGTTTGATGCATTGTTATATGCGTGTTGATGATAGATATGATATGGTTATACACATGTGTAAAATATAATGTGATGTGGTTGTTAATTATGTACATGTGGTGTTGACGTGTGAAATGATTTTATGAGGTGGTTTCATGATCCGAGGATCATGGTGAGTACATGCTAGGCATGGAACTGTGGTTTGTGCATGACGGTAAGTCATGGTAAGTACGTGCTAAGCACGGGAGTGTTATGAATTGATGTTATGAATGATTAATGAAATGTGTAGTATTGGCACTAGTATGCTTGGGTACAAATGATCGATCATTAGGATGTTAGTGTGTACACATGAGTCAAAAGTCGCGCGTGGCCTTGGTGGCGTTGAGTCACCAAGGAGGAGTACGGGTTCGCCCGGAAATTGTATTTATATTAGTCGGTGATGAGTGGAATCCCATCGACGGGCGTGAGGATGAGTGGAATCCCCTCCGCGTGAAATGAGACGTGAGGATGAGTGGAATCCCCTCCGCGTGAACGGTGATGAGTGGAATCCCACCGTCAGGTAATGGTTGAGTTGTTGGATGTGAGTTCCAACGGTTATCCACGTATTCGAGTCATAGCTAGGTGCCAATACAGATTGTAGTTTATGTTTCCCATATGTGGTTAATTGAGGGACAATGTGATTTGGGATGTGTTGCTAACATGGTTTAATATATGTGATTTCATACGTTGTGGACTTAAACATGTTGAGCATGACATGATATTGATTATATGCTCATGCATCATCTAATTATGGCTCGTGTGGATCGGAGGTAAGATCATGCATATTATCTTGGTTGTGGTTCGTGCTTGGACCCTGCATTGTCGAAGGTTTGTTTTATGAGCTTACCCTCACTAAGCTTTTATGCTTACGCTCTCTTTTGTTCGACAATGCAGATCAATGGTTTGTGGGTGGCAAGGGCAAGGAAAGGCCTCCAAGTGTTGCTTACGGTTAGCTCAAGTATGATGTTTAAATTTAAAGATTGTAATAGTAAAGCAATGGGATAGGTGTTGTCGATTTGAGTTTGATGTATGTCCATGGTTGACTTGATTTGTAAGCATGATGTGTCTTGCCAAATGCCTGTGTGATGAATGTTAACTCATGCCTAAGTTGCCCTTTTGAATGTTAGTCTTATGCCTTAAGAGTTTATACATGTGTTTGAATGATGTTTATAGGAAAGCATGTTTGTGGGGTGTCGCCTTAGTGTTAGACATGTTTAAATCATGTTGAAGCATGCTAGTTTAGTTGGTAAACCTTAAGTCAAATTGTTTTGCTGTTGTATGGTGTTTTGGTGGTGTTTTGGGACACCTTTGTGCCTCAAAACAACAAAATCGAGTCTGCAGACAGGGGGTGTTTCGGAACGGGTGCCCCTGTTTCGGAACAGTCCCTGTGTATATGGCCTGCCGTTTCGAAACGGATGAGGGTCGTTTCGGAACGTTTTCGCTACTGGAATTTTGAGAAATTGGCGAGATGAAGCCGTTCCGAAACGGGCCTTTGAAGTTTCGAAACGGTCAAATCTCGTTGACCACGAGATATTGACTGTCAAGGTCGTTCCGATACGGGTCTCCCCTGTTTCGGAACGGTCACCTTGTGGTTGACCCTGGCTCGTTGTCTAGGTCAAGGCGTTTCGGAACACCCTATAGGCGTTTCGAAACGGCCTGCTGTAATGAAGTAAAATGGGCTGTTTATGTTTTGTTTGGTCGGTGGATGTTTCGTTGTTTGTATCTTCCGCTGTTGTGCTTCACATAGGAATTAAATATGCATCTAGATAAGACTAAAGTTAAAAGAAATTTTCTGGGTCGTTAACCGAGGGGAAGCCTTAACGGGTTTCGCTTCGGTTTTCCCCGTGTGGCCCACTCGGACCGGTCATCCGACCAGACCGGGACGAGGGGGTTACATTTGTTGGTATCAGAGCCTAAGGTTACCGAGACCTTGGGCAGGTAAGTGAGGTAAGTTTAAGTTTTGAATTGATATGCACGGTGTTTGCTTGCTTTGTAAGTATGATTGCTTGTATGACAAGTATGTTGACTGTTTGTTTAAAAGCATATTGCTCGTTACCCGTGTATGCTGTGATGTGTGATTGTTTGATTGAGAATGCATGTTGTTTGATCGTACGCATGTGTTGCTTGTTTAGCAAGTAATCCTTGTTATATGCTTGGTTGAGCATGTATGTGTGCTGATTTGGTTGAAACATGTTGAGTAGAGTCCCATTGCTTCTATTACATCGGAAAAAGGATTTTAAGTGAGGGAAATCATACTTGAGCCACTTGGACCTTTCCTTTGCTAACCCAACTTGTATGTTAAATTGTTGATTGATTTATTGCTTTTAGTAAGTTTAGGGCCAGTGTGTGGGCCGTGAATCGGTAAGTGGAAGTTGTGGTTTTGAAAATGTGGAGGAAGTTCTTTACTATAGTTAGAGGAGCACGATTGTACCAGAGATGAAGTACAATTTGTTTGCTCGAGTCCGCGTGTATGTGAGTTGATTCTTGTTGGTGAGAAACGATGGGACCGATTCTGGTATTAGTTGGTAAAGAGAAGCAAAGACCTTTGAGTGGGAGTCAAAGTGATATCGATGTTATAGTAGATAAGCCCTTGGTACAGTTTTGATTTTGTCTCTTCCGATTGGTTCTGAGTCCGTACTTCCGTATGTTGTTAACAAGCATGCAAGTTTGAATGTGCCCGATGAGGTGTTAGAGGTAGGTATGAGCACCTTAGTTCTATTAGCGAGATCAGGGTAAGGGTCTCGTGTGAGTAAGCTGAAGTTCAGAAATGCTAGTTGGTGATCGTTAGGATTCAGCCTATGGTTTTCATACAAGACAGTCAGTCAGTACCCGTGAGTGAAAATCGACTTGTGTGATGGGACCAGTGTGCGTCTGAGTTGTCTTCTACCAAGAGGGAGAGATGAAGTCGCTTCCGATATAGTTGAGCCGAGAAAGAAGTCTTGAGCTTTAACTTCAGATTGTTTGGTATTGGGATGTTTGAGCCGTCGGGACTGATGTTATAGAACTAGTTCCAGCATGATAGTTTGTGTGTAATCAGAATTGAGTTCTGAGGTTTCGCAATGCTCTAAGAACAGTTTAGAAGAGTCAGATTTGTTGAAGAACCGGTTTGAAGACAAGAGGACCGAAGACTATCAGATGTGTACATGTGAAGTTGCAATTTCCGCGGATGCCTCCTTTTGTGTGAGCATGTAAGAAATTAGATATCTTTGTTGAGACCTTAGATGTAGGGACACATGTGACTAGCCTTTTGGGAGATAGTAGTGATCAGAAAGATGTACAAAAGATGTTTGTTGGTGGTTCAGAGTTACTAGTTTCTAGTAGATGTGAAGTGATTGTCTTCCTACAGTTTCGGTGTGCCTTTTTCCAAGGCTCGGCTTGAAGAGCAAATAGTTAGTGTATACGTTGAGAAAAAGAAAGAGTTGACTTGAAGTTACGAGATTTATGTGTGACTGAAATGGTAGGTGAGAAGGTGAACTTCTTGTTGAATGTTGATCCAGATTTAGAGGTCAAGGATTGATTGAGTTTAGTTGACAGGCTTGCTTAGTAATTGTGATGAATTTGATTTTGAATGAAGACTAGACCGCATAATGTTAGGATAGTTTGTGTTTTCTTTTCCTAGAAGTGTTTGGAAGAATTGTCGGCTTATCTCTTGTCTAGAGAGGAAGAGTTTGATATTGAGACCGTCTTCGAGTTTACTCCTGTTTTGATTGCTCTGTACCTTATGATTTCCGGAAGAATTGAGAATATTGAAGAATCAACTTCGAAATTTGTTAGACCTTAGACTCATTAGGCCTAGTGCATCATCTCAGAGTTCTACAGTGTAATTTGTGAAGAGGGAAGAGTGACAGTACGAGAATGTGTTTAGATTTCAGATAGTTGAAACAAGTGACAGTGAATGATTAACATCCGTTTGTGAGTGTCAGTGATTAGTTGGTCAGTAGTGTGAGCTTCAGTCTTTCGAAGATTAATTTGAGATCCGTTTACTACCAGTTGAAAGCGAGAAAATTTGAAGTACCGAAGACAACTTTTGAGGCAAGATGTGACCGTTTTTGGGTTCCGAGTTATGCTGTTTTGTTGGACTAGTGTGTTGGTTACTTTTATAGAAATGTTGAACAGAATATTTTCCTAAACTTCCTGATCAGTTTGTAGTAGTCCTCATAGATGATACATGAGTATATTCAAGTACCGAAGAAGACCATGACAAGCTTTAGAGTTAGTATTGTAGATTCTATTAGAGAATCAGTTGTATGCCAAGTGAGCCAACGTGAACTCCGAGTTAACGAAGATGTCCCCCTAGGACATGTAGATCAGCTAAGTGTGCTAGAGTAAATCCTTAGTAGGCAAAAGAAGATATGAGTTGGAAGAAATTGAAGACTGTGACAGATATCTATAGTTCTTAGGTCTAGCCTTGTTACTCTCAGAGAATTATAAATAGTATTTGAAGATAGTTGCTCCATTGATAGATTGCTACAGAAGAATGTTCAGTTGTGTGGTTAGATGCGAGACAATGAGCCCTTGAGAAACTGAAGGAGACTTTGAGGAGAGCTTCGACCTTGAATCAACTTATGTCAGAGAAAGAGTCGTGAACCACAGTGATGCATTACATGTAGAGTTAGGTTGTGTGCTTATGTAAGACAGAAGATTGTGGCTTGTTCATCAAGATAGTTGGAAGACCGTGAGAAGGGTTATTCGATATGAGACATAGAGTTAACTACAGTTGTAATTGCTTCGAAGACTTGGAGACAAGCTTGTGTAGTAAGAAACGCGCAGTGTATATGTACGTATCATTAGAGCTTGAAATATTTGAAGACTTGGGAATGGTTGGAACTTGAACAACATGAGTAGTTAGAATTGCTTGAAGACTGTGATCTCAAGATTGAGTACTATCAGAAGAGAGTCTACGTAGCAACCGAGTTCCGAGTTGAAATTGTTGTTAGATTAGTAGTTGAGTTGCGAGTTGTATTTTCCGAATTCAGTTGCCGAATGACAGTGTTCTTGTGGCCGCGTTTCATGTTGAACCTACTTTGGGTCAGAATGTTTGATGAGAAACAGTTGCAAGACAGATTCTTGGCACCTCACGTGCGAGGCATAGTAGAAGGAAGACCTTCAGAATACAGTTTCAGAGATGATAGAGTTTTGCATTTCAGAGACAGAACAGTTGTACCGATTGACCTAGTGTTTTGAGATGTATTGTTTTGGCCGAAGCGCACGGTAGTTCATTTGTATTGCATCTGAATTGTATGAAGACGTATCGTGGGTTGAAGACGAGCACTTCTGGATTGAGTTGATGAGTAATATGGTTCAATATGAGAGTAAGTGTGTAAATTGCCAGCGTGTCAAGACCGAGCTTCAGTTTTCTTTTAGTTTGTTACATCCGTGGAAGATTCGCAGTAAAAGTGAGTAATAAAGATCCGAGATTTCAACTAGAATAATATTGAAGACGTCTGCATAGTGTTTGGTTAATTGATGAAGACAGAGGATCAGTTAGAGAAAGTTATGAGTCAAGTGTCCAAGCAGTATGGTATGAGTTTGTGAATCGGGCTAGTTCTGTTGTTATCTGTTGCGGTTACCACCAGAGTTAGAAAGGGGTTTGAGATGTGTTACGTGTATCTATGATTCAGAAATGTGAGTTAGATCTGTTCCGTGCTATGTTTGTTGAAGAGACTGAGTTGAGCTTGAAATTGGCATGCCTTGAAAAATCAGTTGAGATCTTAGTGTAAGATAGCAAGTGTTGTGTGGTAAGTCCTTTGAGTTGGTTAGTACGTTGTGGTGAAAGAGGAAAGCGTGGAGGTGCATGTTTCAGTGGCCCTCCGTGATCGATAAATTTCGGGGACGAAATTTCCTTAAGTGGGGGAGAGTTGTAACACCCGTGTTTTGGGGCTAGGAGTTAGCCGGGTTATAGTTTGAGTCAAATAAAATTTAATTAAAATAAATCAACTATAAATAATGACCAAATTGAGCTTTAATAAGGAGTGAGGGACCAATGTTGTAATTGGACCCAAAAGTTTTAAAAAGCAAGACAATTTTAAAATAAAGTTGTCATCTTTCTCACCTTTTTCCCATCTTCAATGTTAAACACCCCAAACCCTCTCCAAAACCCTCTCAAAGCTTGACTACAATTCCATTGATTTCAACTTCATTTCAAAGGGGTTTTGAAAGGTAAAATCATATTCAAACTCTCCTCTTTAATCTCTATCTATCTATGGTTTTAGATTTCAAAAATATGAACTTTTGGAAATTAGGGTTTGATTTAAAAGTTTAGATTTTTATGGGTTTTTCATCTTGTTTTGTTAAATTGAGTTGGGGTTTTGTTTAATGAAGTTGAAGTACACATTATATGTTAATTTGGTTGGATTTTGATGGATTTCCGAAATTAGGTAAAAATGGGTTTTTTGGAGGGTTTTGGGTGAGTTTTGGGGTTGTTTTAGGTGGAAATTGATAGCCCAATGGTAGCACTATGGTTAGGGGTTGATTTGGGATTGTTTGTGGGTGCTATGGATGTTGGAAACATGGTTTTTGGACATGATTTAGGGGCTGTCCGAAATTGCTAAAAATGGGGTTTAGTCATGGCTTGCAACAATGTGAATTGTATTTGAATTGTGTTCCGGGTTGGTCTTTTGATGTTGGGCTGATTTGGAATTGTTTGAAATGTGTTTGAGGTTGTTTGGAAGCGGGAATTCGTGTTGGAAAAGCTTCGGGAAGAAATCCGGAATTTGAGGGAGGTTGCTTGCTTGGCTTGGAGCTTGGAAGCTTAGGTGAGTGGTTAAATATTTTCAAAATGGTTTTGAGTATTTGGTTCAAGCATGTGAACCTAGGATGAGCTTGGTAAACCCACCTAGAGTTGGGATTAGAGTGGTAGCCTAATCCCAAGCTTTGATTAGAGACTTTGGTTGCACTTTTTAATGGTTGTATATGCCTCGTATTAAATTGTGGTAGTGTTGATTATGTATATGTTGTATACATGTATGATGAGGCATGTTTGATGCATTGTTATATGCGTGTTGATGATAGATATGATATGGTTATACACATGTGTAAAATATAATGTGATGTGGTTGTTAATTATGTACATGTGGTGTTGACGTGTGAAATGATTTTATGAGGTGGTTTCATGATCCGAGGATCATGGTGAGTACATGCTAGGCATGGAACTGTGGTTTGTGCATGACGGTAAGTCATGGTAAGTACGTGCTAAGCACGGGAGTGTTATGAATTGATGTTATGAATGATTAATGAAATGTGTAGTATTGGCACTAGTATGCTTGAGTACAAATGATCGATCATTAGGATGTTAGTGTGTACACATGAGTCAAAAGTCGCGCGTGGCCTTGGTGGCGTTGAGTCACCAAGGAGGAGTACGGGTTCGCCCGGAAATTGTATTTATATTAGTCGGTGATGAGTGGAATCCCATCGACGGGCGTGAGGATGAGTGGAATCCCCTCCGCGTGAAATGAGGCGTGAGGATGAGTGGAATCCCCTCCGCGTGAACGGTGATGAGTGGAATCCCACCGTCAGGTAATGGTTGAGTTGTTGGATGTGAGTTCCAACGGTTATCCGCGTATTCGAGTCATAGCTAGGTGCCAATACAGATTGTAGTTTATGTTGCCCATATGTGGTTAATTGAGGGACAATGTGATTTGGGATGTGTTGCTAACATGGTTTAATATATGTGATTTCATACGTTGTGGACTTAAACATGTTGAGCATGACATGATATTGATTATATGCTCATGCATCATCTAATTATGGCTCGTGTGGATCGGAGGTAAGATCATGCATATTATCTTGGTTGTGGTTCGTGCTTGGACCCTGCATTGTCGAAGGTTTGTTTTATGAGCTTACCCTCACTAAGCTTTTATGCTTACGCTCTCTTTTGTTCGACAATGCAGATCAATGGTTTGTGGGTGGCAAGGGCAAGGAAAGGCCTCCAAGTGTTGCTTACGGTTAGCTCAAGTATGATGTTTAAATTTAAAGATTGTAATAGTAAAGCAATGGGATAGATGTTGTCGATTTGAGTTTGATGTATGTCCATGGTTGACTTGATTTGTAAGCATGATGTGTCTTGCCAAATGCCTGTGTGATGAATGTTAACTCATGCCTAAGTTGCCCTTTTGAATGTTAGTCTTATGCCTTAAGAGTTTATACATGTGTTTGAATGATGTTTATAGGAAAGCATGTTTGTGGGGTGTCGCCTTAGTGTTAGACATGTTTAAATCATGTTGAAGCATGCTAGTTTAGTTGGTAAACCTTAAGTCAAATTGTTTTGCTGTTGTATGGTGTTTTGGTGGTGTTTTGGGACATCTTTGTGCCTCAAAACAGCAAAATCGAGTCTGCAGACAGGGGGTGTTTCGGAACGGGTGCCCCTGTTTCGGAACAGTCCCTGTGTATATGGCCTGCCGTTTCGAAACGGATGAGGGTCGTTTCGGAACGTTTTCGCTACTGGAATTTTGAGAAATTGGCGAGATGAAGCCGTTCCGAAACGGGCCTTTGAAATTTCGAAACGGTCAAATCTCGTTGACCACGAGATATTGACCGTCAAGGTCGTTCCGATACGGGTCTCCCCTGTTTCGGAACGGTCACCTTGTGGTTGACCCTGGCCCGTTGTCTAGGTCAAGGCGTTTCGGAACACCCTATAGGCGTTTCGAAACGGCCTGCTGTAATGAAGTAAAATGGGCTGTTTATGTTTTGTTTGGTCGGTGGATGTTTCGTTGTTTGTATCTTCCGCTGTTGTGCTTCACATAGGAATTAAATATGCATCTAGATAAGACTAAAGTTAAAAGAAATTTTCTGGGTCGTTAACCGAGGGGAAGCCTTAACGGGTTTCGCTTCGGTTTTCCCCGTGTGGCCCACTCGGACCGGTCATCCGACCAGACCGGGACGAGGGGTTACACTCTTCAATTTTTAATATTGTTTAAGTATTATTATATATGGGTTAGGCTCGAACATATATCAATTTCCAAACCCTACTATGTGTTGTAAATTGTAATCAAAGCGCGGCACTAGGGGCTGACAGGTGTCATAGCATTCTTGATTTGTAGAATTTTTCTTTTAGTTCTTAACTCCAAAATTATAAAATTTTTAGTTAATTAAATGATAAAGTTACTATTTAACCCTTTTAAAAGTTTGCTATTCAATCTCGACCTCTATAAAAAAATTCTAGCTTCACTTCTAATTGGAATGTTTCACTCGAGTTATAATTATTAAATACAATATTTGTAATTAGACTTGTAATTCTTTAAAATATTAATAAGAATATTCTTAACCACTTAACTAATTAGTTAATTTTTTTATTAAATAGATATATTATATTTTTAAGACAAATATCGAGATACGAACTCATACAAATTAGTGTAACATCAATATTCTTAACCACTCAGCCAATTAGAGGGTCTCGTTAATTTTTTTTAGGATATAACAAATTTCACAATCATTTGTAATTAACAATAGATTTCGCAATCGTTGCCCATCTCTATATTTTCAAAAAATACCTCTAACGTTTGGTTGAATAATCACTTTGGCCCCTATTTCTTTTTCGAAGCAATTTAACCTTTAACGTTTTACTGTAGGTCAAAATAACTCTTATGCAGATAAAATTTTTAGTCAACTAACAGTAAATGACGTGACAACCTACTAGGCAGTACATACCGACATAGCAGACTCATATAAACAAAGGTGTTAGCTTGAAAGAATGTCATATAAAATTATTAATTTTTGTTGACGTGTCATTCTGACAATTAATTTTAAATTGTTTATTGTTAGTTGACTAACAATTTTCATCCGCAGAATATTTATTTTGATCCAAAATAAAACGTTGAAGGTTAAACTACTTCAAAATAATTAAAAACCAAATTATCTATTTAGTCAAACATTAGAAAATTTTTATATTATACCTTGTCAAAATAAGAACAAGTTTCCCCTTCTTCACACGTACATCTAGAAAGATTCATTTTTATGCAATAAAGAATAAAATGGTGCGAAGTACACCATGGAAACATCCTTGGAAAAAAAATACAAACACGTCATGAGAGAGTCTAACGTACAACAGGATCGATGTGCAATATCAACAGAAAATATTATAAAACATGAAATTAAAAATTAAAAATGTTACACTTTTTGATAACATTTTAAATTGATGGTTAAATATCAAAAGTTAGCTTCGTGTATCAATACTTATGAGCAGAAGTGGACTTTGGAGTAAAAGTTTGAGGAGGTCAACTTAAATTTTTAAAATATTTGGAGGATTAAACGAAAATTTTCTAAAAAAATAATTGAGGGTTTAAATAAAATTTTTAATAATTTTGAGAGATTTAAAAAAAATAAATTTTGAGATGAATTTTAATTAAAAATGTTCAAAAAATTTAAAATTTAATATATATTTTTAAAAACTTTGAAGGGGTGAAATTAAAATATTTAAAAATTTTAGAATAAAATTTGAGTTTCTTAAAATGGGGCGTGGCCCCACCAATCTCTTTCCGCCCCTGTTTATGAGTAATTTCTTATAATATTTTAAGTTTTTATAATTGTCTATAAGTATTGATATTTGCCGTGAGACCACCAACCTAATATGTTATAAAAAATATAACATTTTCGGTTAGTATAAAATTTTAATTTTTATATTTTATAATATTTTTTGTTGTTGTCGCTGTACTGCGATCATGTTGTACCCATAGAATAAAAGTCCGTGGAACGAGAAGAAAGCATTAAAGAGGAGAAGGCTGCTCGGTTCACATGGAAGCATGTGGGGTGTGATGAATTCCAAGTCGCATGCTGTAAATTGGGGGGAAATAGTAAGAAATAATGAAACAATATGAGAAATTGTACGGCGGATGAGGTACGGTGCGACCCACATCATACCCCAAAGTTCCACATTAGGGTCCGGGTTCCCCGCTTCCACCTCTCCACAAATGACAAAACACGGCACTCGGCAGGGCTGGATCATATTGGGCTGCACGGTCCTAAAGTCAACATTCGTATCTCATTCGTCCAATAAAAAATAAATTATTCCCCTCGAAACAATTTTTTTTTTGACCAAAGAAACTTTCATTAAATAAAAACGGAAACGGGCCCCACAACCATGCAGGGGCCATGCACGTACGAGAAAAACAAAGGCAGCCTCAGGCACCCAGCAGCAACCGAAGAACAAAAGACAACTAAAAAACACCAGCCAAAGAGAAACAAAAGCCACATAAAAGGATAGGTAAACCGATCCTGGTGAACACAAAAACATGAAGCCATCATACTAAACCAACAAGGCGTCCCACACAGTGGTGACGCAGCAAGCTTCTCCATCCTCGAGGGAGTGGGAGAAGAACCAAAGCAGAGACCCCTAATACGTATCAGAAAATGAACAAAACGAATTCTCGCCAACCTCAATCGATGGTACTTTGTCGTCATTGCGCCTGAGAGCTCTTTCCAGAGACAGGCTTCCGAAAGGTGATCGGTCCTTATCAAGGCGTCGACAGCAATGCACAGTCGGTGAGGGGACTGTGAGAAAACAAGATCATCCTCCTGCATAGGGTGCTCAACGAAACCAAAATCAGGAATCGAATAAGGCAAAGAGAAGGTGAAAACCAAACGAAAACTAAAGCCGCTAAAGAACATAGAGAACGAAGAAAAGCCGAAAGAAGGATTTAAAAAAGCCACCGAGTATCGACCCTCCTCATCGAACACGGTGGAGGTGCACGGACTCATATCTGAAGCGGATAACCCTTAAGGGAGTTATCCGCAGTCCTTGTTAAGGTGAAAACCTCGAGCAAACCCCAAAGCCTGCCTAAATCAACTTTGGCTTGGCTGAAAATCATCAAAAAAGGCAAAGATTTTGGCGAGTAGGTACTGTGTATGTTGAAAGCTCCAAGATTATCACCAGAACGTGCTAAGAAGGGAAACTCAATCTCATAAAATCTGGCAAAGTCATATTGCATGCCTGACCCAAATTTACTCCAAAAGTCAACCTTCCTAAAGAGGAAGGACAAAACCTCCACGTAAACCAATTTAATTTTCCTTGAAAGGAAAACTGTCCCCACGAAACCTATGGTTTCACAAAAGACAACAGGGGTGTCAGGGGAAACAGCTTGCATCCAAGAAAAGTACCAAAAAACCCTTGTCACTCTTTCTTTCCCCACGCTCAAACCGGAAAAACTTGCCAACGTTGGGTCTGAAAAAAGCCCGGCAGGGAGACCAAAGCCAATCCATGTTCCGATGATCCGGCCAAGGGGCAGTGCAACAACGGTAAGTTCGAACCACGAGTTGATCGGAGAGCATCCGCGCCAACCTACCACACACTGTCTTACCCAACAAGGAAGGCTAAAAAAGTGAGGAGAGGACAAGCTTGTCCCTCCTCTACTGGCGAGTAGATGGCTGGGCACGGCACTTCCCGCGGCGGCAAGGGCAATGTTCGAATCCAGTGTGAACACTAGATGGCCATAGAAACCTTCAGAAAGACCAGGGCGAAAGATACCTTTGCTGCTACCAGCGCGAAGATGCCGGAAAAAGTCAGTCAGGGAAGCGCCTGAAAGCGGGGTCTCGTGGCTTACAACACTCAGGTACCGGCAGTGCCAGAGAGATGGAAAGAAACAAGAGTAGATCGGAGGCGTATCCAACCAACCGTGTGAAGCCCGGCGTTTCACTACCTTTTCCAACAGCCGCGGTCGAACTGTGACGGCGAAACACGCAGCGGGGCTCCGACTGGTCGCGAGCTCTGGCGGCGTAAGCAGGTCAGGGCCTCGCCTGGGAAAGGCTTCCCTCCGAGTTTTTCGACCCACCACCGCTTCGTAACTCCGGACCAAACCACCAGATGGACTCGACCACCATGGCTCCGGCATCCGACGGCCTTTGGAGGGGGAGCTCCACCCTCGCGCAGCACCATTCAAGAAGACCGAACCGGTAAGAACACATGACCATCCGAGGGTCAGGGGTTTCGGATGAGGGGGGAAACTGAAAAACGCGTGAGGCGCGTTGATAGCCATTCGAAGCTTGTCTGTAGAGACTAAAGATTGGAACTTGTGACCCTGGGTTTCTTTACTATTCACTCGTGGCCTTGCTTTTTCCCCTCGAAACAATTACTCAACATCTTCTTCATTGAATAAATTTGACCAAAACATATTAATGATAATCCCAGTCCCAGGCGCACGTTGTTGCCTCAAGTCTCGTTCTAAAGTCCATTGTCTCGGTTCTCATCAAGTTATCCTCATTACAAATAAACTACGTGTCAAACGGTGGTAGCCGTACTTCCTTGACCGTTTAGAACAAAATAGAAGAATATTCCACGTAAACTGAAAATTTTATTCGTTTTGTTTTTTTCTTCTCGGATTTGCATATTTTTCTTAAAAATTAATCTTTTGTTTAAATGTAAATGTTGCATTCAATCATTTCATCTTGTTGTGAAGATATTGTTCTTGAAACATGAGTTAAAAAGTTGGATATAACCGAATGGGCATTAGTACCGCATTACGCATTGGAAAAGCCAAATTATGATCATGCTATTCCGTGTATTTACTTGGAAAATTGAATCGACTGACTCAAGTGAAACAATAATAACAAAAGAATGAAGTTTGTGTAATCTCCACCTCAATTGACTCAAGTGAAACACAAAAGGAAGGGGAAAATGGGTTTAACAAAAAAAAGTCGTTTCTAAGTAATTACCGGGGGCGGGGGGTGAATTACTGATCTATTGGGCATTACTTTTTATTGTTGTTGGAGGTGTTGCTGCTACTATTACTTGGGTGAGCACCGCCAAAGATGGAGGTGATGGCAGCTGCGAGGGCGGCGGTGAAGCTCGGATCATTCGTGATGGCAGCCGTGGCGGCGTTTACTTTGTCAGCCAGCGTGGGAACTTGGTGGCTTAACTGCGAAGACAACTGTAGGCCTGAGAATTTTGACTGATTATACGGTGCTTGACCAAAAGCTTGAGGCAATTGAGGTGCTGAAACTGACGCTAAACTTTGGGGATTGCCCGGAAAAGGGAATTGGAATTGGGGAGGTGGTTTTTGGAATTGTAGAGGGTTTGGTGATTGAGTAAGGTCCAATGTTACAGTTGGGAATGGAGCCGAAGCTGAAATCGTTGCCATGCTGGAAGAGCATGATGGAAGGATTGTCCTGGCCAGCAAATTCGGGTTCATGATCCCATCTGAACTGGGCATTGACCCCGAAAGCAACATGCTAGCAGCTGCTGATGTTGTTGACGCCATTGCCATGGCAGCAGGAGGAAGTGGGTGATTGTGGTTGCCCTCGTAAGTTGTTATCAAAATTGTTCTATCTTCAGCGCAGCGTTGAACCTGATAATCACCATCAACACTACTAACATCAGTTTCAGGCCTTGAGAACTGAAACAGTGAAATCTAGGCATGTTAATAAAACATACTTGTTTTCGGACAGGACAACCAACTGCCATGGTGCATCGATAATAAGCTCGAGGACAGGGGTTTCCTTTTGCCATCTTTTGTCCGTATTTTCTCCATTGGCATCCATCACTGATCTGTATCAATTCAACTAAACAAGTCAACAAACACTTCATATCGACCCGATGATCTTCACAATTTGTGAACGAAGCAGTAACATACCATGGGAGCTTCCGATCGAGCTCGAACAGAAACACGAGCTTTCCTCATGGTAGCATCCGTAGATTGTTCAATTGGCTTTTCAGGATTCAGCTTTTGGACTTTGTTGGGAGTGGGACCGCATCCATCAGATTCTGGACTTTCTTCTCTATCAATTCTCTTGCCATCCGGATTAATCTCAGAAATCTCATTTTTGCCTTTGATATAATTCTTGGATGCAACTTCCACGTTGTTTGGAGGAGACCCTGAACGCGTTCTTTCTTCTGATGAAGGATGTAGCGTCTCATGATCTGCTTGGGTGGTGCCTGAATATGGGAGTAGATCCACAAATTGTCTAGGCACTATCACCTCATCTTTCTTCGCTTCGGATTTTACTTCTTGAATCTGAATCCATGGAACATAATTCGAATAAAAAATTATAGATATTACACAGTTCCAATGAAAGATATATAAGAAGAATAAAATTACCTCATGTTCTTGGGTGGTTTTGGCTCCTTGATTTCTTTGCTGTTTCGTTAAGGACACAAGGTGCATCTGTAGAGCAGTGTAGTTGTTGCTGACATAACTGATCATGTTTCTTAACTTCTGGTTTTCAGCATGCATACGTTTGAACTCCACTTGTAATTCCACCAGCTGAATTAAAGTCAAAAAAGATCATATATTGCCGACTCAGGCTTGCCGGTTCAAAAAGACCCAAAACAATAACAACTTTTCACTTTATACCTCATTCTTTGCTCGCTTATCTTCCGTACCCGATGATACCCCACCATCAACCGTGAGAAGATGCAACCCAGTCTACAGTTAGAACAAAAACGAAACAAAACATCATCATCAATAATTCAGTCTAACTGTGAAACTGTTTTTTTAGGAGAAAAGAAAAGAAAAACCATTTACATTTACATCCAAATGATCAGAGCCTGGACCGCCTCCACCATGAGAGGTTTCCTTCTTGACGGTGACAGTAGTACTACTACTAGGTTTTTTGTCATCGTCAATTTCAACCCTGTGTTTCTTATCGGAGAAAAAGTCGACCTCGTCAACCACCAGTCGGTTGCCAGCAGAAGCAGGCGAGGAGGAAGAGGAGGTTCCACGGTGGTCCTCCCTGGAGCCAGCAAGGCTAACCGGGAACAGAAACATGTCCGGCTGCTGCTTTAACCTGAAGAAAGGTCCGGCGGTGGTGGAATTGGTTTTGTTGGGGAAGAAAGTAGATACAGGATCAGAAGTACCAAGGGTAAGCCCCCATCCTTTGTCCATAAATAAATTAAGAAGTTGTGAGAAGACCAAATTAAAGATGGAGTTTGAAAGAGATAGGAATGCGTTTGAAATGTATTGTGAAAGTCGTTCTAGTCCTTTTACAGGTGCAATGGGGTCGCTGATTAAAAGGATTTGGAACGTAGACCAGATATATCTAATATCTACGGGCTACAGCGAATTACAATTTCTGGACTTTTAACAATTTTTCTATAATTGTTACGTCATATGATGCGTCAGATTGCCATCTGGCAATTTGACCATCTGAGAAATTAAATATAGAAAGGACAAGGCAATGACTGAACTATTAATCTGTAAACAAAGATCATCTAAAATTACATGTTTTCTTCTAAAACATTAGAATTTAAAAGAATATATTTGTACAATGTAAATTTTATTAAAAATTAAAATTAAAATATATATTAATATAACGTCATATTAAAAATCTTAAGTAAAATATGAAGTTTTTGAAAGTTTATAAAGAAAAAGTAGGTTGCGTCAAGAAATGGATTTGACTCTACTCTTTTTTTTAGCAGACTCCACAGCTTTTTAAATCTGAAGTTAAAGGAAAGAAATCCACCGCCCGAAGGGTGCGGCGCGTTCCACGTGATTAAAATTACAAGCAAATTTTCTGCCACGGAAATGAGAGGATATGTGCTCGACCTTGTTCCAAAATTCAACCAATGAGGCATAGACTTAATTAAATAAACATTTCGAAAAAAAAGAGATTTTATAATCGAAATAATTTTATTTTACCAATTTTTCCAGTAGTTCAACAAAAAAAAAATATTATTTTTAAGAGATTTAAGTTCAAACAATTTATCTACAAATTATATCTTTTCAAGAAAAGTCTAAAAAATGAGCAGTTACTAACGTAAAATCATAACGGCCCTGTTTGGCAATTAGCGGATAGCTGATAGCGGATTGCATTAGCTGATAGCTGATAGCTGGTTGCATTAGTTGATTTGACTAGCGAATTGTATTAGCTGGTTGTATAAAAGTGTTTGGTAAAATTAAGTGATAGCTGATAGTTGTTTGATTATTTAAACAAACAAAATGACATATAAGGACATGATTATATTCAATACTTGTTTGAATAATTTATCAGTTATGAATATTTTGTATCTAATCAATATTAATTAGAATTGTAAAAAATATTTTTAATATAAATTTCTTAAACATATTTGAAAGATTTATATATTAATTTATTATTTAAATAATTATTAAAAAAATTATATGCACATATAAATATGTGATAATAAAAAATAGAATTAACTTACAAATATCACCATATAAATTAGTAGTAACAACAAATAAGTCGAATATTTAATATGTTATTATTTATATTAAAAAATATTATTATTTAATTTAAGTTATTTTGAGATTTTTGGTAATTGTTAAGGGTAAAAGAGTCATTACAACTCTAATATCAAACCTCTAATCTCAAAAAGCTCATATTAGGAGCTTTTTCAAAATTAACTTTTTCACCTCAATCCGCTCTTTCAATCCGCTATTTACCAAACATCAATATTAACGAATTTGACTAGTCAAACCTCTAATTTTTGCCCAAGCCGCTATTTAGCAAACAGGGCCAACATATATTAAATATATATACAATTTAATTCTAATTATTAAGAAAAAAAATAAATATTTTTTTTGTTTTTGAAGTATCTTTTGAAATATGTTTGAAGACTATCTTTCGTATTTATAAGTTCAAAGAAAAAAATTATTCATCAGTGACGGAAACCACTTGAGGTGGTGAAGGGCTCTTGCCCTAAGCTGAGTTTTTTTTTTACTTTTATAAAATAATAGATTATTTATAAATTTATCTCCTAATTTTTAGACACATATGTTTTATCTTTAACTTTTAATCTTAGTTCTGTCCCCGTTACCTATTGAACAAACAAAAAAATTAACCCAACCAATTTTAAACTGCCATACAAAACTCGAATAAGTTATTTACTTGTATCTAATTATCAGCTTTGAGTTCAAAGCCAAGTCAAGGAATTTGACAGATCGGGTCTCGTATGACTGGCGACCGGGTGGGGGGCCGTGGGGGAGTGTCTGGGTCTGTTTTTTATTATTTTATTTATCAGAAATGGGTGGGTCTGTTGTTGGCCCCATGTAGCGTCATTTTTATATTACAGGCGGTACTTCTTTATTCACTCTAAGTTTGAACTTTTTTTTTATCATTATTATTTTTTCTTAAATCAATAAACGAGTAGGTATCTACAAATATTTATTATCACGTGTCAAGATTAAACGGCCTGCTATTAGAATATCATAGCTGTAACGAATTTGAGCAGAGAATGATGAGACTTAGGGATTTACAGAAGGAGAAAAAAGAACAAAAGAGGGAAAAAGGAAAGCTCGAAAGAGAAAAGAAAGAATAAAGATCAAATCTGAATATTGAATTAATTCTGTAAAATAGGCCTTAGCCCAATTACATTATTCAGATGGTATTTATAACCCAAGCCTTACATAGCTGTATAAGCCCAACGGCCTAACAAACCCATAACAGTCTAACAGACTTTTTAACAAACTAACAGAAGTGTTGACTATCTTCCAGACTCTTCTTCTCTAATACCTGCAACGAATAAATAAGACTACAAATAATATAATATAAAAGACATTTAACGATCGACGAAGCAACGTACAGGATTGCTACGAATCACAACGCGTAAGGTCGCCACAAATCGTGCTACACCCTTCGTAATTTGTGGCGAACTAGCAAGATTACAAGTCTACAAGCAACATCGCATCTAGCGATCACATGACTACGCTCGTGATTGCTACGAATGACATAGTAAACTTGAGACTTGACGATACACATGATCCACAACGACACCTAGTCACGATAACTCACTAAAACATATGTTTCCCTCGATTGACACGTGTCTCTCTTCATCTAACCCCTTTATAAGGGGCCATCAGCCATGCATCTTCAAACAGAGGTCAGACTTCCCATAACACACACATAAGCTCTCATGATCAAAACTCAAGTTTTTCAAGCTCCACGAGATTATTCGTCCGGACAACACAACCGCAAGAGAAGCAAGAGCCACACACGATGCCAACTAAGAACAACCATTCCGACCATCATCGAGCTACCCTCTCTTGTCCCTGGCCATTTTCACCATCAACAAAACGTCTGGTGCAAACAATGACAAGACGCTAATGTTTTTTCAATTAGTTTAGATAATATAAAAAATACCAACAAAAAGTTAAGAAAAAGTCTACTATTAAAATGTTTAAATAAACTATATGACTTTATTATTTGGATGACGAAATTTGGCCCACAAAGATTACTCTAATGTGTTACATTAAAGAATTATTGGTTGAATTTTCTTCTATTCTACATAATAATTTTTAATATTCGAGATGTCATTGGTAAACTTATCATATAATATTGATCATTTTCCAAATTTTTGGTACCCTTCAATACTTGTTTGATAATATAGTATTTGAGATCAATCACTTCATCAAGATTTGGAAATTTTCAATCAGCAATTAGAGCTCTCTCTTTTTTCGCAGTGCAAGACAAGACATAATAAGCAAGTTCGATTAAGATTCAATACATTATTCTTTTCAAATATATTCATTATTATCACACACATTATAATTATCAAAACCATATTCAAATTTATTTAAGAAATGTCAATATTTTATTTAAAGTTGTGTTAATTTTATTTTTAACATTATTTTATATTAATTGATAGGAAAAGATTTCTTAAAATTTTTGACACCCCTTGATTAAGGGTGCACTACAGCAAAAACATGTTTTTTGTGGCGTTTTTTAGCCCTTTAGCGGCTTTAGCTCCGCCAAAAACTCTTGCGTCGCTAAAAAATCACCACGAAAAGTGTCGTTAAAAACAGCGTTGCAACAGTTAGTGGTGTTTATGTTTAAAAAACACCGCGAAAGATCATGCTTTATAGAGGTGTTTGAAATTTCAAACGTCGATAATGCCTTCTCTTTAGCGGCGTTTGTAAAACAAACGTTTTATTTTAACAAACGTCGCGGCGTTTTGTTTTCTAAACGCCGCTAATACCTTGTCCTAGTGACGTTTTGTTTAACAAACGTCGTGATATGTCACTACTTTCAGTGGCGTTTTTTTGAACAAAAGTCGCTATGTGTTGTGATTTTTAGTGGTGTTTTCTCTGCAAACGTCGTTAAGCTTACTCTTCCCCAAGCAACATTTTAAAAATGTATACTACCTAAATTTAACCTGTAACATTATCCAATAACAGTAAATTTGAAAAATAATTACAGAAATTAGGTAGAAACAACAAACACAAATTTAAGTCTAGAACATTAAAGTGAAATATATAGTTCAACATTAAATTAAAATATATAGCTGGAGGTGATGAACATGCCCAGGGTCGACGAGGAGCACGGCTAGGATCGACGACGATTCTTGCTTGTTGGTGCGATCAAACTTTGTTAACTTCCGGTGTTGGCTTGCTTGCAGGTGCGGCTGAGCGACCTGAGGGACGGTCGACAGCGAGGCAGATGGCGAGGAGCACGGCCAAGATCGATGGCGATGAGCAGCACGACAAGAAGGAGTAGGAGCTGTTAGGAATTTTTGCACGAAAGATTTGGGATATGAAAATGTATGAGATTGAGAGGATATAATAGTTAAAACGATGTGTTTTATCTTTTACCTATTGCAGCGTTTCTGACACAAACACCGCTACAACGGCACCTACTGCGGCGTTTCTGACACAAACGCCGCTACAACGACACCTACTGCGGCGTTTTTTATATCAAACGCTGCTAACATGAAACTTATTGTGGCGTTTCTGTTAGACTCGATTTCCTTCAACCGATTTAGCTAGCCAAGTGGTGGAGAAGTTGGATTTTTTGGTGATTTTGTGGGAGGTAAAAATTAGACAATGGACACAAGGATTTATAGTGGTTCGGCCTTCTAACAAGCACCTACATCCACTACCGTAGCTTTCCACTAAGGATTTCACCAAATTCACTCTTGAATTTCTTCCCTTTTTCTAGGCTAAGGAGGCAACCTTTACACACTCAAAACTTGAGTAAACCCTCTTTACAAAAGAAATTCCTTACTAGGTAGATAGTTTGCAGTCTTAAGCTCACTCACCCAATCATGAACACTTGAGCAAATTTTACAATTTTGGCTCACAAGTGTTGCCTATACTAGAAATATACAATTTAAGTTCTAAGACAATTTCTCCATCATAATGTTGTTGACAATTGAAGCATTAGTCTTTTCTTGATGCTTGGAGGTCCCTTTTATACTCCCAATTGAGTTTGTAGCCGTTGAAAATCGTTGGGGTTGAATTGGAGCCGTTGGAGAATTTATTTCCCACCATAAATGCAGTTCTAGTGATGTCTGTTTCGATACACGCGTAGTTGTATCGAAACGCCCTTCTTCAGAACTAGCTGTTGGAGTCTGATGCAATGTGTCGTACCAAAACACTTTGGGCCATATCGGAACGCCCGTATCGAAATGTCTAGTGTCGTATCGAAATAGCCTGCAAGTCAAATATTCGTTGGAAAATAGTCGTTGGGGTGTATGCCACGTAGGCGTATCGAAAACACCAAAAGGTGTTTCGAAACAACCCTTGTCAGTATCGAAACAGATAAGCCCTGTATCGAAACAGATTATGGTAGTTTCCAAATATATCGATACAGATTATGCATGTATCGATACAAATTATGCCTGTATCGAAACGAATACATTATAAGCACATGTACATTACAAGTCTGGTGTAGTAGTAACTTCGCCCATGCTTGATGCAGGAAGAGGTTGCCTAATGAAATTGTTTGATTTTATAAAGTTTTCATCCTTTAAAAATGTATAATGGATGAATTAATTTCGTAATTCTTATTAAATAGAGGTACGGAATTCACAATTAAATCCATTTTAATGTATTACATATCTATTATAAATTCAATATGAGATAGAATTAAAACCAAAATAGATGTGAACGGTGTTGATGTTTAAACAGTAGTTTTAATTTGACTAATTGATTAAAGACAGCTATTTTGGATACATCGCAAAAGAAAAGGCATCACTTGCAGACGAGCGAGAAGAAAACATAATGAAACTCACCGTCTTTTTCTTGGTTAATGGCAAACCAAATTTGAAGTCATATTTCAGTTGTTTAATTAATGTAACTGCTAATTTAGGTTTCATAATATATTCTAGGGGCATGTGATAATGATATACGAGAAAATATTTTAAAAATAGAAAATTAGATTTAATTCACTCACTCTTTAAAATTTAATAAGTAATTCCGGTCAAAATACAAATGATGTTTATTTTAAGATACTCAAGTTCAATCGCTTTGTTTACAAAATATATATTCATTCTCAAAAATTAAAAATATATTTAAACAGATACTACTTTACAATAAAGTTTAAACTATTAAAAAAAATCTCTCACTATCTAAATTTCAAGTGAAAAATAACTTGAGATGTCGGTATTCATGGACCAGCTTGATTTTAAAAACTTTTGAAGCCTTATCTCTAAATTGGCCCGACCTATTGACCCGTTTTACTAATTACTCTTTAATTACTCATTTTTACCTAATTACTCATTGATTCAATAAGATGAGATATTAGGTCTTTTAAGTAAGGGTAGATATTCAAATCTCAACATTAAAAACGGCGCAAATCGAGTTAAATTGGAAAGATTTTTTCATGATAAATCTCTATATTCTTGATTTGAATTAATCGACTAATCAATAAATTATTTTCTTGTTTTTTAAAGAGAAAGAAGCACTGTTAAAAAATCCCTTCCTACCTTGAAATGACCAAAGCCATACAAGACAGACGAAAAGGGGGCGATTTGTTTTTGTATATTGGAGGATTTGGTTCATCATCAATTAAAATCAAACTTATTTTTATTTTTAGAATCAAACATATCAATACACACCAGTATTACTATTTTCATAATTTTTTAGGTTTCCTATTACGTGGTTGAAGCGCGTATCTCTTAATTTCAAACCCCATTGATGGGCGACAAATCGATGACAGTGACGAATGCATTAGTCATATTCATTTGACGATATCAACCCTTTCAGGTTGAATAATTTGACCCTTTTTTATTATTACTATTATTATATCCCGTAAAAACAAATTAGAAGTCGCCGTCATTGATAATTTGTCAAACAAACAGCAAATTAACTTGATTAATTTACTGCTACATGAGTTAGTACTCCTCATGTGATTGTATTGTACAAGAAAAAAAACATATTAAATGGGAAAAGATTTGAAAACCCACCTGTTTTTGGTGTTTTCATGTTTGTTTTCAAGTTGGAATTCGCCATTGGGTAGGTATCCCTAGGGTGTAAACGAGTCGAGTCGAGCTCGAGTAGTGCTGAGCTCGACTTGACTCATTAAAAACCCATAATGCTAGTAGGAGGAAAAAATACACATAATAATATAAAGTTAAATTAAAAATTAAACTAACATAACATAACAACTAAAAACACCAACCTACATTTTTGTTCACTTTAATTTTTAAAATTAAAAAATAGTTTATTATATTTTCGAGTGGCTCATAAGCTTTTCGAGTCGGGTATCAAGTAGCTCGGCTCGGCTCGTTAAGAACTCGAGCTCGAGTCGAGTATTAACTGAGCTTTCACCGAGTCAAGCTCGAATCGAGTATTAATCGAGCTTTCACCGAGTCGAGCTCGAGTAACTCGCAATATGTCTCGTCTCATTTACAGCCCTAGGTATCCCTATTAATTAACTAATAGTAAAAAATTTCCACCAAATTACCTATTACAAGGGCATACCAAGATACCTTTTACACACGCATTGTACTAGGGGTGTGTATTTCGGATATTTGATCTGATCCGAAATTTTGAATATCTGAAAATTTTTTATAGGCAATTTATCGATTTATATACGATCTAAAATTTTAGATTGGATATCCGAATTTATGAGTTGATTTAATTATTTTTTTAATTTGGCGGTCCTATTCATGAAAAGTTTAGGTTTCGAATATAAAAATCAACAAAATATTGAATATAACAAGATTTGTATCCATAGAAATTTCAAATTTTTATACATAACAAGTAAAAATATCAAATATAACAAGATTCATATATATAAGTTGATTTTTCAGATAATCTGATATCTGAATGTGAAATAACTATCCGTATCCGATCTAAAATTTTCGGATATCCGATTCATATTATCCAAAAAATAAAAAATAAATTAGATATTCGATAATTCATATTGAATTAACGGATAAACGAATCGAATCTTTTTACACACCCCTACATGGTACTGATTTTATCATTCATGGGATTGGTCTGTCATTATAGACCATCTTTTTTTTAACTTACCACGTTCACCCATCCATATTTTCTTTCTTCGTAAACACAATTGTGACGGAAACTTGTTTGTGCCTCTCTTTTTTTTCCTTCTCAATTTGATGATTGTATAGCCCAAAAGTTTCAACGGATTTCAAAGGCACATGTGAATATATTTTTTTCCAGACAAAGTGATTCATCACAGCTAATGCTTGTTCACGACTTTTCAGCCTGTCACTTCTTGTCAATGTAACTTTCCCACTTTTACGATCTATGTTTGACGATTGAAACCGGGGCCGAGAATATAATTAAATGCATATAATTTTTGTCAAATGTAGAATAAAATTCCGAGGTCTTAACATGAGCTTTGTCTTTTTTATGACAGTCCAGATTATTCGAAAGGGCATCAATTTTCAATGTAGTGTTTTTTTCATTAAATAGAGATTATATTTTTATATTGAGTCGAACTCATATAAAATAAAATAATATAAACATCCTTAATTATCAGGTTAATAAGTAAATCTCTCGTCCTTAGCGTTCTTTAATGTTACCTAGACGCAAGTTAAATCAGCCATTACCTTATTCGACAATATTGAATAGAAAACGTAAGTGTGTTCCTTTATGTGTGGAATAGGCCAAAAGCCCAATGTAGCACATACCCTTTTTTTTCATACTTATCCATAAAATATATAAATATAAAATCCAAGCCCGAGTGAAGAAAGGGCCTAAATTGATACTTAGTGGACCTTCTTCTTTGGATCATGCAAAAGTTGAAGCTCACTAGGACATATAGCCTATAGGCTTGCCTTAATAATGGCGATAGAGCTCAAACAAACTGTTATTGGGATATTGAATTATTAATGCCCTTAGCCCTAGAGGCATAGGCCCAAAAATCCAAGTCTCAAATACCCTTTTCACTGCAATGAACAAAATACGTTAATGTTAAAAAAAGCTTATGGATTCCCGCAAAAGATTCGAGTAAAAAAGAAGATGATATTCATCATAAGAGATTCGGGTTCAAATCACTTTGTTTATAATATGTGTATACTTTATTGAACGGTTAAGAATATGTATGAACAAATATTATCTTTTAAATCACGTAAGATAAGATATCCCAATAACAGTTTATTTTCATATATATTTTTAAAGAATTGAATCGGTAAGATAAGATATAATTGCACTCTTAAAAACCAATATCAACTGACAAAATGATTAATGATTCAGAGACTGCATTTGTTACAACATCAGTGCTCTAGCTTGCATATGCTTTTCATTTGATGAAAAACTGTACATATCATTTATTTTATGTTTGGTTTTTAACCTCCAGCTTCAACTACCCAGATAAGAACAATTAAGATACCAAACAAGTACATTAATGTATACATGCGTTCTTGTTTCCTTCTTCAACTCGACAGTGTGGGGCCTCAGTTCTTAATACTGTCCATCGTCCGTCCACTGTTGTGTTGTTACAACTTACAACATAAAATCATGATGTGTTTTAAATACTTACGTCCTTGCCCTGGTTTAATAAATATGTTAGAAAACAGCATTTACTTGCTTCTTTAGTTGTATTCCTTAGGAAAAGAAAGGTGTAATTTATATGCCAATGGGAGGCTTATATTCCTTAGAATTTAGAAACTTCTCTTTGAACCCTTAACGAACAAGTAAAAACGGAATTCGTATGATTGCCACAATCAATTAAGCATTGGCTATAAGGCATTCAACATATGTAGGAAAGCAAAGGAGAGAAAAAGTGGCAGTTTTCTTACCAAAAGCTGAATCAGCCAATTAGCCAGAAAGGAATATAAATGGTGGCTGCCACATGAAGAAAAGCAACGCTCGGTTTGGATTTTACTTGAAAAAGACGCCATTTCAAAGATGCCACGCAATGCAAAGTGAATTACAATAAAAGATCATAACCAACAAACCAACCATGACAAGGAAAGTTGGTTTGGGGAAATATGAGTTGCCGTTGGGGCTGGTCGGTTGGGTTTTATTGTCTTTCCTTCTCTCAACTAAATTCCAACTGTACCAACCCTTTTTGCTTTTTATCCCTTGCCCTACACCTATAATATTCCAAGCAATGTAAGAAACCATATCTAATTATTTAGGTTGTAAGAATCAGTTACCCCCTATCATTAGACTGTTGGATGTTACGTTGCACTTTAACCATGTTTTGTCAAGTAGCCATTGCAGTAACTAACTCAAACATATAAAAAAACAATATACTTTGCTTCACACTTTCGAATGCTAATGAGTAAAAAAAACTGCAAGCAAAGTGCGAATAGCATCATGATTTCGTTCGTGAACTCTAGACGTTTACCTTTGTTTTAAATAATCCAAAACCTAAATTTAATATTCAATGGATAACCTAAACAACTGATATATAATTGTAGTCAGAGTTGAATTGAGGGGTACAGGAAGGGTAGTCGTACCCATTAAAATTTTAAATTTTTCTATAGTTTAGATATTTTTTTATATTTTCTATTGACAATCTAATTTTATACCAGTATATTTTTAATATAATTTCTTAATAATTTGTACTCCTTAAATAAAATCTTGCGTCCGTCTGTAAGTATAGTATTAGTAACTAACTAAACAACGGCTCAATGAAAGTAGTATGGATTAGGATAAAATTCCCCGGCCCCTTTTCGGTGCCCCTACTTATACACCAACACTAAAAAACACAACAAAATTAAATTCCAAGCCTTAACCTTAAATTCTAAATCCTAAATCCTAAACCCTATACCCTAAAATTACACCCTATCCTAAATTCTCTAAACCCTAACCATAACCCCTAACATAAAACCCTAAATCCTAAACCTAATTTTGAGTACGGGAACATAAGTAGGGCACCAAAAAAATAGAGGATTTCCATCATATGGATTAGATTAATGAAGAAGTTAATGTAATTAATTAGTGTTAAAATGTTTTCAAAGCTAGGAATACACCATTACGGCATTAGCAAAGGACCTCATTGCGCCAACTAGCACCGCAGTCTAAGCATGCGGCTCATGTGAGTATACGACAGTATGACAAGCAACCCGCCGCCCAAGCTTTTAATCCAACATCCTTTTGCCACGTCGAAATCCCTGGTTTATAGATGGAAAGAACGGCGGCCGCTCATTGGCCACAAAACAAAACATGCTGTTAAGAAGGCATTCATTTCTTTTGCATTAGAGCCGAACCTTTACCAAATTAAAGCCTCCAAATTTTGCATATAAATGCTTAGTGGTTAGTACCTACTACAACTCACCAAAACATCCAAATTCTCCAGCTGAACTTTCAATCTCCACATTCCTTTCTAAGCTTAATGGATTGGACCCGTGGCAGAACCATTGGCCGCGGCTCCACCGCCACTGTTTCTATTGCCACCGTTGACCAGTCCGGTCACGTTTTTGCTGTTAAGTCCTCTGAGCTATCGCAGTCGGAATCTCTTAGAAAGGAACAGAGCATTTTGTCTACGTTAAGCTGCCCTCAAGTTGTAGCATATAAAGGGTGTGACGTTTCAGCCGAGAATGGTAAGCTTCTATACAATCTTTTCCTGGAATATGCCCCCAGCGGCACCGTCACGGATGCAATTCACAGGCACGGTGGTTGCCTTGAGGAGGGTATGGTCCGATCCTACACTCGTGGGATTTTATTCGGCCTTGAATTCCTGCACTCTCGAGGAATAGTGCATTGTGACATCAAGGGGCAGAACATACTGGTTACCGATGATGGGGTGAAAATCGCTGACTTGGGTTGCGCTAGGCGAGCTGATGGGGCGTCGAGTACCGCTTGGTCGGTTGCTGGTACCCCTGTTTATATGGCGCCAGAGGTGGCGCGTGGAGAGCAACAAGGATTCTCAGCTGACGTGTGGGCACTTGGATGTACGGTCATCGAGATGGTTACCGGACGAGCACCGTGGGCAGATGTTCGTGACCTTGTTTCTGCACTGTACAGAATCGGATTCTCAAATGATGTGCCGGAAATACCAATCAATATTTCGAAGCAGGCAAGGGATTTCTTAAGCAAGTGTTTGAGGAGAGACCCCGCCGAGAGATGGTCAGCAACGCAGCTTCTTTCCCACGATTTCTTGAAGGAATCGAAGTTTCCAGTGAAGGGAACTGGCGGTTCTAAACTGGAGACACCCAACAACGTACTGCACCCACAATTGTGGGACTCCGTGGAAGAGTCGGAGACAATTGAGATTCCTTCCAAGTCCAGCAAGTCTTTAATGGAAAGGATCCGACAATTGGGTGAAGACAATCTTGTTTTGTCTTTAAAATTACCCAACTGGGAATACGATGAAAATTGGGTGACAGTGAGAAGCAATGGCAATTTGGAAGCAGAAATGCTACCTAACAGTAACGAACAGGACCGTAACGGTTCACATGTGGATGAATCTACATGTAGTAGTGGAGGAAACATGAGTTCGATGAGCGTTGATTATGAAATAGTAGTTGATTACTATCTCATAAAGATTAGTGGGCTAAATTGTTTAACCACTAACAGCGACTGCGTTGAGAGTATATATAATTCAAGTTCATTTGCCGCATATAAATGTATGATTTACATCTTCTGTATCAACTTAAATTACTCTAATGATAAGTATTTTTTTAATCCATCTGCTACTGCTTTGCAGTCCTCTTTTTTTTTACAGCCTCTCTTGATGAATATGTTATGTTTTCGGAAAGTTGCTTATCTGATTTATGGGATTGTTAAATAAGTGTACTAGAAACTTTCAAATACGAAGATAAATTCTCTACTTATTTTTAGTGCTCTTATTTATGCCCCACACTAAAAATTTAAGTTTAGATTTCAAGGTTAAGGTTTAAAGTTAGGGTTTATGATTAGAGTTTAAGGAATTTGTGGTATGATGTATTTTTTAGAGTTTAAGATTTAGAATTTAATTTTTTTAGTGTTGAAGCATAGGAGGCATTAAGAAGGGACAAAGAATTTTTGTCCTTCAAATACGTAGCAAAAGTAAGAATTGATGTAATTACACGAGTAACTACACTCTTTATTTTTATATTTAATATTTATTTTAAAATTTAAATTTGGATATCTATATATATATGAACTAACTTTTAATGGTACTAATTAACATTTATTATTATTATTATTATTAAACACTTGTGACTTGAGTTTCCCATTGCTGACTTTGAACGTCAATAACGAGTAACTAAACTTGGAACAGACAATCGGCTCGGGACCAAAGTCTTTTGTCTTAGCTCTTGCTTAACATATTAGACCAAGTCTCAGGAGAACACCCTGAAACTGCCAAAAACAGATGTTTTATGAAGAAACCAAAACCACATTCAACCAACATAACAATACATTTTTATGGTAATTTAGTAATAAAAATACAAATAATATTGTACACTATAATCTAATTCCATCTTTATGAAGTATGAAGAATCCTGGGATTTTTCGTGCGAGCTGAAGTTATTCTTGCATTCCCGTCATACATTTTTAATCCAGAGACCTCATTTGTCTCCGATATTAACATAAGCTTTCTTATTTTCTTAACATTTTCCGGTTGGGTTAGTTGATATGTCCCAATCATAATGAAGACTGCAAAAATTTGTTTTCAATGTCCAAGTGAGTCATCACTCAACACTCAACGTTGAACCTGAAGAGCTGGGGTTTTGATCAAATGCTAAACCCGGTGCAGTACGAACATAAAATAAGACTTACAAATATTCCCCTTCTCATTTTTGTGGCTGGCTATCATGTTTTAATGCATGAATGTCCCAACATTGGACACAAGGACTTGTTTCCTAACAAATGGAATAATATTAGGCAAAAATCATCACCCTGCCATTTCAATTAGCGATTCTGGGGCATGAATATTATCTAGTACTGGCACGTAAGGCTGCGTAGAAATTTTAAATTGTTTAGCTAATCATTGAACGTCGAGGAAACGAGACATAACATCACTAATCAATTCATGGTTTGCAAAGAAAAAGTTTCAAACTAATCAAATGAGCTTATGATATAGAATGTCATGATATATTATTTAATCAATCCAAGCGCGAAGAAGGTTTCCATTCATTCAGTTACTCTTGGGCAGTGCAGCCTTGGACAGTGTCATAGATTTTGCTCGTAGGTTCAGAAATATTCCCCTGAAAGATGAAGTTCAAATGAATAAAGATCACCTTGTTAGTAAATTTACATATTTCAAAGGGATAGAGTAAAGAGGGAAAGAAGAAAAGCATTTACCAGCAAAATGCAACAAGGCTGCCAAAAATGACACGGAACTGCAATGGCACGTATCGGTGATTTACCCATCCCACAACAGGCCAGAACTGCAATTTCATTCAGGCAGGTTCTAAGGTATATATGTACGGGCAGAGGGCTCCTCTTTTTCACATCAATATATATAAACCATAACTCTATTAGTACTCAGAAGGGGAAATAGAGTGATACCGTCCATGCAGTCATCTGTACTTTGGGATACTGCTGCTTGATTGTTGATTTCACCTGCTTCCAGGGTCTTCCTGCATTTAAATTTACATTTAAACTACCACAGAAGAAGCAATGAAACTAAATCGTGTTCAATTTCCTTTCTTCAAAATTAAATATTAACTAATACTTTGTCACATAGCTTTTGTTTTTAGCAAGATTCACCTCAAATCTTAAACTATCATCAACTTAAGTTATTTCCAAGAAATAATTTAAACTCGATCTTTTTGCTTGCCGAGAATATGTGCATAACCTAACACCACTTATCCTCAACAACCACCCCATAGTAAATCCTGTTCAATTGCCTTTCTTTAAAATTAAGTATTGAATACTTTGTCATGCAGCTTTCGTTTTTAGCAAGATCACAGCACAAATATTAAACTATCATAAAATTAAGTTATTTCCAGGAGATCATTTAGATTTAGCCTCTTTCCTTGCCAAGAATATGTGCATAACCTAACACCGCTTACCCTCAACAACGACCCCATAGTAAATCATGAAAAGCAAGTTGTTGCAAGGAGAACTAGTCAACTGTTCCAGCACCACCTGATACAATTTTAGTCAAAATTAGCCACTTTTCCTAGGGATCTTATCAAGAAGAATCAAGTTGATAGATTGAATTCGATATGATCTCGAATTCGAGTCAATAGAATTTGAAATCTGGTTTTATTGGATAACCGGAGAAATAAATTGAGTGTGTAACATACCTTCTTGACAACAGTTTTGGAGTCTCTCTTCCCCTTGAAAATTTTATCCAGCAACATGTACATGTAATGTCCAAATGGCCCTAGATAAGCAAATCCAAAGAGCTGCATATGGCAATGGAAGTGTTAGATGATAGCAAATACATACTTTTTCCCTTCTGATGAATTCATAACATCACAAAGTCAACCCTACTTCTCAATACCAACTCTTTGGTGCTACACAAATAAATTCCCAATTACAATACAATTTTACCCAAATTTCCTAAAACATCTCTTAAGGCTCAACATAACTGTGGATCCAATTCAAAGTTCACTCATTTATATTAACCAATGTTCTAAACATTGCAACACTAAGGTCAACACGGTTCGTACCCATCAGTTCAATCGGCTAAATCGCGTGATCAAAAGAGGGAGAAATAAAACAAAAAGAGAGGATCTTTTACCATTTTGAGAAGAATCCGTCTCAGCTGAAGTTTGGGTATTCCAGAAAGCTTCTGAGAAACAGTGTCGCTGATCCCTGACAAAACCGCAGCCGTAATTGCCTGCACCAATTTCCCTCAGTTCTGTTCAATTTCATATTTTCCAGAAATCCCAAAAAAATAAATAAAAATTGAAACAAAACAAGAAACCTTAGTTCTCAAAGGGTGATGTTGAAGCTGTAACAAGTATTTCTGCAATCCCTTCTTTGCTACCGAACCCATTTGTTCTTTGCTGCTGATTACTTTCCCTCTGACTGTTTCTCAGTTGTGTTTTCAGCAGAGAAAAGGTGATACTATTTTATAACGAAAAAAAACCCAATAATTGCGCACGAGACTACCTACTCTATAGTCTATATACTGTACTAGTGCGAGTTAATCAAACGGCTCAA